>CM062817.1:703720614-703995614 GCA_031772625.1 Pinus tabuliformis | reverse complement strand
GTTTGCCCCAGGTCACCTGTTTGAGATATAATTTGGGATCCTGCAAAAACCCTAACTTCCTTGCATCATATCTCAGGAAATATAGCGACACAAGATCTGAAATTCAAACCCAAGGTTCAAAGCGATTTCAACTCAAATGGGTTGTTTTTTTCACTTCTGAAACATCGCAGAAAAACAGTTATCTAAGGGTTCACAATATAACCAAAGCCGACCTAACAATAATAATATAAGGGCACAAAAATAACAATAGTGGGCTTCTATGGGGCACAATAATGACAATATGGGGACAATAGGGGCACAATAATAACAATGAGGGATACAATGACAATAGTAATGGGTGAATCAATAGTATTATAGGGACCTAACATACTGGATACTGCCAACATATAGGGGGTCTTCCCAATATGAAGTCCCAATTAGACCTCACACCATTTGGATTAGGTGCCCCATCTAGAGTATCGACTTGAACACCATAACACAGAGGTTCATATTGGTTTCAATGAATAACATAAGAGATTATGTACATAAATCTTGAATAAGAAAGTAAGTTAACATTGTGAAGCACCAATTGCAGGATGTAAAAGGAAACCTTCACGAGGCAAGACAAGAAGTGAGTCTCTAAGAGGAAATTAATAGTACTACCTTAAAAGAGGCACACAAGAGAATGGAAATATTCATTATCAAAATAATTAACCTAATGATATTAAAGAGAATACAACACACACTCAACAATATGAGTATCGAAGCCACCGAAATAGTTCAATTTCTCTAGTAAATATGAACACAATATATACCGTAAACATCCCAACAATAGTCCTAAAACATTTACGATACATGCATGAAAATGTGTTGGCTCATAGAGCTTCAATTATAAGGTGAAATATCCAAGTACGGCAATTACAATGGTGAACACTAGCTCCAATAGAATAGTTTTTCTCTCTTATGCCAAGTAGAGAAGCCAAGACTAGCTCTCCAAATCTTAAGCTTCTAAAAGCCCCATTTTTCTTGAGTTACGAGGTTTCTATTATGGGAATTACCTTTCATATCCCCATGACTCTTGCATCACCCTCATGACCCTTGGACTTCTAATGTGTCCTTTGGACTTATAAACAACTCTTGAACTTTCAATGTCTTTTGGACTTCTCTATATGACTTTTGGACTTCTCCTGAAGAAACTTTGCCCGTATATGAGTAAGTGACTTTCCAAATTCCACATATGACTCTTAGACTTCCACACATTACATTTTTTTTACAATACTACATCATTACTTCCACATCATCATATGATGAGACTTGATATGTCACTATCTTTGATGACTAGGACTGATAGTGACTGATGACATAGACTTTCTCCAGTTTTGAAATGGCTGACACTCTGTCTTTACCCTTTGTTTATCTTCTAATCATTTTTCTTTCACCCTCCAAAGGGTATTTAATATTTGAGCCTTTGGGGTGATTTGATCATCAATTTTCAAGGGTTTTCTTAGATCTTTTGATGCTTCCTTTGTTTATCCTCATTGCCCAATATTCCTCGTGTTTCTTTCCGTGAGGTCCCTGGAATACCTGCTTCTACAATCACGCATGACGAGCAACTATCAGCCTAAAAATATCCTAATCTACCATGTTTTATGCATATTTTCTATTTATACCATTTTGGTGTGCTCAAAAGGGTCAAAGGTTCTTCTAGGTGCATGGGCGCACTTTGAAAGGTTGAAGGGATGAATAAGGGAAGCTTCGAGGCTTCGTCATGTGTTCAAGGGAATAAGGCAGTCAATGCAGGGTACATGCCGCAATTTTAAAGGATGAAGGGGAAGACACGGGCTTCCCAAGTGCATTGTGCACTTAAGGGAGAGAAAGAGGGCGCATTCCTTCAGATCGAAGGAGTGCTCAAGGAGGGTGCATTCCATATGGTTGAAGGAGTGCGCTAAAGGATACCAAATAGGGTGCATGGTGCAAGTCCAAAGGTTGAAGGGTGAGGCTTCATGCCTTCACATTGCATTCATGTGCTCAAGGGACCAAAGAGGGCACATGGCACAAGTGTGAAGGTTGAAGAGAAAAGAATTGTTCCTTCGGAGTTCTTTCATGCACTCAAAGGTCTGAAGGGTGCATGGTGCATCAAGTGTGGATGAAGGACTGGGCTTTGATTCTTCAGGGTGTGATATTTCACTCAAGGAGGGCGCACTTCTTCAATTCTAAGGAGTGCACTCATGTAAGACTTAGTCATTCTGGAGGGCACAGTTTGTAACAAGGATTGGGATTCATGCTTTGGGAGAGCGCCAAAATTTCGAGGGTGTAGGGCACACTTATGAAGAGTGAAGGGTCTCCTATTAAGGCTTTGGAGTGTGCTCATGCACTCTGTCTAGTCAATTTAGTGTCCTAAATTTCTCTAATTAAATTATCAATCTGGGTATCGTAAACAGATGAAGTGTGGTGCACTATATGTGCTTAGCTAACCCTTTTCTTACTTTGTTGTTTTATAGTTTATGTTGTTTTTGGTGGTTTTGTGTCTTATGCTTAAGGAAATTAATCTAAGAAAGAAAAGTTATGCTTCTAGATGAAATCTCTAAATGTTAATGGACAACTAAATCTAATGACTTTTAATGTTAAAATCTAATTTCTAAAGAAGGGAGAAAAAGGAAATGAACATTAGATAAAAACAAATCAAAACTTTGAATAGTTAGATTAATCTAGGACGGCAAAATGTTTATGAAATGAAAGAAAAAAAATGATAACAGCTAAATGAAGTGTTTTATCACTTTGCTATACAATTTTGGGAGAACTACCTCCTTGTGATAGCATTTTGAGGGACTCCATACTTCATTGTTCTAAAACTGAAAATGAAATTTAAATGAAAGACTAAGACTGAAAGTGAAATTGCAACTAATCTACTATAACAGTTAAATGAAATTTTTTATCACTCCGCAATACAATTTTGGGCGAACTACCTCCTTATGATAGCATTTGGAGGGATTCAATACTTCATTGTTATAAAACTGAAAATGAAATTGCAACAAAATTAAATGAAATACTAAGACTGAAAGTCAAATTGCAATTAATCTACTATAACAACTAACTGAAGTGTTTTATCACTCCGCTATACAATTTTGGGGGAACTACCTCCTTGTGATAGCATTTGGAGGGATTCAATAATTCATTGTTCTAAAACTGAAAATGAAATTGCAACAAAATTAAATACAAAACATGTAAAGAAAAACTAATCTACTGTGTGCTCTAATGCTCCAAGCACCAATTGGAAAATACTTCCTTGGACTATTTTGCTAAGCATAGATTACACAGTTAGATAAATCTACAATCAACCGGTTGAACACAGTTGCATGAATTAAACTTGCATGAATGGAAAATCTAAACTATTAGACTTGAAAACAATCATAAAAATAAAATGACATACTTGAATGAAATCAAATCAAAACTATAAAATAAAATCTACTCTACCTTACATTCTAATATGCTCCATGATATCTCCTACTTCACATCTCCTTCTATGTTGGGAACTTCAAAGCTTTATTCAAATTCTTTAAAATTACAAAGTACAAAGTTCAGCTAACAAAGTTTACAAAGCTTCCAAAGCTACCAAATGAAGGAGAGAGATTTCCTATTTATACAAAAAGATGAGAAGTCATCTCATTAATGAGAGTCCATAAATCTCTCCCTATACTTCTAGAGTTCTAATCAAAATATGAAATGATAAGACACATGTCTTCTTAGAGTTTCAATACATGTAGGAAATGTGACACATATCCTCGTGATCCCATGATCCTCTCCCCTCAAATTCGAATTTTGCCTTAGGATGCCACATAAAGGTCTTCTAAAAGCTTTCTTTTGACCTACACATGTCAACAATCTCATCCCACTTGTTAGGTATAAGCATATGCACATTATTTTCTAATTTTTAACCAGAAATTCACTTAAAAATACTAGGAATTAATAAAGTTTGGAAAAACATAGATGTGACCCAATAATGATGAAAGTGAGATTAATGTACTGACATGGTAGTGAAATGAAGGTGAAATGGAGGTGATATAATGGACATAATAGTGAAAGTGTAATGGAAATGAATGACAATTTCAAGACCCAACATACCCCCGAACTGAAGCTATTGCATGTCCTCATGCAATATATATTACATTAATTCTTTTGATCCTTGAGCTTTGGCTTAACTTTGCATGATATCATTTGATAACTTCATACTTTTGTAAAGTGTTTTACTTGAATTGCGACATGGTTTGTTCTTGTGTTACAACCATATTTTGTTGTTTCATTCTATTTTGATCTTTGAACTTTGCATAATGATAATTTGATTATTGTTGCAAAATATATCTTTATTGGATTGCATGATGGTTGGTTCTTGTGTGACAACAATGATTATGTTTGTATCCAATTATCCTTTAAGCACTTTTGAAAAGCCATTGTATGCTCATAATAATAATGTAATAGTTAATATATTTTGGAAGTATGTGGGCTTCTGAATATGATATGAACATGGAAAGATATGAATATGAATGTATTCCCCCCCAACTGATGGTATTGGCAATTTTATGAAATGAGGAAGAGAAATGTTTTTCCAACAATTATCATTCTAGCTTTTTATGGAATTCTATGGTAAAAAGTTAGAAAATGACATACCTTAACTTACCCTTTGGAAATGGATGAGTTGTATGTGTGGTGGCTAAAAAATTCTGATCATAATCTTCTTCAAATGGCTAGACAAAAAGAGTCATGGATAAAAGTGTCAAGATGACTTTTTATTGCTTCTACTAAAACTTGTTGAATCTACTGCTGAATAGTGTTGATCTGTTTTATATCTACTCCAAAATGCTGAAAATAATAGTCTTCATGTCTTCAAAACTCATTGGCACAATTCCTACTATGTGAAGAGATGTTCTAATGTCGAACATGGCAAGAAATTTTTGACTTGGTGGCCACTAATGGATGCCACTAGTCAACATGAGAACTCTCACCATTGATGACAATGAGAGTCAAGATGCCCAAACACATCTTGCTAGGTATGAATAAATTTGTTGATGTCGAGTCACCTAGAAGATCCGATGAACAAGGGACATTAATGTATTCCCATTGTTTGTCGGCATGAGGAATTTCCATTAAGGCATGCAAGCCTCAAGATGTTTTTGCAAGGAACTTAGACTCAAAGGACTATGAACTCAATAATTTGCATTGAAGCAGGGTTTATTTGCGAAATGAAAATGATAGGAAAGGGAAGATGAAAATGGAAGATAGAAATGGAAAGTAGAAATGGAAATGGGAAATAAGCATGTAAATGAGCCTATTGCTTTTATTTCTGGGTTAGGAGTGGACAAAATGTAATGGAAAGTGTGTGAATGTAAATGGAAAATATGAAGGGAAATGAGGTGAATGGTTTATTATGAGGTATGAATGTAATGGAGACAATAGTATCTGAAAGTTTTGCAAGTGTTTGGATCTGATTTTGCATTAGCATGTTTCTTCTTTGTTGTTGATCATCTTCTTATGAAACAAATTGGTCTCTTAAGAGAGACACTATTCACTTGTAGTCATTTGTCCTTCCTCCTAGAACTTGCAAAAGAAAACTAATACTTCTTCTCCAATGAAATGTAAGACTATCAAAAGGGAGAGGTAATCAATCTCTCTAGTTACAATATTTACACACAAAACTAAGAATTTGTATTAATGAAACAAGTTCATGAAGGAAAACCAAAATAATTTATACCTGCTTCGGAACTAGTGCCTCAAGTTAATTGTTATATATTTTGAGCAATTTCTTCATTCTTGATTGTTTCAAATTCTAATGATGGATTTCTCATTGTGTAGATCTCGTTGATATCTTTCCAGTGACACTTGAATCATCGAAATCTGATTTTGTATGAGAAAGTTAAGCTAATTTGAATAGTGAGGTTTTTCAGTTGCAGAATTGATGTTTAGCTGCAGAATGGCTTTAGCTACAGAACGTGCATAGTTTCTGTAGATAAAAATATTGAACAGAAACTTAGCTATCCATTTTTCATCATCAGTCAAAAATTAATCAATACCTTTCAGAAAAGTGAGCAATTAATCTACTTATTTCATTGATTCAATGATTTTTATTTATTATTTTACCTGTGAACCTTTGGTTTTGTTTTTCATTTTGCTCCTTGAAGTCAGGAAGAACATGTGGCGACATAGTGATAACACACACCTTGAAAATAGTGATGATTTCTTCATTTTGAGACAATAAACCAAATCAAAATTCTTGCCCTGATATTTTCCAAGCTACCTATGTAGTCATTTTTCCCTCTTGACACTTGAAACCTACAAAAGCATGAAAGTAGCAGGAAGAAAGTCCAAGACCGCAGCGGGTGCACAGGACCAATCATTCATGAGCCTTTTTTCTCTGCTATTCTTCAAAATTCCCTTCACTGTTTGAGAAATGAGTGACTGTGTAAAGAGGACTATGTATGTGCAGTGAAACAACTGGTAAAAACAAAATGAATATGGATATGGAATGACAGAATAGATGGAGGTAAAAATGACTATGAGTATGGGCTGAAATGATTGTACATGCAGGGTTTACAAAATAGAGTAGTTGCATGCATACAATGTGCAAAAACAGAGAAAATGGAATGGTTGTTCATGTAAATAGAGTGATTGTTATATGCAGAGGATACGAGAACAGATTGACTATGTGTACAGTATGCACGAAATGTATGAAAAACGAAGTGATTGTATGCATAAAAAGGAATTTGACAAGTGTGCGGAAGAAGTCTAGTTGAGTACGGATCATTGAGTTTAAAACCGAGGTTGAATCATGAATGTTGCACCACTGAGCAATAGTCATACCATGAAAGACAACAATACTAAAGTAGGCATCCAGAAAAAGTATACGATCTGCTGAAATAGAAGCCACATCTAGCAGTGCTGGGTCAAGCAGTGCATTGAAAGAATAAGAAATCAGCGATGGCTGGATCATAACTACAGAATTGTTGAATTCTCCCTATTCAGTAACATGCAGAAGTCAGCTATCTCATCTGGGCTATTAGTAAAAACTTGTACAAACTGAGAACGTCTATTATTGAATATGAATTGTGGAAAATTTGCAAAACTTGAGTTCAAGCTTAATGAACAGACATCATCCTTTCGGTAATTACCAAATCTCGAACACACACGAATGATTGTTAGCATTAAAGATGAAAGGCGTGGTGAATTGGACTCTTAGATTCGCCATATGGATTGAATGCCACATCATGAATTTGTTTTCAAATCGGATTTCCCTTTCTCTAGTGTGCCGTGTTAAAATAGTGTTCTGTGCATTTAATAAAATTTGTTTTTTCCTCAAGCAGCATGTCAAATGGGGCTTTAAAGAATTGAAAAAATCTCCCAAACCATTGTGAATTTCTCCAAACCGTTTCTAGGTTATCTAATTGACCCCGTCCCCGAAAAAACTCATGTTTTTGTTTTTCCTAATTTGTTTTCATTTGGCCAAAATGTGCATTTAAAGTTTGATGTTTTTACAGTTCTGCATTTTTCTGGAAGTACTGCATTCGACTGTAAAATAAATTTCAATTTTTTTTTTCAAGTGCAATCATAGCACAGACAATAGAAAATGAACCAGCCAGTCTTGGTGATATAGCCTCCACAAGTGAGGCTCTCAGTGATCTAAACACTTGCGTTTAATGGTTAACGAGCGAATCTGGCAAGCATATGATTTAACGATACACTACCCAACTGGTTGCTAAAAAATCGTTGCGGTGGTTGTTTTTAATTCAAATTTGTACCTTAAATATTTTAAAACAACAATTTAACAATTTTGCTAAAGCTCGCAGCTCAGATTGTTTACATTGCAGGTTTTATTTTTTTATTTTTTATTTTTTAAATGTTCTTGTAGGTTTGTTTCAAGGCCAAAGCTCAAACAGGAATGCAGGTTTTTTGGGATTGGAGATAGCCATTGGTTGTTTTTTTCTCTTTTTTTTTGAAATTGTGAATTTTTATAGAAATGATTAATGGTTCTCAATTTCAGGCAACAAATTCTTCAAGGTAAATGTACTAAAAACAGGACTTTGACTGAGGTCTTAAGCTAGTTTTTTTATCGATCTGGGCTGGGTGACTAGGATAGAATCCATGTCGAGACGATTCCAGAGATGCCCATGTGGTCGGTTTCTTCATTTGACGCCTATAACCTGCTAAACCTTGGAAGTAGCTATAGAACAGGGCTATGTTCCATAGCTAATTTGCAAAATCTTATAAAACAGGACACAACATTTTGAGGATCACTACAAACCATAACCATTCAATTTGGATAGCTGAACCTATCAAAGTAGTTGGATTTTTTATTGTTTTTTTTCATTGAATCAAATGAAATGATGAATTTTTTTTTTATTTTTTTTTTAAACATAAAAATTCTTTTTCTGATCCTCCAGATCACACAAAGTGCAGGAGGAGAGCATACTTGAGAAATTATTAATTATTTTTTAGATGTAAGAAATAAGGTCTTCTAATTACACTTCCCCAGCAACGGCACCAAAATGTCTAGTCAATTTAGTGTCCTAAATTGCTCTACATAAATTATCAATCTAGGTATCGTAAAATGATGAAGTGTGGTGCACTATATGTGCTTAGTTAACCTTTTTCTTACTTCATTGTTTTATATTTTATGTTGTTTTTTAGGGTTTTGTTTCTTATGCTTAAGGAAATTAATCTAAGAAAGAAAAGTTATGCTTCTAGTTGAAATCTCTAAATGTTAATGAACAACTAAATCTAATGACTTCTAATGTTAAAATCTAATTTCTAAAAAAGGGAGAAAAAGGAAATGAACATTAGATAAAAAAAAATCAAAACTTTGAATAGTTAGATTAATCTAGGCCGGAAAAATGTCTATGAAATGAAAGCAAAAAAAATGGGAACAGCTAAATGAAGTGTTTTATCACTTTGCTATACAATTTTGGGAGAACTACCTCCTTGTGATAGCATTTTGAGGGACTCCATACTTCATTGTTCTAAAACTAAAAATGAAATTTAAATGAAAGACTAAGACTGAAAGTGAAATTGCAACTAATCTACTATAATAGCTAAATGAATTTTTTTATCACTCCACTATATGATTTTTGGGGAACTACCTCCTTGTGATAGCATTTGGAGGGAAACAATACTTCATTTTCTAAAACTGAAAATGAAATTGCAACAAAATTAAATCAAAGACTAAGAATGGAAGTGAAATTGCAACTAATCTACTATAACAGCTAAATGAATTGTTTTATCACTCCGCTATAAAATTTTGGGGGAACTACCTCCTTGTGATAGCATTTGGAGGGATTCAATACTTCATTGTTCTAAAACTAAAAATGAAATTGCAACAAAATTAAATACAAAAAATTTAAAGAAAAGCTAATCTATTGTGTGCTCTAATGCTTCAAGCACCAATTGGAAAATACTTCCTCGGACTATTTTGCTAAGCATAGATTACACATTTAGATAAATCTGCAATCAACCGGTTGAACACACTTGCATGAATTAAACTTGCAAGAATGTAAAATCTAAACTATTAAACTTAAAAACAATCATAAAAATAAAATGACATACTTGAATGAAATCAAAGCAAAACTACAAAATAAAATCTACTCTACCTTACATTCTAATATGCTCTATGACATCTCCTACTTCACATCTCCTTCCATGTTGGGAACTTCAAAGCTTTATTCAAATTTTTCAAAATTACAAAGTACAAAGTTGAGCTAACAAAGTTTACAAAGCTTCGAAAGCTACCAAATGAAGGAGAGAGATCTCCTATTTATATAAAAAGATGAAAAGTCATCTCACTAATGAGAGTCCATGAACCTATCCATATAGCTCTAGAGTTCTAGTCAAAATAGGAAATGATAAGACACATGTCTTCTTAGAGTTTTAATACAAATAGGAAATGTGACACATATCCTCATGATCCCATGATCCTCTCCTCTCAAATTCGAATTTGGCCTTAGGATGCCACATACAGGTCTTCTAGAAGCTTCCTTTTGACCTACACATGTCAACAATCTCATCCCACTTGTTAGGTATAAGCATGTGCACATTATTTTCTAATTTTTAACCAGAAATTCACTTAAAAATACTAGGAATTAATAAAGTTTGGAAAAACATAGATGTGACCCAATAATGATGAAAGTGAGATGAATGTAGTGACATGGTAGTGAAATGAAGGTGAAATGGAGGTGATATAATGGACATAATAGTGAAAGTGTAATGGAAATGAATGACAATTTCAAGACCCAACACACTCTTGGACTTAATGGGCTCAGTTTGCAACCAAAATTTGTCTAAGTATGGATGAATTGTCAAGGGGTGAGCAATATGATTTCTAGACAAAAACTCATGTGTGACACATACTAAATCATTGAGAAAAACTTAGATAGGCTTGGTAAATAATGAATATACATAAAAACACCACTTTATGCACATTCCCCAAGTACAAACAGTGAAGTGTGTGCGACTGCGACCCAAAAGTGTACGTTTTTAAAAAAAGGTGTTATGACCATGAAATGCATATAAGGATGTTCTAATCAATGCGATGACCCTTGAGAACATTCAAAAACACTTGAGACCTACCAAACAACACAAAACAAAACTTGACGACTAAGGTGACATTTGATACAACAATAATGTAGGCTTCAAAATGTGAATGTAGTGAAAATTTGGAGGGTGTTGTAGCAATGTAGGTTCCATATTTAGGGTTGTTACTGAGGAACAAGTTATTTTATCTACCCAGAAAATATGTTTTATTTACTCTCAGATGGGTATGATTTATGACCTAATTCCTAATGCTCGTCACCCTTCTACAAGCCCACCCAAACCTACCCCAAGACCACACTCTGATGGTGTGATTGGTTTCGTATTTAATTATGTGAGCCAACTTGCTTCCCAATTAGGGAAATTCATTGTTACATCACAAGTCCCAACAAGTGCACCTGGATCTGAAAAATTGCCCTCTTCTGAGAAACTTGTTGATGTTCTCACAGTGAATTCCACAACACCCATGAACACTCAACAACCTGGTGGTAAAATGAAAAAGAATAATAATCAAAATAATAATCTCTTTGTAGACTCAACCAACTCCATCTAATTAAGGAGGGAGCACAAGTGAATGACATCGCAAGATCAAGTTCCCTTCCAAGATTTTTCAAGGTTAGAATTTGACTCACAAGTGCCCTCATATGGATAAAGTCCACCAACTTCTTGCACCACCACCTACTGCTCACCATCTTGCTATCTTAACACATCCATTCCTTGCACAACCTCAACAACAAATGGTTTCCTAGACTCCTCAACCTTCAAGGGGGAAATGAGGGGCCATATTTTCATCCTACTAATAATATGTCTCTCCTTATGTGCCAAGAGAAAGTTAATGTGACTACACGAGCTAAGTCTTATGATACTCCTAAGTCGAGTTCTTCCTCTAAGGACTCAACCACCCCGGTTGCTTCCACTAGACCTCTCATGCTAGATAAGCTTGTAGAGATAGCCTAACCTAAGGGTGTCATTTGCAAGTCAAAACACAATCCATATGCACTAGCTTCTCAACACTACAGTATTTTTGAGGATTTATACCAAGCACCTCGTGTCACATTTTCTTTGGAGGTTTTGTAGATTTCCCTCAGCAACACAAAGCCTTGTTATCGGGGGCGTGGATCCCTCATAGTCTAGTATCATTACTTTTAACATTGTCGCTCCTCGTTATAGGCTTTCCCACCAAATTTCCTTGCATATTTTTGTGTGCATATTTCACAAAAATATTCATCGCAACCTAGTGGGTGAAGGCTCTTCTACCTTTGTTATTTTAGCATCATGTTGGAAAGATCTCAAATCCACAACACTTGCTAAGTCTACTACCACTCTTCAAGCATTTGATGGACACCATTTTGTACCTCAGGGTGTTCTTCCTAATTATTCTATTGATCTAGGGGGAAGGACTACCTACATTGATGTTGAAGTCACTGACACGCCCTTGGACTATAACCTAATCCTTGGTTTGATCTGGATCTTGGAGGGAGGACCCAAGATATTGTTGGAAATAATACTGAGAGGGGGGGTGAATCAGTATTATCTAGCAATTTAATAAATCTTCCTTATTTGATCTTTGAATTATTTTTGCATGTCAGTACCATAAAATAATGAGCATGAACAAAGAAAACAGATAGTCACACCAAAGAACACAAGATGTAAGGTGGAAACCCAATGTGGGTGAAAACCACCTGCTACAATATGTCTCTATCTTCTTTCAAATTAGAAACTCCTTTTACAATGATTTTGTACTGGTGCAGTCCTTTACCAGTACGCAGGCTGCAACCTGCAGATAGCTACAACTCTCTCTCTCGTTTTCCAGTCTTCTCTTGAAAGGGAGCTACAACCCCCTACTTCTTTTCATAAAGCATCAAATGATCATCAAGTACATAACAGTTACAGTCCACTACAGTTATCAGATCAGTAATAACAGAACTAACCCAGAACACCTTATCAACCGAGAAATTCAATCAACAGAACATCTTAAGACAGAGACGCAGTTTTCCCTTCTGTGGCCTGCGACCAGACGCAGTTAACCTTCCGCTCCCCTGCGTCCACACGCAGAGATCCTTCTGTTGCGCTGCGTGCCCACACACTGTTCCTTGAACTGCACAGCGTCCTGTTGCTGCAGGGACGCACCCAGAAACACTATCGCGCCGCGTACTTTCCTGCAGAGATGCACCCAGAAATGCTATCGCACCGCGTCCTTTTGCTCCAGGGACGCACCTTAACCTTAGTCGCTCTGTGTCCCCACGCAGATCTCCTGTTACTGCACTGCGTCCCGGACGCACCTGAACCCTTCTGCGCCTGCGTCCTGGCGCACCTGAACCCTTACTGCACCTGCGTACCTCTGAGCATAGATGATTTCAAGACTTCAAGAGTAACCCAAACAGTCAGATCTACAGATCTGATCATGCGCCAAAGAGATCTCAGTCTTTCAGAAGATTAGCCTTTTTAGATCTAGACCAGATCTAGCCTCATAAGATATTCAACCAAAGACATTCACAAACCAAATGATCTCCTTTGCTTTAAATAGGCAATCTCCTCCTCAAATCATGGAACAATACCACGAGCCGACACCATAGTAACACAATACCGTCGGCTAGATACCAAGAGTACAACACAAGAAACCCCCACGTGTGCTTTTATCTGCCTTAAAATGTGTGCACTGGGTGGACGCACCTCCTGAACGGCTGGCCTACGTCTCTGGACGCAGCTTCTGCATGGTGTACCTGCGGGTAAGCATCTTTTGAATTGATTTCCTGCGTCCTTCTTTATTTTCAATAAAAAGAGAGCCTTGCCATGGGAGTTGCCATCAAGTACAACATCTATAACATATATAGCCATTCCTGAAACATAATGCCAACAATCTCCCCCTTTGGACTTGATGGCAACCTCACAAACTTTGCTTCATTCTCCCCCTTTGACATCAAGGGCAAAGGGTATGCTCCCCCTAAGATCATGTTCCCCCTGAACCAGATCTGCAACAAAGAACCATAATCCTCAATGAAAGAGATAGAGACATATTGCAGCTATTTCCAAGATCTCCTTCTGACCATCCTCCATAATGCCAACAATGCATTATGTGCTCCCCCTGAACCTGTACCATCAATCAGAAAAGGTTCAACAATAAGATGATGCATCAACAACCCCCAGCTTTTGCCTGAGGTATTCAAAAGTGTCCCTGGGCAATGGTTTGGTGAGAATATCAGCAACTTGTTCCTTAGAAGGGACATACTCCAACTTGACCTTCTGTTCAAGCACTTGTTCCCGGAGAAAATGATACTTGATTGGTATGTGCTTGGTTTTTGAATGCATAACCGGATTCTTTGAGATGCTGATTGCACTTGTGTTATCACATAAGATGGGGATAGGTGGTGTACAAGTGATTTGAAAATCCTGCAAAGTCTGCATCATCCAAAGGAGTTGGGTGCAACAAGATGCAGCAGCAACATATTCCGCTTCAGCTGTAGACAAGGCAATCGAACTTTGTTTCTTGCTGAACCAAGATACCAGTCTGGAACCCATAAAGAATGCACCACCACTTGTGCTTTTCCTGTCATCCACGCTTCCGGCCCAATCTGCATCTGTATAAGCATGAAGTGTAAGATCTGTATCTCTAGGATACCATAAGCCATAATTTTGAGTCCCTTGAAGATATTTGAAAATTCTCTTCACTGCCTGTAGATGAGTCTCCTTCGGATTTGCCTGAAATCTTCCAACTATTCCAACTGCATGCATGATATCCGGTCGGGTACCTGTCAAATAAAGTAAACTTCCAATCATAGATCTGTAGGTTTGTTGATGTACTGCTGCAGATTCATCATTTGCACTGAGACTACATCCTGTGACCATGGGTGTACATACTGGTTTTGCATCTTCCATGCCATATTTCTTCAAAATCTGTTTGAGATACTTGGTTTGAGATAAAAAGATTCCTCCTTCTTTTTGTTGGATTTGCAAACCAAGGAAATATGTCAGTTCTCCTAGCAAGGACATTTCAAATTCTTTCTGCATGACCGAGGCAAAGCTTTGACTCATAGCTTCTTCATTGCTGCCAAAAATAATGTCATCTACATACACAACAAGTATTAGCAATTTGTCATTTTCAGCTTTTATATAAAGATTGCTATCTGCTGAACCTTTTGAAAAACCTTGTTGATGAAGATATTTGTCCAAACGGTAGTACCAAGCCCTTGGAGCTTGTTTGAGACCATAGAGAGCCTTTTTCAATCTGCATACAAGATTTGGATCATTTCCAAGAATGAACCCATCTGGCTGTTCAATGTACACTTCTTCTTCCAAGTCTCCATTCAGAAAGGCTGATTTCACGTCCATTTGAAATACTTTGAAGTTTTGAAAACTTGAGAGAGCAAGGAACATTCGGATGGCCTCAAGTCTTGCAACAGGAGCAAAGGTTTCTTCAAAGTCTATTCCTTCTTGCTGCGCATACCCTTTACAAACAAGTCTGGCTTTGTTTCTAATTACTTCTCCATTTTCATTCAATTTATTTTTGAAGACCCATTTTGTTCCGATAACATTCTTATCCTTTGGTCTAGGAACCAGCTCCCAAGTGTTGTTCTTTTCGATTTGCTCAAGTTCTTCATCCATTGCTTTCACCCAACATTCATCTTTGCATGCTTCTTTCACATTTTGTGGTTCAGTAGAGGAGAGTAATGCCAAATAGCTTGAGGCTTCTGAAACTGTTCTTCTTGTTTGTACACCTGCTTCTTTCTGCCCCACAATCTGAGATTCTGGATGATTCTTCTGAACATATCTGGATGGAGTCTTTTCTTCTATTCTTGTTTGCTCCTCTGGCTCTTCTTGAGGTTCTTCTTGAGGTTCTTCTTCTTCATCATTCTGTCTTTGAGGGTAGCCTTCATCTTCTTCGATGTCTTCATGATGGACTTGCCTAGGAATGTATCCCTTCTCATCAACTACTACATCAATGCTGTCAACAATTCTGCCAAGTCTTTTATTGTAGCACTTGTATGCTTTGCTATATGGAGAGTAACCAAGAAGAATGCCTTCATCTACCCTAGGTTCAAGTTTGCCAAGCTGCTCATCAGTGTTCTTGATATAGCATTTGCTCCCAAAGATTTTGAAGTGCTTTACCGAAGGAGTCCTGCCACTCCAAAGCTCATGAGGAGTTTGAGTGCTGTTCACCCGGACATTTGTTTTGTTGAGAATAACAACCGCAGCATGTGCAGCTTCACCCCAGAAAGTTGCGAGAGTTCCTGATTCATCAAGCATAGCACGAGCCATTTGTTGGATTGTTCTGTTCATTCTTTCAACAACTCCATTTTGCTGAGGAGTTCTAGCTGTAGAGAATTCTCTCCTTATCCCATGTTCATCACAGAAATCGAAAAATTCATTTGAAGTAAATTCCCCACCTCTGTCGGATTTGAGGCACTTAATTTTGTGACCTAATTCATTTTCAACCAAGGCTTTGAAGGATTTGAATTTTTCGAATGCTTCATCTTTGTGCTTCATAAGTCCTAACCAGACAAACCTGGAGAAATCGTCAATAAATAATATCAAGTATTCCTCTCCTTTAGGTGTTCTTTTCCTGAATGGACCACATGTATCTGTATGTACTAGCTCAAGAGGCATGCTAGCTGATCCTTGTTTCTCTGGAAAGTTAGTTCTGGTTTGTTTTCCAAACTGACATGATTTGCATATGGTGTTGTCAGGAATTTTGATATCTGGAAGATCGCGAACTGCCTGATATTTGCATGCTTTCCTTATTTGTGAGAAGCTTAGATGTCCCAACCTTCGATGCCATAACCAGTGCTCTTCATCCTTGCTCAGATAGCATTGTTGTTGTCCTTCTTCAAATATGTACAGATTATTTGGAGTTCTTTTGCCTTTGAGCACTGTTTTACCTGTATCAAGATCACGAACAAGACATCCATTTGATCTGAATATAACCTCGGTTCTTTGATCACACATCTGACTGACACTTAGAAGATTATGCTTCAATCCATCAACATACAAAACATTTCCAGCCTTGACCTTTTCTTTTAACTGAGCAATGCCTTTTCCTTTTATAGTTGCAGGAGTATCATTTCCAAAAGAGACTTTCTTTCCCTTTTCTAGAGCAGAATAAGATTCAAGTTTTTCTTTATCACCTGTCATATGCTTCGAACATCCACTGTCAATGTACCATAGATTTTCCTGTCCCTCTGCATAAAATGCTATCCCACATCTTTCTGTTTGAGGTTCCTTTATTCTCCATGTTTTGGTGCTTGAGGCTTGTTCCTTTTTCTGCTGGAACCTGCTCCTGCATTCAGAGTCTTCATGACCAAAGTTATTGCAAATAGAACATTCAACTTCATTTTCAAGAACCGAAAAGTTGTTATAGGTCCTTTTTGTAATCCCTGTCATACTTCTTCGTTTTTGAGCTTCCCTAGTCATGATTGTTTTATATGCAACACATTGAGCTGCTTTGTGACCAAAGTTATGGCAAGAAAAGCATTGTCCATTGAAGAAACTTCTGCGGTTATCAAATCTACCGGCCAAATGATTGTAATTTCTATTGTCATCCATTCTTGAACTAAATTGAGAAGATTTTACCTGTGGCTGGTTGTAGCTTTTGTTCACCCTTAAGATGGATTGCCCCTGATAGTTTCTGTTTGTAATTCGTCCCTGCTTTACCTGATGATCTTCATTTTTCTTTTGCTCATTTCTTCTTGTTGCATCAAGATAACTTTTTGAGGTGGATGCTTGAGAAGTTTCTCCATTATAGCCCAGACCTGTCTTGTTTAGAGGAGATCGCTGCACATTGATAATCTCATCCAAAGTTTCAGATCCTTTGACAAACTTGAGATTAATAGCTTTTGTTTTCTCAATCTCTTTTCTAAGACCAACAATTTCACCTTCTAATTTTTCAAGATGTTTTTCCTTTTCATCAATTTGAAATTGTAGAGTATCAATGATCATGTTCTTTTCTTCTATACATCTCTTGAGTCTAGTAATTTCATCATAAAGGTTATCCACATCTACAGCATCCATATAATCATCATCTTCAAATGCCATTAACAACTTATATTCATTACCTTGTTCATCTTCATCACTGTTTGATAGACCATCACTATCTTCATGAGTGTAGTAACTTTTCTTATTTGCATTCTGTTTCTTGTTCCATCTAGCAGGTTCCTTTCCTTTATCCTTATAAGGGCATTTTGCAGCATAATGACCTACTCTTCCACAAGCAAAGCATTTAAAAGGTAACTTACCTCTGAACCTTCCAGAACCCCTTTGAAGATTTCTGACAAAATTTGATTCTTCTTCCTCTTCTTCTGGGACGTGGCTTGCTTCATAATAATCTCCTTTGCCTGATGCCTTGAAAGCAGCTTCTCTTCTGTCTGAAGGACCTCCCTTTCTCATTTCATAAGCAGTTAGAATTCCATGTAGCTGAGACATAGTAAGAATTCGTAGATTTTCCTTTTCTTCTATAGCAGATACTTTAGATTCAAACTTGGGAGACAAAGATCTTAGAACCTTTTCAACCACTATAGCCTCTCTTATTTCTTCACCCAAATTTTTCAAACAATTAACAATCTCATCTACCCGAAGAAAATAGTTAGCCACACTTTCATCATTATACATCTTGAGAGTCTCATACTGAATCCTGAGAGTTTGAAGTTTAGCACGCTTTACCTGTTCATCTCCTTCATAGCTTGTGACAATTTTGTCCCATATTTCTTTTGCGGATTTGTAGTGCATTACCTTCATGAATTCCGTTTGGGATATACATCCTAACAGAGTACTGACTGCTTTTGCATTTGTTTCATACTTCTTTTTCTCAGCTGGATCTGTAGGAGTAGCTAAAGGAAAAGCATAGCCTGTTTCTACAATGTCCCAAACTTCTGTACCAAGAGATTGAAGATATGCAGTAACTCTTACCTTCCAATAATTGAAGTTTGTCCCATCAAAAACCGGTGGCCTGATTGATGCTTCTCTCTCGTAGTTGCTCATGATGAACGATCTACCTTCAAGCGATCAAGCTTCTCTGAAGGACCTGCTCCGATACCAATTGTTGGAAATAATACTGAGAGGGGGGGTGAATCAGTATTATCTAGCAATTTAATAAATCTTCCTTATTTGATCTTTGAATTATTTTTGCATGTCAGTACCATAAAATAATGAGCATGAACAAAGAAAACAGATAGTCACACCAAAGAACATAAGATGTAAGGTGGAAACCCAATGTGGGTGAAAACCACCTGCTGCAATATGTCTCTATCTTCTTTCAAATTAGAAACTCCTTTTACAATGATTTTGTACTGGTGCAGTCCTTTACCAGTACGCAGGCTGCAACCTGCAGAGAGCTACAACTCTCTCTCTCGTTTTCCAGTCTTCTCTTGAAAGGGAGCTACAACCCCCTACTTCTTTTCATAAAGCATCAAATGATCATCAAGTACATAACAGTTACAGTCCACTACAGTTATCAGATCAGTAATAACAGAACTAACCCAGAACACCTTATCAACCGAGAAATTCAATCAATAGAACATCTTGAGACAGAGACGCAGTTTTCCCTTCTGTGGCCTGCGACCAGACGCAGTTAACCTTCCGCTCCCCTGCGTCCACACGCAGAGATCCTTCTGCTGCGCTGCGTGCCCACGCACTGTTCCTTGAACTGCACAGCGTCCTGTTGCTGCAGGGACGCACCCAGAAACACTATCGCGCCGCGTACTTTCCTGCAGAGACGCACCCAGAAATGCTATCGCACCGCGTCCTTTTGCTCCAGGGACGCACCTTAACCTTAGTCGCTCTGTGTCCCCACGCAGATCTCCTGTTACTGCACTGCGTCCCGGACGCACCTGAACCCTTCTGCGCCTGCGTCCCGGCGCACCTGAACCCTTCTGCGCCTGCATCCCGGCGCACCTGAACCCTTCTGCACCTGCGTACCTCCGGGCATAGATGATTTCAAGACTTCAAGAGTAACCCAAACAGTCAGATCTACAGATCTGATCATGCGCCAAAGAGATCTCAGTCTTTCAGAAGATTAGCCTTTTTAGATCTAGACCAGATCTAGCCTCATAAGATATTCAACCAAAGACATTCACAAACCAAATGATTTCCTTTGCTTTAAATAGGCAAGCTCCTCCTCAAATCATGGAACAATACCACGAGCCGACACTATAGTAACACAATACCGTCGGCTAGATACCAAGAGTAAAACACAAGAAACCCCCACATGTGCTTTTATCTGCCTTAAAATGTGTGCACTGGGTGGACGCACCTCCTAAACGGCTGGCCTGCGTCTCTGGACGCGGCTTCTGCATGGTGTACCTGCAGGTACGCATCTTTTGAACTGATTTCCTGCGTCCTTCTTTATTTTCAATAAAAAGAGAGCCTTGCCATGGGAGTTGCCATCAAGTACAACATCTGTAACATATATAGCCATTCCTGAAACATAATGCCAGCAGATATGAAAAATTGCAATGCCAGAAAGAAAATGAGAGAACACACAGTAAATAAAACCCCAAAGAAACCTTTTACTAAAACAAAGAATAATTGTAAAAGCTACATTATGGTGGACAATCTGTGCTTTTACAAAATGTGAATTGTTACTTATAGTCTTTTTCAGTTATAATACCATGGGTAAATTCCATGGGTGAATGAATACCATGGGTGGATGTCACAATACCATGGGCAAATACTATGGTTGGATGCCACTTACAATACCATGGGTAAATTCCATGGGTGGATGAATAACATGGATAGATGAATACCATGGGTTGATGCCATTTTCCATTCAGATCATTCCTCCCTCCTTAAAAAGCAATGGTCCCCATTGCATGAAGTTCTCTCATGCAAACCCTTTGTTCTATATGAAGAGCCACTGAAGAGAAGGGTTTTATGTGGTTAACCCATAACCATGATGAACCAAGGTCTGACGATAGAGATACCCTGTAATGCTTGTGACCAACTATGATACTAACAGTGTGCCGCCTAACAAATGGATTTCGATGAAGTGTGGGTTTTTGGATGACTCATAACCATGAAAAATGAAGATATGAGAATAGAGATATCCTATAATGCTTGTGACCAACTATGATACTAACAGTGTGCGGCCTAGCAAATGGACTTCGATGACAAGGATTTTGTGTGGTTGACCCATAACCATGATGTTGATTGTTGATGAAGTAGCAGGTGCCTACATATCCTGGGGTGGGAGGGCATGTCTCCAAAGAACCCAAGTTGGATGTTGTTATGCTGAAACTGATGAATGTGAAGCATCCCTCCAAAGGGAACCTGCTCTGAATGTTGCTCCAGATTTAAAATGGACATAACTCGATCAATATAACTCAGAATCTTTATTATAACCTATTTTTGGAAACTAAATGATCATTCTTCATCTTCACATCTATTGGAAATCTTTATTTGTACACTCTAGAATCTCATATTTGCACTGCAATTGTTCCGTCATCACAAAAGTTTTGAAAAAATAGTTGATTTTAAATTAGTGATATCTCCCACGTCCTAACTCCAATTTGACCCATGTTTTTTTTTATAATTGGGTGATTTTTCAAGAGGATCTCAGATTTGATATCATTGTTATGAAATTCTACATAGGAACTACAAAAATTATAGGAGATTTGTTGTCCAGCAGTTGCCATCAGAAAAAATTCTACAACATAGCTGATTTTAAATCAATGATATCTCCCTCATCCAGACTCAGATCTGGCCAAATTGTTTTTTGAATTTTGGTAATTTTTTCACAAGGAATCTAGATTTTTTTTTTTTTTTTAATTTTGCACCAAAATTTTCAAACATGACCTGCAAACTTTCCGCCCAAAAACATTCCCACAAAAAAATGAAAAAAGAAAAATTCTTACTGCTTGGCCCAAGAAAGAGCTCTATGGAGGTCGCAACATGTACTTGAATTTTGTTGAGTATTGCTGCAAAAATTTGAAACTAAAATATGCATTAAACCCTCATTCCCATGGAATCAGAACTTGCTCTGATACCACTGATTTGGACCTTTGGGACAGCCCCCCGAGATCTGAAAAATTGAAATGGATATTGGGGGGAGAGGCCCCCAAGATTTGAAAAATTGCAATGCCAGAAAGAAAATTAGAGAACACACAGTAAATAAAACCCCAAAGAAACTTTTTACTAAAATGGAGAATAATTGTTAAAGTTACATTATGGTGGAAAATCTGTCATTTTATAAAATGCGACTTGTTACTTATAGTCGTTTTCAGTTACAATACCACGGGTAAATTCCATGGGTGAATGAATACCATGGGTTGATATCACAATATCATGGGAAACTACCATGGTTGAATGAATAACATGGGTGGATGCCACTTACAATACCATGGGTAAATTCCATGGGTGGATGAATAACATGGGTGGATCAATACCATGGGTTGATGCCATTTTCCATTCGGATCATGGTGATAGTTGGTTTTATGCTATGTGTGCTATCATGTCTTCATTGTTTCATGTTCTTTTATTTCCCAATAAAGGAAAGATAGTCACGATTGATTAATTGGACTATTGTGTGTCATCAACCTAGATTACAGCTATGGGGAATTATGTCCCACTTGTTAGAGATAACCCTAGGGATTATGAGAGTGTTGGTGTGGGCTTATTTAAAAGGTCATCCCTTAAACCTGACATTCCTTCTTCTTCTAGCACTACTCCTATGCACATGGTCTCTTTTTCCACCTGTGCACCCCATAGGTCTCATGACCCTTGGAAGGTGTCTTATTCGATAGATGTAGATTGGAATGGTGAGCACACATCACCTTTAGTGGAAGAGATTTCCTCTCTAGCAATCCCATCAGTACCTCTTGATGTTGGTTTGAAACTCCATCCCAATATGGAATATGGCCAACATCCTTGTTATGAAACCAGCTCAAGAAAATATAGAAAAGATAGATCAACGCCTTAGAATTCAGCCTCTTCGAGGGGGCAACCTCCTTTACATTACATAAATGAACAATTCTTGGATGATACAAATGAGAAAACCTCCTTTCTATATATAGGAGTCTAAGGAGTCACAATATAATCCAGCCGACCTAACAATAATAATATAAAGCCACAAAAATAACAATAGAGGGATTCTATGGGGCACAAAAATAACCACATGGGGGTAATAGGGGCACAACAATATAAATAAGGGGTATAACTACAATAGTAATGTTGGGGTAATCACTAGTATTATAGGGACCCAACATGCCCCTCTCCTTCAAAAAAGTGTTGTCCTCAACGCTTGAGTAGTTCTGGATACTTCTGCATAAAATTCTCATCCTCCCATGTGGAATCTTCAGCGGATAAGTTCTTCCACTTGATAAAATACTCTGAAATTGATCGATTTCGTAGCTGTCGAGTTCTTGTTTCTGTGACTGCTTCCGGTTCCAATATAATTTTTCCTTCCTCGTCAAGTTCTGGCAATATTGTTTGAATTGGGAGCTTGTCACCTATAACCTTCTTTAAACATGAAACATGGAAAACTGGGTGCAATCGAGAAGTTGCAGGAAGCTCCAATTTGTATGCCATAGTACCAATCTTTTGCAACACCTTGTACGGACCATAATACTTTGGTGATAATTTATTATCCTTCTTAGCTTGCTTTAGGGACATTTTCTTATATGGTTGTAGCCGTAGGAATACCCAATACATCAAAAGTTCTTTCACTACGATGTTGATCTGCCTGTTGTTTCATTCTATTTTGTGCCAACACGAGGTTATCCTTTAAGAGTTGGAGGACTTGTTGTTGATGTTCGATGTGATGTTCCACTGCCTGAACCTTAGAATTTTCTCTTAAATATGATGTGATGGATGGTGGTTGATACCCATAAAGTGCCATAAATGGGGTCATTTTTGTTGCTGTATGGAAGGAAGTGTTATACCACCATTCAGCCAGAGGCAACCATTTGACCCATTGTGTCTGTTTATCAGATACAAAGCAACGAAGATATCCTTCCAAACATTTGTTTACTATCTCAGTTTGCCCATCAGATTGAGGATGATAAGATGAGCTATGAGCTAACTGAGTACCAAGACAAGAAAATAATTCTGTCCAAAAATTCCAGTGAAAATGGGATCTCTGTCACTTACAATAATCTTTGGGTTTCCATGTAGCTTTTGAATTGTTTCCATAAATGCAGTAGAAACTGTACTGGCTTTAAATGGATGTGATAATGCACAAAAGTGTGCATACTTGGTAAGTCTGTCAACTACCACCATGATGACACTCTTTCCCTCAGACTTGGGTAAACCTGTGATAAAATCCATTGAAACCTCCTCCCAACGTTGGCTTGGAATGGATAAAGGTTGTAATAGACCCGGTGTCTTAATTGTTTCAACTTTATTTTGTTGGAAAACCAAACATTCCGCCACAAACTTTTGAATATCTGATTTAAGGCCATCCCAAAAAAATTCCTTCTTAACCCTGTGGTAAGTTTTTAAAAATCCTGAGTGCCCTCCTAAGGGAGAAGTGTGCAATTCCATAAGAATCTTTTGTTTTAGCTGGGAATTCTTACAGAGGTATAAGCGATCTTTGTACCATAACGAATCATTTTGCCAGCTAAATGTATCAGACGTACTGGAATCTTGTTGTAGCTTTCGAATAAGTGCCCACACTTCTTCATCATTCTTCCATTCCTCCCTTGCTTCGTTTATCCAATCTGGTTGGATAATAGAAATGGCACACAACAATGCTTCCACATCCTCATCCTTTCTTGAGAGTGCATCTGCCACCACATTTTGCTTCCCTTTTTTGTAGATGATTTCAAAGTCATAACCCAACATCTTTGTGACCCACTTTTGTTGCTCTTCAGAGGATAATCTTTGTTCTAAAAAGTATTTAAGGCTATCATGATCCGTTTTTACCTTGAAGTGTCTTCCCATTAGGTAGGGTCGCCATTTCTTAAGTGCATGGAGTATTGCCAACATTTCCTTCTCATAAATAGCTTTGCTTAAAAACTTTCCCTTGATTGGACGACTTTCAAAAGCAATGGGTCTTTCATCTTGCATTAGAACAGCACCAATTCCATTTCCTGAAGCATCACATTCCACAATAAAGGTTTTTGTGAAGTCCGGTGTAGCTAAGACCGGTGCTTGGCACATTGCCTCTTTAAGATGTTCAAAGGCCTTTGTTGCTTCCGGAGTCCATGAAAATGCATCTTTCTTCAATAATGTTGTTAGAGGTGCTGCTATTCTCCCATAATTCTTAACAAACTTGCGATAATACCCTGTCAACCCAAGAAATCCTCGCAGATGCTTTATGGATGTGGGGATTTTCCATTCCTTAATGGCTTTAATTTTGCTAGGGTCTACCTTAACTCCTTCATGAGATACAATATGACCCAAATATTCCACCTCCTGGACTCCAAAGAAACATTTGGATCTTTTTGCATATAATTGTTTCTCCTCCAATAGTTGTAGCACCTTGTCAACATGTTCAACATGATCCTTCCAAGACTTGCTGTAGATTAGTATATCATCAAAAAATACTAACACAAATTTTCTAAGGAATGGTTTGAAAATTGAATTCATCAAACCTTGAAATGTTGAAGGTGCATTGGTAAGGCCAAAAGGCATGACCAAAAATTCATAATGACCCTCATGAGTTCTAAATGCCATTTTCGGAATGTCTTCAATCTTCATTCTGATTTGATGATATCCCGAACGAAGATCCAACTTGGTGAAGTAAATTGATCCATGCAATTCATCCAGTAATTCATCAATGACAGGAATGGGGAACTTATCTTTAATAGTGAGCTTGTTGAGCTCCCTATAATCCGGACACATGCGCCATGATCCATCCTTCTTGTGCACCAATACTACTGGAGCAGAGAAAGAACTTTGACTTGGTTGAATTATACCAGCCTCTAGCATTTCTGCAACCATACGTTCAATTTCACTTTTTTGGACATAGGGATATCTGTACGGCCTGATGTTTGGAGGAACACTTCCTGGAATCAGATGAATAGCATGATCATGATCACGCATAGGTGGGAGACCTTTGGGAGTCTCAAATACCTTGGAATGATTGTCCAGGACTTTTTGGAGATCTGGAGAAATAGATGATTCCGATGTGGAAACATCTAGCGAACATAATTGTGCAATTACACCTCTTTGCTCCTTTTTTAGAAGCTTTGTCATACCATTAGAGCTGATTATCTTTCCTGGTTTCCCTGCAATACCCCTTAATTCAACTTCCTTTCCTTCCGTAGAAAATTTGATGAAAAGTTCTTGAAAATTAAAAGCTATTGTACCCAAGGATTGTAGCCATTGGACTCCTAGTACAACATCAGCACCTCCCATTGGAATGGAAAGCATTGGGCTAGTCAATACATATTCTCCCATGGATAGCTTGATATTATGGCACTTTCCAGAGCAATTTATTGTTCCTCCATTTGCAATCATCACTTGACACTCTGGTGCTGGATATAGGAAGCAATTCAATTCTTTTGCTACCCTACAATGAATAAAATTGTGGGTGCTTCCTGAATCAATCAACACTATTACCTTTTTCTTCTTGATTTGTCCTTCTATCTTGATGGTTTGAGGAGTGGTAATTTCCGCCAATGCATTACAAGATATGGTCGGATTTATTTGTTCTTCATCTAGGCTTTGTTCCTGGAGTATATCTTCTTCTTTTGACCTTTCTTGCTCCTTTTCTTCTTCCTCTTCACAATCTATGTAGAATAATTTCTTCTCAGCACACTTATGACCTTTAGTGTATTTGCTATCACAACTGTAACAAAGCCCTTTTGCTCTTTTTTCTTCCAATTGTTGTGGTGTCAACCTTATAGGTTGTGGAAGACTAGGGGCAACAACACTTCCGTCTTTATAGTTGTGAGTGGTATGCTTCCTGGTTGCCATAATTT
The DNA here is from genome assembly GCA_031772625.1 of Pinus tabuliformis. NCBI lineage: Eukaryota > Viridiplantae > Streptophyta > Pinopsida > Pinales > Pinaceae > Pinus > Pinus tabuliformis. Next base: position 703,969,215 of record CM062817.1, on the reverse strand, counting down.
TGCTTTCCATTTTTCTTGCTAACCTGAATGCCTTCTCTAATGAATCAGGTTCCCAAAGGCGAACATCATGTTGGATATTATCCTTTAAAGACCCTATGAACACATCAATCCTATGCTCCTCTGGAATATCTTTTACCCTTATGTTCAATTTTTGGAACTCCTCAATGTGCTCCATTATTGAACCCTTTTGTTTGAGACTTATCAATTGGCTAAAAAAAGTGTTGCTTTTTGTATCTTCATAATGTGCTATCAATTCTTCCGTAAAAATTGCCCAAGTGATAAATTGTTTACGAGAGCAAAGCCATTGATACCATACAAACTGATTTGGTTCCAAATATACAGTTGCCATACGTACCTTTTGTGTGTTTTGCACATTATTGAGATCGAAGAACTGCTCCATCTGTAATATCCATGTGGCGGGATCCTTGCCATCAAACTTCCTCATATCGATTTTTGGAATATGGTGGGTCTTCGATCCAACATTAGAGTCTATGGAATCATGATTAACATTTCTTTTGTTCACATCATGAGTTTCCTTTACAACCTTTTCACCATTAGTAAGTATTTCTTGTAGAAAATTTGTCAAATCTGTCTTCAAATCTGCCATGTCTGTCTTCAAATCTGTCTTCAAATTTTCCATGTCTCTCTTCAAATCTGTCTTCAAATCTATCTTCAAATCATCCATCTTAGCTTCCATGCCATTTATCTTAGATTCCACACCATTTATCTTAGCTTCTGTTAGCTTTTGTGAGCGTGACATTTGTTGCACTTGTTCTTGTAATTTTGATATATCATGTAGCATTTCTTCCTCTTCTTCATGAGTCATGCTAGAGCTTTCAGGTTCCTTACTAGGTGTTTGCATTTTCTTTCCTCGAGGCATCAGTTACCGATAATAATTCTTTACTATGCCCTTTGAATTCCGTTAAACCAAGCTTACACAAAAATTTAGAAAAACTACACACCTTTTTTCACTTTATAGAAGCCTGATATTGAATCTGATGTATCTCTGTAATTTCGAATCATCGAGTTCTAAAATTGAGATCTGTAGTAGCCTTCTGCGTCCTCTTTCCAATGCCACAAGTCTGACCCAAATTGGATTCTCCAAGGAAGAGTTATGTGAAATCTCCGACAGTGACTTGCTTTTAGACTAGTTCAGTAGAGAGAACTTGTACGACGTGCCACGAGTCACTGTTTCAACCTTTGGATCTGAAACACGTATACAAGAAACTACAGTTTGTTCTCTTTTTGTAACTTCTTATGAAATTTCAATCCAATCCCCAGAGAGAAAGTTATGACGATTTTCCCCAGGTCACCTGTTTTGAATGTAATTCAGGAGTCTGCAAAAAGACCAACTTCCTCAGATCATATCTCCGCAAATATCGTGCAAAAAGCTCTGAAATTCGGACCCAAGGTTCAGCGTGATTTCTTCTCAAATGGGTTTTTTTTTAGACTTCTGAAACGTCACAGAAAAAAAAAAAAAATTATATCGAAAATTCCACGATGACCTGTTTGGAGCAGCGAAACCCTAGAATCCAAAGCTCTGATACCAAATGTTATGAAACCAGCTCAAGAAAAGATAGAAAAGATAGATCAACACCTTAGAATTCAGCCTCTTCGAGGGGGAAACCTCCTTTAAATTACATAAATGAACAATTCTTGGATGATACAAATGAGAAAACCTCTGTTCTATATATAGGAGTCTAAGGAGTCATAATATAATCCAGCCGACCTAACAATAATAATATAAAGCCACAAAAATAACAATAGAGGGATTCTATGGGGCACAGAAATAACCACATGGGGGTAATAGGGGCACAACAATATAAATAAGGGGTATAACTACAATAGTAATGGGGTAATCACTAGTATTATAGGGACCCAACAATCCTTTTCCCACATGGGTCATCACTCTGCCTCTATCACATGACTCGCTTGATGATGAATATTCTTCTTGAAAAATCATCTTGGAGGTAATTTATTCACCTATTTCTCATACTATGGAGATTATGCCTCTTCATGCCTCCAATCGTTTCGAATTCGAAAAGGTAGAGATTAGAAAAAAAAATCTTGAATCAACCTATTGGCATCTCCCGAGTCGTCCTTGCAAGTGCCACCCTTAGACCACGTCAAGTATTGGGTTTATAATGCTAAACTTTCCAATGAATTTTCCAACTTCTCTCCACCTGCTATAACCCTATTTTCCACTCCATTATAGTGAGAGAAACCCAAAATAAACAAACCTCAGTTTCTTGGCTAAAATGCATCCCTTTTCACCTTCTCTTTTGGTTATGTGAGATTTGTCCCATGATAAAGGGTGGAATTATATGATTGAGTTATTTATCATAATTTATTCTCCAAAATATTATAATTATGAGATAATAATTATTTCATAATTGACATAATTGAGATAATTGAGAAAGAGCTCATAATTGTGAGAAAAGTTTCTAGAGTTTTCCATTCCCAAGAAGATCAACTTGACCCACTTCTGTATGAATTGGCTAGGGATCCATTATTGTAGAAGTTTTTTAACTTCTCAAGCCCCTAGGTTTCTATATACATTCTCCTCAAGGATAGAATGAACCTTTATAATCCCAACAAGAGGAAAGGGGTTAGGAGGGAGCATCCAAACTATAGCGTGAGAACTCTATTATATTGGGAGAGGAGACCATAATACAAGCTAGAGGAGATGATATTATTTGTTGAAGGTGTATATTATGTACTTTCACTTATATGATTAATAAAAACATATGTTCCTTCCTTGTATCTATTTGTATTCAGCATGTTTTATAGTTGTTTCTATGATATTTTGATCTAACGATTTTCTGAGGAAGGCCACTTGTTGTCTTTGTTTATTTTTGGTTGTGTGTAGGGATTGAGATCAAGTGTGGATGAGGTAGATCGGTCAAGTGGAGCACGGGAATCTGCATCATAACCAAAATCCTTGCCCAACCTACGAGGAGGCTAAGTTCACATGTGTTTCCTCGTAATATATAGAATCAACTACGTGATGCATGTTTGATCATTTGGGTTGGGACACTATTATATATTTATTAGTCTTTTCTTTTGTAGTCTAGTGATCTCAATCGGGCATGAGATCACAGAGAAATAGCTCCTCACATAATTAAATGTAATAGAATTGGTACTTTCAATCAGAGCATTTTTCTTTTTCCCTCTTTGTTTTCGATCTCCTCTTCTTCTTTATGTTTTTTGGTTGTGTTCTCTGTATTTTTTTGGATTCCTTTTGATCTCTATTGATTTGACTTGCTTCATATCTGAGCTGATCATTAAGTGTATTTTGAAGTCTAAAATGGGCCTCCTAAGGAAATTATAAAATAATAGTCGAAATAGTGAAATAAGATTAGATCACAACATCAAATTTTAGAGGGAAAAAAGAAAAAACTATTTTTTCAGCTCATATTTTCAACTTATCTCCCTATGGGTTTACTCAAATTTCAAGCGGGAACACTCATTGGATGAAAAATTTGATTCCTCATCCAAAGAGTACCCATGTTGCATAATTTCTATGGACCCTGCTACAGGAAAAATGAGAAATACATGAAAAACGTTATTGAAATCATCTTTTTTCATGTATTTCTCATTTATTGGGTAGCTGGGTCCATTGAAAGTATTCAATATGGGTACTCCTTGGATGAGGAATTAAATTTTACATCCAACGAGTACTCCCACTTTAAATTTGAGTAAAACCTTAGGGGGATAAGTTGAAAACAGAAATTGAAAATGTAGTTTTATTATTTTATCATCTTTTAATCTTTTTACTTTTTTACCCCAAAAATGGTGAATAATCCCCCATGGTTGACATCATCATCTTGGATCCTATTGGTTCTTATAAAGTTTATTTTGGTTGTACATTTTTCTTAGGAGGCCCGTTTTAGACCTCAAAAGTTCTCTAATTCTGAGGCCTAGAGTTTTATTATTTGTTTTTTCTATGGGAGAAGAACAGATCGTGCATTTAAAATCAAATTCTGAAATTCTCTGTATAGAATTTTATTGAATTGACCATAGATCTGGATTCATCTCATAATTTCTTCCAAAAACAAAGACAAAAATCACTAAAAACAGACTCCATATGAGGATTTTATTGTTGATTGGAGTTAGCTAGTTGAATTGTTTTTCCCAGATGCTCCCACAAAGAGTCATTCATGCATTTGGGATATCCCAGTCGCTCCCTTGCAGTTAGCGAGAAAGCATTTGGTCGCACTTTTCCCTGTGTTGTGCGCGCATCCAGGATTTTAGCCCTGAAAAAAGAACAAATTTTTCTTTTTGAAGTTTTTACTTTTGTTTTTACTCAATTTGGGCCTTCTGCTTACTGGTTGGATCTGGTCTAAATTGGTTTATGTCTGCTTGATTTCCTTAGATTGGTAATTCTTCATTGAGAGGAGTTTTTGTCTTCGATTGGGTATTGATATTCTTGTCTTTCGCTGATCTATTGGAGATCTGTTTGATCTATGGTTTGTTGTTATTGATCATCTATTGTGTGTATCTAATTTGATCCATTTTAACTGGTTTATAAAATTCTTCCATTTCCATTTATCTTTCAAGGTGCTCTTGAAGTTTGTTGGATTCTTTGGGTTGAGGCTTGATTTTTTCCTCTAGATCTCATTTTCATATCTCACTGGTTGTTTTCAGTGACTGTTTAGACCTGATATACATTTTATTTCTAGACTTTTGTGGCTTTTTCCCACTTTTGTCGCTTCTTTTTGGGTGATATCTTTCCTCTTTTGGTCATTTTCACCGCAATAGGTGGTGTTGTGATTGGTTGCGCAGTTGTCATCTAGAAAAATTCTTTTGAGTGTGTTTTCATTGCTTTGTGTCACCCTAATTTGAACTTTCTTAGGCCTTCCTACCTCTAGGGTCATGTTTTGACCTTTGTATAACTTTGGCCTTACTTGAGAGATTGTGCTACAGCCCTCACTTGTTTAAATTGTCTTCTTTCTTTCACTTTTGGCTTTCTATTTGATATCTCTAAGTGTGTTTGTTTAATTGGGCTTTGTTTTCCTAGTTGTGACACTTTTGGAGTGCTTTTTGTTCTTGCTTGGGAAATTTTCTTTGATCTCTTCTTAGTTACTTTGATTTTCCATTTGGTTCATTTTTGGGTCATTAATTCACAAAATTTGGGATACTTTGCAATTAAGAAAATTTAGTGAGAGGTGTATCATAATAGGCATTAGTGTGTTATGAAAACTCGTACCCTCCTATAGTTAGCATTCATCGAAGAAAAACTAAAAATTTCATATAGATTCATTAAGGTGACTAACAAAGAGTCATTCACACCATCTCAGTTTCACGTTGCATCCCATTTCTGTAAATATCAGCCACTTAAAATCAACGCAATAATAAATTTGACTAGAATCTTCTTTTATTTTTTACTAGTAGTACACCAACACTAGCTTAGATTCTAGGTCAGGGGCATGGTGGACATGTGTCTTCTATTCTAGGTCATACTATAGTGAGATTATCCCTGACATGTCCCCTGACCTAGAATCTAAGCCACATCTCCCTTGACATGTGCCTGAAGTGTAAAAATCAGGGGCATGACAAAGATCACTGTCCAGTCTTCACAAATTATGTTGTAGCAGGGGGACCAATGCCTCTGAGGCCAAAAGCTCCAGTAGGGCCAAGCACAGGACCCGCACTATGGTTTGCTATCTGTCAGGTAGTTGGAAAACATTTGATAGACAATTGCCATTTGCTACAGAAATTTGTACAGACACTGCAACAGCTCTTCTAAAACTTTTGTTAATCAGTGGGTCATGATCAACGTAATTGTCGTAGTTATGAGCTAATGATGGATAGAACGCCCACATATAGGGTGCAGGAAAAAAACTGACCTCCGGACCAAGGCACTAGGGGAGCGTGAGGCAAATATTAGGGACGTGGATGAGGCTAAGGTGGAGGACCTGGTAGAGGTTGGGGACATGCCATTTTCTACAATTGTGGAGGTCTGGGACATTATGTGCTAGACTGCCTAAACCCAACATGTCTGTCATGCCGATATTGTACTCAATTTGACCATGTAACAGAGGATTTCCCTGTATTATTATCCAAGATCCATAAATTGGGGCACAGCCTCAGCAACTGACTCAGAACCTATAGATGATGAGGGCTAAGCCTCACAAGGAGGATCCTAAGGTAAATATTGTGTTGTGGAGTGGAATGACAATTAGCAAAGATAAGGGGAAGCAGCCTGAAGAAGGTGAATGGGTATGCAAAGTGCCAAAAAAGGAGATCAGGTTTGATCTAGAGTAAGCAAGGGAAATGTTTATGGAAGCAGAGAAAATCTATGTTGAGGCCTCTACCTCAGGAAGTTAGGAGAAGCCAGCTGAAGAGATGGACCCTTCCATGCTTACTACTTTCTTGGAAACTTGTATGAAGTTGTTGTGTGATAGCAAAGCTGTGAAAGGATTGTAGGAGATGATCAATAAGTGTGTTGGAAAAGAAAACACTATTGATGGACCATGCGTAGTCAGGAAGATTGGTAAACATAAGACAAGAATGGGGCATGAGGTGAGGCTCACTGCGCAGATGGGGGAATATGAGATGGATAAAGTTATTCTGGGGTCGGACGCAAATGTTTTGCTTAAACAAACATGGGAGAGGATGGGGATACCTGCACTGCAATGGTCTCCGATTAAGTTAAGAATGGTAAATCATCATAAAATCATCCCCATGCGAAGATTGCAAGGGGTGACAGTCGATATTGAGGGCACAAGCATATTGGTTGATTTTGAAGTGATAGAGATTGTGGATGATAGCAATCCCTACCCTACGCTCCTTGTGATTGATTGGGCTACTGACATGAATGGGGTAATCAATTTGAAGAAGAGGAAGATGATATTTGAGAAGAAATCTCTCCGCATAGAAGTGCCCCTCGACCCTACAGAAGGACTGCGTTATACTGAACTGTTCAGCGATTATGAAAGCGATGATGATTTGGACCAGATTTATAAGATAACAGCGTGAGATTAGAATTCGATTAATCTGACAGCAGATGGACACATTGTCTGGGACAGAAAAAGTTCCTGCACATCAGATTCAGATGAGGAATTGAAGCACTAGCATAATCGACTGCATGAAGTATCTACATTTTGTTGTAATATGATGGCCAAGTTGTTGCGCTATGTATCTTCTGAGGTAAGGAATCTACCTTATTATGATTGGTTAATTGATGTCGATAAATTTTTGGATGCATTCAAAAGGGAAGTGCCAGAGAAACATCGCTTCTAGGCCTTAGATTGGGCGTTGCGCACTATGCCTACGAAGTGGTGGGGTACACACAAAGATAGTTATGATGATTGGTGCGTGTACAGAAAGATGATGAGATTATGGTTTGGTCACCCACAAGTGTGGATAATAGATAGATATGATGGAATGAATGACCCGTGCGATCACCTAGCCAAATGGACTAAGGTTTATGGAGCAGAGCCTCAGTCCGAATGGGTGCATTTGTTTTCTCATACTTTGGATGTAATACCAATGAACTGGTACTTAGAAATAGAGCTCTGCCATAGCACTAAAGAATGTGATGTTTTTTAGCAAGGATTCTTGATGATGTTTAGCTTTAAGGATGGGTTTGAAAGTATTGATGAGGCATTGCAGGAAGCCAAGGCAACAATATTCATAGTACCGTGGGATCCCTTGGACTTAATTCAACCAAATTGGACCACACAGTTGCGCCATGTGCTGGAGTGCTACAATGTGACTGTCGAAGAAGAGCACAAGGACCCAAGGAACATTAACATCCTAGAGACTGAAGGTCATCGCGAAGTTTAAGGATTGCAAATTGAAAATCTAGATATCATCGTGTCACTAAAAGAAAGACAAGTGAACATTGGGACAGAGGCGAAACCGAAGTTTGTGAAGATTAGAGACTAATGGGATGATGCAACCATAGAAAAGGTCGATGAATTTCTCGGTGAATACCAAGACTTGTTCCCTACGAAGTTCTCAGACCTAAAGGGGATAATAGGGGACCTAGGAGTTATGAAAATTATGTTGAAACCAGATGTGAAGCCGATCAAGCAAAGGCCTTACTACCTCAATTTGAAGTATAAAGAAAGGGTCCACTTAGAGTTGGATAAAATGGTTGAGGCGGGTATTAATGAACCAATAGAAGAGTCTAATTGGGTGAGCCCAATAGTAGTTCAGGAAAAGAAGCAGAAGGATGAAATAAGGATATGCATAGATCTCAGGAAGTTGAATGACGCCTGTGTACATGATCCCTTTCCAAGTTCGTTAACTGACGAAGTGTTGGATAATGTAGGAGGATAAGAGACGTATTCATTCATAGATGGGTTCTCAGGGAACTATCAGATCCATATCGCGTCAAAGGATAGAAGTAAGATAACCTTCGCCACAGAGTGGGGGTGCTTCTAGTATACCGTCATGCCTTTTGGACTGAAGAACGTGTTGGCAATCTTTTCACGTGTAGTCATCATGGCATTTAAGGACTTCATTCACAAGTTTTTGGAGGTATACTTTGATGATTGGACAATGTTTGAGCTGGTGAAATGCCATGTAGCCAACCTAAGATTGATGTTGGATACATGCTGGAGGTATCAAATCACGCTCAATTTGAAGAAATGTTTATTTTGTGTTCCTTTTAGAATATTTTTGGGCCATGCGGTGTGCAGATAAGGATTAAGGATTAATGGTCGACACCGCTAAGATAGCAGTTATAATTAACTTAGAGGCACCAAGAAGTGTAAAACAGTTGTGCGCAACGTTGGGGCATGCGGGATACTATTGAAAGTTCATTAAAATTTATGCCCAGATTACCACACAAATGGAGAAGCTGCTAAAGAAGGATGTTACATTCTACTGGAATGAATAATTTCAGCAAAGCTTAGATGTGTTAAAGGAAAAGATGGTCACCGTGCTGATCCTAGTCTTCCAGGATTGGAAGAAGGAATTTCATGTGCATGTGGACATGTCATGTATTGTGCTCAGGGAAGTACTGACACAGATGGTGAGAAAGAGTTGGATCACCCCATAGCGTTCGCGAGTAGGAAGTTGTCTAAAGCTGAGAAGAATTATTCAACGACAGAGTGCGAAGGTTTGGCTATGGTGTACACACTCTAGAAGTTCAGACACTACTTTCTAGGTGGACACTTTAAGATGTATACAGACCAGTCTACATTGAAGTACTTGGTTAACAAGCCTGTGTCATGGGCGATGATATGCAGATGACTGTTGTTGTTTTAGGAATATGATTTTGAAGTTATTGTGAAGCCAAGATGATTGAATGTCAGACCAGATCATCTGTCGTGCATTGAAAGAGGAGAGGAGCCTACTAATTTGGAGGAAGGATTGCTTGACATGCAACTCTTTGTAGTGCACATCGTGGACAATCACTTTACATATCATACACTTCCTAACAACGGGGACGGATCCGGAGGGGTATACTAGTCAACAAAAGAAGGAGTTGTTGGTGCGCGTGGTTGACTTTTCTGTCATTGCAGGACACTCATATAAAATGGGGCCGGATAAAATAATGCAACGTTATGTGCCTAAGTTTGAACAAAGAAACATCCTCGCTAAAGCTAATGGAGGAGTTGTGAGAGGACATTATGCAGGAAAAGAAATAGCATAGAAGATATTACGTGTTGGGTTATGGTGGCTAATGCTTCATAGGGATTCCAAGGCTTATTGTAAGGCATTTGATGCATGTCAGAGGACAGGCAGGCCATTGCGAAGGGGTGAGATACCTCTGAATCTGCAACTATCATTACATCCATTTGAGAAGTGGGCGATTGATTTTGTAGCACCAATTCAGCCTCCAGAAAAGAAGACAGGTGCACGATACATCATCACGCAATGGAGTATTTGACCAAATGGGTGGAGGTGAAGCCCGTGAAGGATTGTACAGGGGAAACAGCAGTGAAGTTCATCTTTGATTATATACTGACTAGTTTGGTTGCCCAAATATTTTGATGAGCGATCGTGGTATTCATTTCCTTAATGAGACGATCAGCGCGTTGATAGAGGAAATCCATGTTTATCACCAAAAGAGTATGCCCTATCACCCACAAGCTAATGGGATGGTTGAAGCATTTAATAAGATATTGGAGAATGCACTAATGAAGGTTTGCAATGCACAAAGAAATGACTGGGATGTGCACATACTCGTGGTGCTATGGGCTTACAAGATGACTTGCAAAACTCTGACAGGACAAGTGCCTTTCAGGCTAGTTTATGGTGTACAAGTTATGATGTTGATCGAGTACATTGTACCTAGTCTCCACATAGGAGAATATATAGGAATGGTAGAGCACAGATCCCTAGAAGAAAGGCTGGAACAGCTGACAAAGCTAGAAGAGAATAGATTTTTGGCTGGATTCCATCAGCAAGTTCAAACAGAGCATGAAAGGGCATGGCACAATCTGCACATCAAACTGTGCACCTTCAAGGTAAATGATTTAGTGTTATTATATGACAAGAAGTTTGATAAATTTCTAGGAAAATTTTGGATGCATTGGCGGGGGGCCTATGTCATCAAGGAGATTACCAATGGTGGAGCAGTTCAGCTGGTGAAGTTAAATGGAGAGCCATTTCCAGGGAAGGTAAATGGCAGCTGATTGAAGCCATACACTAGGGATCCGACTAGATGACTATATGGTGGAAGCATAGTCTTATCACTCCAATCTGCTGAAAGGAGGCATAGGACTATAAACTACACTGCCCGGGTTATAAAACTGCGTGACTAGGGGACTGCACAGAAGGAGGAACGTCACAATATCAGCAGAAGCGCAAGGGGAGACACACTATTGATGAAGAGACCATGCAGGGCAGCCAGAAAGTGACCGTTGTGGTCACTATTCATGAGTTGACAGTGAGAAAACGACTAAGTGGAGTGGCGGGTAGCATTTAAGTCAGAATTTAAGAGTGAGATATTTGAAAATTTTCCTCCAATCTAGCATTTATGAGTGGATTTTGGGGGCAGTGGTCAGATTCAAATTCGAAATTGCCTATAAATTAGAGATGTCAACCCAACAAAAAACACTTTGCATTTTGATAATTGAGGTGTTGAGCTATCAAGCGTGCATGAACTTTGAGAATTTCTAGGCTTTGGTGGCTAGTTCAGTATTTGACAAGTCTCCTAAAGCAACCCAAGAGCTTCTTACTAGCCTCATGTCAATGCCCATGGAAACCGTAAGTGCTGGAGGATAGATGGCATCTGAGGGAGGTTCCCCTGAGATTGCAAGTGTAGAGGTGCCTACATAAGTGCCAAAATCACTGAGGTCACCTAGGCAGAGACCTACGCTGACCAGAGAGGGTCATAAGACAAAGAAGGATAAGCAGAAAGCGACACAGTCGATGCGCAAGTCACCGAGAAAGCACCAGAAGAAAGATAAGCCTACCGTATAGGAAAAGGGAAAGGTAGTAGACCTAGAATCCAATGAGGCCATGGAAAACGCTGGTATGGGAACAAAGGATACCTATATTGAGGTGGTAGACCATATTTCCAAGCTACCAGAATACATTCCTCCGCGACGAGGCAAGGTGAAGGTCTCAAAGGACCCCAATGAGGGTAAATTCTTACTTAACACACCATTACTGCTATACAAGATCACATTCAAAGGTCCGCACTTGGCACACGTGCCACATTTGAAGTTAGAAGATTGGGACTTGGCAGATACCGAGCGGTTCCCCCACTTGGAAACTGATACGTTTATGATCCGTGTATTCTATAAAGACTCTGGTGTGACTGCGCTGGAGCTGAGGCAGTGGATTAAAGGGGTGGACAAGGTAGGATTTTTGAACCTGCTATGGGTGCCGCATTACAACCGCATGCCTATAACTTTGATATTGATCAAATAGTTGCTATGCTTGGTGCACGATGGGTGCCTATGGTTAGGAGAATTGATACCAATCACTGACATGTTGATCCATAGGATCACACTGCTACCATACTGAGGGCTAAATATGGCCAAAGAATTTGGCGGGAAGACGGGCAAGCACGACCTCGCTGAAAGAATGAAGGACAAGTTTAAGCTTGCCAAGAAGTCACGCAGCTACTCAATTTCTAGCGAAACTGACCCCGCGGTTAAGGTAGCCACCTAGATCATGGTTGGGAAAATAATCAGGAAGTGTCGCACAGATGAAGTGCCAGCACCCGTTGTGTCATTAGCAGCGTAGTGCGTGGAGGGCGTGCAATTCAACTAGGCGCGCTACCTCTACAGCGAGTTCCTCGTGAACTGCAAAGAAGCACAATACCAGAGTAAAACCTTTCACTACTCTTGGATACTACTATCAATCGTATTGGTCACATGGGAATTACCAGATGACAATCGTTTTCCTCCAATTGCGTCAAATCTACTAGAAGCGGTGAAGTTAGTGTCACTTTGGGCCACAAAGGACCCCGAAAGGGTCAAGGACAGTAAGATGTTTTGGGTGCTGATAGAATCAAGCATTTGTGCCATGATAAAATTGCAAGTCATGGCTACCCACAACTATCTTTGAGTAGTTGGCAGAATATGTGGAGTTCAAGGTGGAATTCCACTGTCTCCATGCGGGCTTGGAAGGACCCTAATCAGAAGTGGTATGATCTCCCATACCTCATGATAGATGATGAAATCGCAGCAGTCCTCGATTGTTGGCCATCAGAGTGGCACACAACCTCATATTTATCCATGGGATCTAGCAAGTCCAAAGGAAAGCAGAAGAAGGAAGAGGCTCGATTGAAGATGCAGTAGTTGGCCAACAAGAGGAAAAAGGAGGCTGAGGAAAAAGCTAAAGCAGAGTGCACTGCTAAGGAGCAGGCGAAAGAGAAGGAAGATGAGGAAGAGCGCGACTTTGATAGGAGTCAGAAGTTTCCTTCGCCGCAAATGGAGGATGAAGAGCAACAATCAGGACAGGGTGGTGTAGACCTGGAGACTATTCCATTCTGGATTAAGTGCACTAGGGAGAAGGAAAAAGAAGGGTCGTAGAAGAAGTCCAAGGCTACTAAATCATTGCTTAACCCGATCACTTTGACAGAAGTTGATCTGAATGACATTGGGGACATAGTGAGGGATGCAACCGCGGAACTGCTACAACAATTTGAGTAGCAGCAGAAACAAGCTTTGGTCGCCATTCAGGCGGGTTTGCGCAAGCTGCAAATCCAGGCTAATCAGATCGATGTAGGGTGGGGAAACGCAACGCCGACTAATTTGGCACTAGGAACCTCAGAAGCAGCAGAGATGGTTGGCTCTATGGATCCCCAGGTCGTTGCGCTATCAAATGGCGCGTTGACTGCAAAAGCGGAAGCTAACAAGGCCACCGTCAGCACTCTAAAAAGGGTTGGTTTGAACTTGGTCGTGCTTCCAAGTGAAGCCCTTCAAACCCTGCAAGATGGTGTGATCGCGGAACTTCGGGCACGAGAACAGCACGCGTTAAATGTGATCAATGAAAAAAAGGTCAATAATTCCCAAATTTTTGTAAAGAAGACTTCCGCAATTGGTCTCCTTAAGAAGATTCAGGAGAAGAATGAACGCGCCACAGCCGTGGTAGCAGAGGCATGTAGAACCGTTCTGGAACTGCATATCCCAGAAGATGCGCCGGTCAACCCCAGAATTCGGAAGCTCGCTACAGGTGTGCGCAATGCCAGAACAGAGTTGGCTAAGGTTCAGTTTGAGCTAAACCTTAAGATCATAGAGCTTGAGTTGAGGGCCCAACCTTTGACTCCACCAGAGGTCAAAGAGCAATGTGAGGCTGCTATCAAAGATGCAGGTGCAACAGTTGATGCCACAGTGAAGGATTGCACTGCGCTCTTTGAACAGTCGCTCGAAGTAGTTACCAATCTGCAGGAGGATCCCAATCTACACAGATTAGAAACCGAGGTGAGGGAATTGCAGCAGAGGTACGATGAGGTCAGAGTGATGGCATGTACCGTTTCCATTACACAGAGGTTGGAAAAGCTGCAAGAAGCAAAGGCACTAAAGAAGCAAGTGGATGCAGCACAACACAGGGAGGCAATACTAAAGGCCAGATTGTGGCCTTGGCTAGATGAATCGTATATAACCACCATTAAAGGAAATTTGGTGAACCTACAGGCAACACAACAGCAAATCACGCCAGATAGCACAGGACCAACAATGGAGTAGCTGGTGGAACATGTTAAGTAGGTGGCGACACAGTGTGCCATCGAAGTTGCAGTAGTACAAGTGGAGCTGGGAGGTCTTCATGATAAGATCTTTGCGCCAACAGAGTGACATGGGGGCGAGTCACCATATTTGTGTTGGGGGCCTATTGGGAACGAGTCCCCTAGGGTCAATTTTGGGGTTAAAAGCCTAAGTTTTTGTATAAGAAGTGTAAAGTCTCTGCATTTTGTGGCTGCGGAGTGCAAAGATGTAAATATTCATCAAGGGTTTTTGCCCTTAGTTTATGTAACTTGTGTCAGCTTTAAGAGATCCACCCATGGTCTGTGAACCGTGGAATTGTATAAAAAAAATCTTAGAATAGTCTAAGGCAGTTTAGTTCAGTGGAGTCTTGTTATGTTTTATGTAATGGGTCTGTGAGAACTAAGAGAAAAGAGTCTTACCATAGGAAAGAGGCTCTACAACTGAGTGCGCAGAGACCTAGGGTAGAATTCCGTAGTTGAGTGTGTGTACCCCTACAACTATGTGTGTAGGGCGGTTAGAATCTGTAAAGAAGATCTGAAGCATAAATAAAAAGAATTATTCTGGAATTATCTATGTATGTTCTATTTTTCTTCTTCATATGATTATATTATGATGAATACTGGGTTTATGTTTTAATGTTGTGTTGATGTGCGAATCCATATGTTTTGCTTTGTTATATGAACGCAAGTAAAAATATCTGTCTACGCAAAGTTCATCTTAAATGCATGTGAATTTATTCAATAAGCTAATCTTGGTAAAACAGAAGAAAAGGGTAATTATAGAGGTGTGTAAGTGTTTGATCCACCTAGCTAGGGTATGCGAAGGATGGTCGTAGTCCTTCGCGGAGGTCTGAAGGACGAATAAGAGAAATATATTGATAAGCCCTAAAGGGCTTATCGACCTACGCGAAGGAAGGTTTAGAGTATAAGACGACATCACTACCATCTCTGGGTGCGGAAACTTGGTTCCTGCATCCCCCCATACTGCTTTGGGTGGGACTTCAGTTCGCGCTCCGCGGATTGATTCCAAAAGGGCCAATAGTGTATGGATTTTCTTGTCTAATTAACAATGAACCTAGGTCAGGGCCCATCGATCCAACAATTTAAGAACACAATCATGAAGGATCTGAATATCTAAACTTATGGATTCATCATTTGTTGATGACGGAATACTAGTGGAGTCATCATTTGTTAGTAGAACATTCTAAACAGGTGGGTCAAAAATACACTTGTTATAGATGGTGATGATCCTTTCTAACAACAAATGAAACAAAAATAATATGCTTCAAAATTCCTTTATCTTTAGCAGACTTTTAGATCTACAATAAAATAGGTTATAAAAGTTTAAAAAAGTAACCTACTAATACTAAAAGATACATGCCAAAATAACAGACAAGGAACCCAATAGAAAGAACTATATTTTATTATTGTTGAAAATGCCTAGTGGAGTAGAACATATACGTGGGTATATAATGCCCTTCTCTGTGGGATGGTTTGGGATGGTTCTTTTTGAGTCATGTTGGCACGCTAACCTATTCCCTTAATTTTTAATAAAAAATAAAGGGCCCCTCTTGGACATTCTTACTATTTCTTCCAGTTGTTTGGATTTGATTGAAATGAGCTTAGTGGACAAGTTTTTATTGGTGGGAATATGGCCTCCAAGGTATTTGAGGGATATGCTTTTAGTGTTTCTTGATCACTCATTCATTTGATAGCAATATCAAGATCATATTTTTTTGGGTTATTACAGATGACTTATGGATGGGCTACGACTTTATATAACATGTGAACTTGAAAGTGTAAAGGGTCATTACAAAATCTTTGATTTTGTAGCAATCCTCTTTGATACCTATTGCATACTGTAATTTTTTCTAAACACTCTCTTTCATATGTTTTCATATAGTTATAGCCCTAAAGTGGTTGATGGTTTCCCCTCATCCTCATTATTATACTTTGCCCCTTCTAAGTTCGGGTCATGTCATGCTAATTCTTTCGGTCCTTACTCATTGTTCCTTGAACATTTGGATTTGAGCACTTTCCACATTTTGATTTGGTGGCTTTTTGTATTGAACTTTGACATTTACTTTGGCATTTTCACAGTTTGATCACTTTTTGGATGCAATGCCTAATCATTTCCTTCTTGGATTTATTCGACATGTTTGAATTGGCATGGTAATTTTTGTTTTACTGTAAATATATATGCGCGTGTATATATATATATATATATAAATTTTAAATATGTATATATTGTATATTAAAAAAAAAACATTTTTTTAATTAATTGTACATAACATAGTTTACATATTCTTAATTATAAAGTAATGTATATTAAAAAATAGTTTGTTTTAAATTTCCAGTTAAACCCAATGCCAACAAGCAGATATCTCCAACCAAGCACCAAACCTCGCCTCCCTAATCCTTCGCCACTCAACCAGCCAACAAAGAGTGAACACCATGTTACTTGTTAATATATTGAATCAACAACGAATATGAATGGATCAAAATCCAAAAACCCAATGCATATGGTATTTGTCCCCAATTGAAAAAAAATATAAAAAATTAAGAAAATCAATGCAAAATAAAAAATTAAGAAAATCAATGCAAAATAAAAAAACAACACCCATATCTAAACCAAACTAGGACACATTTTGAAAATTTGAAACACTTTTTTTTTCTCCCAACTGGGCAAATTAGTTATATGTAAGAGATATTTGCAAATTAGTGCGCCTTTTAGGACATATGGTTGGTTTTTTCGAAAGCATTTTTCTCAGATTTCGCCCAGTCATGCCTAGGAATAAAAAACGTTGCATTTCTCATGATTTATTTGATATAATTCATAAATTGCGTAGCTAGAGTTAATATGTGAGAATTGCAAATTGTATTCATTTCAAATTCTAATTTCTAAATGCAATCTATAAATTATAATTATTTTGTATAGTGTGGTTTGATAGGGGAATATTCATCTCCTTGCTTTAATGTGTATACCATATTTATGTTGGTGAATTTCCCTTCAATCATTTGTAAAATTAACTAAGTAATTCAATCATAGTTTAATTTAATTTTAGGATTAGTTTAGATTACTGTAGGATAACCTTAGATTATATTAGTTTAGATTAGGATGAGTTTCCATATCTTTTCCTTCACAAGAAGAGAGGGTCCAATGATAACAGAGCCTTAAAAGCTGTCAGGGGTGACTACATCAAACAACTCAGGATGTTGAAAAACCTCGGTCCGAGTCACTTCCTCCTTGTTGACTAGGTGTGCAAATGATCAAGTCAACAAAATGGCACTAGAAAGAGGGCCTACGGAGAATTAATTGATTAAATCATTTAACCCATAGCCTATATAATTCCATATGTTTAACTCTTCATTATGTCATCTCACATGTGTTTGAAGATAGGTGAGAAGCTAACCTATCTAGACTCTATATCTTTATTGTGTCATTAATTAACGACTCTTACCCAAAACTCTATGTGTGAGGACACATTTAGCTTTTTATTTCCAGACATTCCTCACGTGACAACTTATCACTTGTCCAAACTCCAACTCAACGGTGAGGGAAGTATACCTGCATTAAAACATTTAGATAAATTTTGTTGTAAATGTATCAAATATAAGATTACCTACCTAAATGTTTTTTGCAAGTTATTTTCTTTCACATTCAAGGGGAGAATCAAGAATTGGTTTGAAACCTTTCTACCATATTCTATTTGTTAGAAAATTATATATTACAGAGCAATGGAACACATAAAATATATTGTAGAAATATAAACACAAAAAACACATAAAACAAGAGAGATGCAGATATACATGGTTCACCCAATTTGGGCTACATCCATGGAGAAATAGCCAGACCTTCCTTTTATATTATCCATCAAATTGAAGAGATACAACCTACAACAAATCCGTTGTAATCACCTCTTCTGTCTCGCTCAATCTCCTCTCTCTTTCTCGCTCAAAATACAGATCTACATAGACGCAATTACAACATTTTACATCTATTTTTAGCTTCAGGGGCATTGTCCCTGATCCCCCACCAAGGGGGGCTCCTAAATATCGTTGTCACCCCCCCTAGACCCCCCTTATAGTGCAAATATTACGAGCAGCATTGTTGCCACATTACAAACTGGGGTCCAATGTGGTGATACCTCTAAATAAAGAAGATAATCAAGCTCCACACCCAACATTGTTTTTAATTTGTTTCAGTTTGTTGAAGATATTTTAGATGCTTTTGAAACATATGATCAAAATAATATATATGAGGAATTAAGGGTGTTACTAATTGTGGATGATTTATCTTCAGAGAGATTTGCAGATAAAGTTAGTCATGTTCTTTTAAAATTTCATCTTTATGATTTGTCTCTCATATTAGATGTTTTTTCTAATGTTTGTGCCCCTTTCCTTGATATAGATTTGATTGCATTTGGAAGACTAGATAAATATCGTAATACTATATTGCAACATGAATCTTCCTCACAAATTCAGATGGATCCATCTAAAAATTTTCAATCTCAAAGTTCCACTGAACAAATAGAAGAGGTAAAATTGATTAAGCACAACACTATCCAAATTAGTCTCTCTCTTGAGCAATCTTCTACTAGCAATATAGTGGAAGAAAGCTTCATTATTGATCAAGATGCATTTGATTCTCAATCTAATTTGTTCTTAGACTCAATTTTTGATGAACATATTGATAATCATTGTTCTAATATTCAAATAGAACATGTTAGAAATGTTGAATTTCCTTTTGAAAATAAGGCTATAAATCTGGATCAACAAATCACATTTCATTCTAAAGAAAGACTAGAAGCTTTCCATGAGGTTTTTCTTCAATCTTATGAATTGTTGAACATATGAGAGGCAAATCCTAATGATCATTTAATGTATCATGATCCATCACCTAATCATAATCAACATGATAAGGTAAGTGAAGAGGTGCCCCTTGAAATTTTTTCTAATTTCAACTATCATGATTCAAGGGAACCTTTTCTCCAATTCTTTTTATTCTTTATCTCGATCTATTTGCATATGTTGGTGCACATTATTCTAATTTATCTTACATGGTTCCACCACATTTTGATCCTTCTGATATGATAAGTTTAGGTGATGTGACCATTGAACATGATGCTTATAAAATTAAAAATGATCCACCTTCCTTTCAACCACCCATAAGGAAGAGATATATGTTATATAATGATTTGATTCCAATAATATCTGATTGTACATCTTCTCTGGTTGAATTTGAAGGTCCTACACTCCCTAATCACCCTTTGGTTCAATCTAATTTTTATCCTTCATCATCTAGTTTTGAATCATTTGATTTAATCAATGGGAAGGATCAAGCCAATATTTTCATTTCCCTAGTGAATCCTCAAAAGATACACTTGTCATTTGCAAACTTTATTTATTCAAGAAATAACTTGCATTTTCAATTTCATGACAGGATAGCACAATGGCTCGAGGATTCATATTTTGCAAAATTTTGTAACAATGGTAAGATCATACTTGTTGTGTTTCTAAATGAAAATCATGAAAGTAAGTATGACTTATTTAATTTTTATCATAACATGCTCCAATTCACATTGTTGATTTGGGACTACTTTGTTTTTACAAGATTGGAGTTTCTTCGGTGGTTACACTGGATATATGACTTCACTTGATATTTTAACCATTGTTTATTATAGGCTAGATTTAGGAGTAGAGTAGTCTTGGCTTAATTTTTACTCCATTGTTTTTTTGAATAATGCAGGTGTGAAAAGTATGAGATGGAGATGAGCCATCATCATGAAATTGTTGGGGGAGTTTCCTTAACCTTGTTTCTTTTAATCTCAGTATTCTTAATTCAATATTTATCTTAAGATGAATAAACAAGACTACATTTAGTAAAATAATAAAGTTATCTCTCATTTCATATAAATTGTAGTATGGCTCTTCTTAGTTTTAATCAACATCATACCTCCTAATTTGCTTCTAGATTTGTTAGTTTAGCATTCATCTCATTTGTGTTAAATAAAAGGTCAAATCATAAAATCACCTTGCACAATATTTAATAAAAAATTTACAAGTCAAGAAAACACTTATAAAAGGGTAAAATATCTAAAAAAAATTAAATTCATATTACCCCTATATGTTGATCCTATTTTTTGGCTTGTGATTTCATTAATACATTGTAGATTCTTATTGTTTATCGGCATATTCTCATGCTTTTGTTTGATTTTCTTGATTCGACAGTGATAGGTTTCCATGGTCACTTCTCTCCTCGGTTTGATGGGGGGTAGATTTTGAAATTCTTTTACTCCCTTTGGCATGACCATTGGGTAAGTCATTTATGCTCTGCCTTAATTTTAAGGAAATGTTTTCTACAAAGATGTTTCCCTTGTGCTAATGCTCAAACATCGTGACAAGTTAAGTTTATGATCTTGTAAACTTATTATTTGACCATTCTTAATTCTTGTCTTAATATTTTCACAATTGTTTAAAAGTTGTGACAAGTTTTTTTTTTATTAAAAATGAGTATTTAGGATAGCAAGACTCAACAGTAAAGATTATTTACTTAAAACGTTTTATGCCATCCCTTACTCTTAAGAAACATATTTGCCTCCCCATATATTAAGTAATCCATTAAGGGTTAATAATAATAATCAGGGTGTAATTCAAAACATAAAAGTATTAACTGAGGGATAGGAGGTCTCATTACAAGTCGACATACCATGATCATGGGTGTTAACGAAAAGAGAAATTACCATTATCTGGTCACCAAGCCAAGGTAATGGATTTCAATTGCAAAAAATGGAAGACAAGGATCTCATCATGATCCAGCTTGCTCGTCTTTTATTAATTCTTGTGAATGGAGTTGTCATTAGATGGTTACAAAGCTAGGATGGTGACCTCTAGTTGATTTTTATGAAACATGATAACTAAAACTATGAATTTATATATAATTGATATGATAGAACCATTTCATTGGGTTAAAATGCATCCTTGCCGAGGTTATAGACCCCTGCTGGAAATAGTGGCCATGCCTGTTGTTGGTCCTCATTTTTAGTCCAGTTTTGCTTAAGAAAACGTACTTAGTTTCTATATTTTCCATCCATTTACTATCACATCCATCTCATTTTGATGTATTTTAGGCATATTCAAGTATTTAATTTTAAGTTTTTATGAAAATTGGATTTCAAGTGCAATTTTTGGACAAAATAAAAAATTCTCGTAATAGCTATATGGATGTCATATTTGCAAGACACCTGGGCATGAGTTGGATACATTTATGGAAAGCTTGGGAACTAGGACTGAACTAACTCCAATTGGTTCGGTCAAACCAAGCTAAATTAGGCCCGGTCAAAGCTGGTCAACCATGACCAGTCACTTAGAAAATCCCTAGAAAATAGAACAGTTTTATGATTTCATGGGATTTTCCATATTTTTAGTGATAGGTTGGATGAATTCGACTTGGATATATGGATATGGATAGATATAGTTGTTAGAGATACTTTAAATCAGTTTGTTTCATGATCTTCTATTTAAGCCAAAACTTTGAAGGCTTATGCATGTAGAATTTGTATAATTTATGTGGAGACATTTGAATATTTGAAGTTAATTTGAAGAACCTGTGTTACTTTCATTTTGTTGTTCGATGGTGTGGATGATTGATTGAAGTTTCAATAGTTGATAATCTCTTCAAGTGTGAAAGGCAAAGGTGGAGGACCCCCACTCCAAGCTAAGTACACTTCATTGTTAAACTAGCTTGATTTTCATGAACTAGTTACTTTAGATTTGTTTACATGTTTTGCTTTAGATTTGCTTACTTGAATTCATGTGTGATGATTTATGTTTGCAGATGAATCTTAGTTTATTTATCATTTTGATATGAAGGGACAACACAGTGTTCAAGTTGAACCCTCCTTCTATTGAATTAATGAATAAAAACAAGAGTTCAAATTCTTGTTTTCAAGCAATTTTATGCAATTTCAGCTTTCTAACAATAGCATAATGATGAATGAATTTGTGATGAGGAATATCAAGGATCTCCTAAGTTAGGAGCCTCTTTTATTATTTATTTATGCATCTTAAGTTGTTGTCAATTAATGTTTTTTTTTTTTTTTTCATCAAGGAATATTGTAGAAGAAGAACATAAATGGACCTCTTAAGTTAAGAGCCACTTCATCTCACATATATTGCAGAAGTGAATTAGAAATTATTTGATTATATTTATATTTGTAATATGTACTTCCTTAGTTCTTCATATTTTATCTTCTAATCTTGACTACATCTGATATCCATACATTATGGACATGCCTCCAAGTTTTACAAACCTGGATTGATAATGAAATACTTGTGTTAATTTGTGTTAATAAATTAGCCCAACATTTTGGCGCCATTTCCGGGGAGGAATTCATCAACATAGTCAAATAGAAGATAAAACAAAAATATAAAAAAAATAACGACAAAACAAAATAATAAAAATTCAGTTATGTTATGTTTCTTTTAGTTATGTTTCTTTATGCCTAGGAATAGAGATCAGAAAGGTAGATTTATTAAACAAAACCCCCCATCTATAGAAGTAGGACCATCAAGACTAACTACACCAATTGCTGGTAAACCAACAATAGAGGAATTAGAAGAAAAAAAAGAACGGGACAAAGATTAACTTTAATTGAAAGACAAACCCTGTTAGCCTGAGAGGTAAAACGAAAGCAATACCTACTTCAGAAGAACAAAAGGAAACAAGGAAAATTGTTAAACCAATAGATCAACCCATTTTTGAGCCCATAGATCAACCTATTTTTGAAAACAAGCAACAACTTGAATCTCAATTTTCCATCAAAATACTTGAAACTATGATAGAAGAAGGGCAAGGATCTATTATTCTCACCCCAGAACAGAGACTTGAATTTGAAAGACAACAAAGAGAATGGAGAAGACAAAGAGAGGAAGAAGCAAGAAGAGAAGTTGATAGAAAGAGAGAAGAAGAGAAAAATAGAATATGACAACAAAAGACTAAATGATAATGAACAAGATGATCAAGAAGCTACTTTTGGCTTTCCGATATTAGACACAAGAGCAATATTAGGAGAAGAAGTGAAAACGAAAAACAAACCACCTTATGTATTGCCTAAATTTTATGGAATGTCAACAAAATATCCTGACTCATTTATTTTTGAATTCGATATCTTGTGTAGAACTTATGGATACATAGATGCCACACACAAGCTTCACCTCTTTCCTGCTACTTTGAAAGAAGTAGCATTAAAATGGTTCATGGGTTTAAGATAACGTACAATCACTTCTTGGGATGACATGAGGAAAAGTTTTCTTAAAAAGTATAAAGCCTATTGTAGGCCTAGGGACTCAAAAGAGGATGTTTTTAGAATGACACAACAAGAATACGAAAGTTTAGAAGAATATTTGGAAAGATTTTCTTACAATATTCAAAAAACTAAACAACACTCTCTGAACTCAGACACCATCCGTACAATTTTTCTAGAAGGTATAAGAGATGAATATATTGATATTTTGAGTATAATGGGTAAGGGTGATATTTCAAACTTGCCATTCCATGAAATTGCAGATCTATGTCAAAAATATTTAAGAGGAAGATCAAAAACTAGAAGGAGAGATATTAGGTCAAAAGCAACAAAATCAGAAGCTAGAGGGGTAACAAGAACAAAGATAGGGAGCTTGCTAGAAAACTTCAAAACTAAACTTCTAAGTACATTAGGGACACAAGTAGATGTTTTGAAAGCAAACAAAAAGAAAGAAGAACAAGAACAAACCTTAGCAATATTTTGTCCCAAGTGTAGAAAGAAGCGTGCATTAAGAGGATGTCCTTTAGATAGTGTTCAGGTGTGTGGTCTTTGCACAAAAAACCATTCAACAAAAAACTGTCTAAAGTTGAAAGAATTGCAAATGAATCCAATTGAAGAAGTACAAGGAGCAGAAGGTTTTTACTATGTGGCACCAAGAAGGCCTTGGCAACCAAGGATTCCTCAACAATTCCCTCGACAAAACTATCAGTATCCTCCTCAAAACTCTTGGAATACTCTAATTCTGTGGAAAGCTTGGCCTCCACAACAATATAGGATATAGTTATGGAAACCATCCATCTCAACAAATGTATCCTCAACAATACCAACAACAATACCAGCAACAATATCAACGGCCATTCCCATACCAACAATTCCAACAATATCCACAATCCATGTCATTTCCACAACAGAATTCTACATTGTTACTAACACAACCACAGCAGCTACAACTACCTTCGAACTAGCCTAGACCAACTCAACTACCAGCTCAGCCAATAGCAAATCCGAGTAACAAAATGGATAAACCTACATACAAATTGGAATAAGAAATGTATTTTCCAACATACTCCATTCTTCCCATAAATGATGTCCATTTAAGGTTTGGGAAAGTATTGCATAAAAAATCTCCTTCGATCATAGAAGAACCAGCTGAACAAGGAGAACAACCTAAAACATCACATTCAGAAAATCAAAGTCAAAAAGGAAAAATTGTAATAACTCAAACACCACCCTATCCAGAGAGGCTAGTAGAGCAGAAAATTCAAATGATCCTTCCTGAATTTGATATTTTAGATGAATTAAAAAATGCTTATGTAAAAATTCCTTTATTGCAGGCAATCAAAGAAATACCAATTTATGCTAAAACAGTAAAGGAATTATGCATCAAGAAAACTGGTAAAAAGAAGAAGGATCCTACTACAATCCAAGTCATCGGAAAACTAGCTAGCCTCATGTCTACAAAGACAGCAGTAGAAAAATATATTGACCCTGGTATCCCTATGGTTACTATTTCAATAAACAATTTTTCAGTTCCAAACACATTAATAGATTTGGGAGCAGCTATAAATGTAATGACTACAGAGATAATGAAACATTTAGATTTAAACAACATTAGATCTACTACTACCATTTTAGAGTTGGAAAACAGATCTAAAGTTATACCAGAAGGAATATTAGAAGATATCATAGTCTCTTTGGATTCATGGGAGTATCCTGTAGACTTCCTCATTTTGCAGCCAAAAACAAACTTGGGCGGACATATTTTAATCTTAGGTAGACCATGGTTAGCAACTATTGATGTATTTATAGTGTTAGGATATTCCGACACATAGGATATAGTTAAGTTCAACTTGGTCTAGTATAGAGTTAGGTATAGAGTTAGGTAAAGTGTCTTTCTTTACCGTTGTACATTTTGTAACTTACAATCCGACGGTCACGATATGTAGTGATCCGACGGTTCACTCTCACCTCGGTATTACCGACACTTGATCCGTGGCTTGACACCCGATTGGTCCATGAGTTCTATTTAAAGCGCATGGAGGGTCATTGTTCGGGTAATCCGTGCATGAGAGAAGCTTATGTAAATTTTCATTCTTTGATTAATAAATTGCCTGTAGTACCCACGTTGGGACAGGCCGTGGACTGTTTCCCTCCTTGCACTTTGAGGGTTTTAACCACGTCAAAAATACTGGTGTATTGATTTGAGATCTGGTTGTGAGCGGTGTCCTTTTGGTGTTCTTTCTGAGGAACTTACCCTGTAAATTCCTACATGGTATCAGAGCTATTTGAGGGCCGCGTCCGTTGGTGATCCAAATCTGAAGCCGGTAGAACTGCATGCGGCTGTCGTTTCCTAGATCTACTGTTTCTGACTGCTTTTGGGCCGAGAGGACTGCTCTGTTGCGTTTGGAGCATCTGTTCCAGTGAGGAACCCCTTTCGTTTCACGCGAAAAGGTTTCCGGTAGCCCTAGCTGTGTCATTTTTCAGATCGGGAGGTATACAGTGTTTTTTGCAGTTTACTGTTATTTTCTCTCTGCTTATTTCGGTTTCGGTTTATTTAGCCTTTTTTTTTAACCGGATCTATACCTTTCATTTCTGCGTATGCTCTTTGCCCTGCGACTCTGTGCGATCTGGGCAAATCAGAAACAGAAAGGAAGGATTTTTCTCATGCGTATGCTCTTTTCCCTGCACCTTAGTGTGATCTCGGAAAATCAGAAACATTGAGAAAAATATTTAGTTTTTCGGCTAAAGCTAACTTTGAGATTTTTTTTTTTTAATTTCTAGTTTTTTGGCTAAAGCTAACTTCGAGCCGCAAGGTTCGTTTTTCTTTGCATATTCGTGTTGGGTTTTGTGTTTTGTGTTTTGTAGGGAAAAAGAGCTTTCCTCCCCTCTCTCTCTCTCTCTCTCAAATTTTTTGTATAGATCAATTGGTTCAAAGCTATTTTTAGAGAGTAGAGGTCTTGGGTTCAAGTCTCCATTTTGTGGGGGCGGATTTTTTCATTCCCGCACATTCGCGCACTTTGCCGGCAACATCAACAATTTTTTTTCAAAAAGCCATAACTTCTTCATCCGGAAGCCTTTTTCAGAGCCGTTTTTTTTAAAACTGCCTATTTTTTCGAGATCTATCCATTGGAACACTTACTTTCAGCATCTTCAGCTTCAGTTTTTAAAAAAAAATGGAAATTCCATGCCAAGTCATTCTTGACAGCACTAACTACTTCCAATGGGTAGCCTACATGGAAGATTTACTTAGAAGTAAAGGTCTCTTCAGAATAGCCACAGACCAAGAGAAGAAACCAAAAGATGAAGACAAGGCTGCAAAATGGGAAAATAGACAAGATCAAGCACGTGGTTTGATAGGGATGTCTATTTCTCCTGATCTTAGATTCCACATTGCAGAACTTGAGACTCCTCATGAAGCATTAGAAAAACTCGCTAAAGTTTTTGGGATTAAAAATGAAATTAGAGCCCATCAACTTGAAAATGAGTTGCTTACTTTGGATCCTAATAATTTTTCTTGCATTGAAGATTTCTTGTCCAAATTCAAGACCCTTAGATATCTCTTGGAAGGTGTTAAAGTTAAGAAAGAAGATGGTAACCTTATTTATTCCATCCTTACTAAGTTGGGACCAGCCTACTCTGTATTTGTTTCCACTTTCCATTCTACAAGGGAAGCTTTCATTTGTCAAGGAAAAGACTACAAGGCCCCTTCCTTTGACTCCTTTTGTGATTCCTTAATAAGAGAACAAGAAAAACTCTTACACCTTGGTCTTCTTAATCTTGGAAACTCTTCCACGAAAGCGTTAGCCGCCCAGCAGCAACCAAATTCAAAGAATCCTAAGAAGTCATATCCTCAAAAGAATGGTCCTAAACCAACTCAGCCTCAAAATGAAAGATCATTTCAGCAAAATGATAAGACCAATAAAAACAAATGGAAGAAGACTGATAGACATTGTAACTTTTGTAATCGAGATGGCCACTTAGAATCTAAATGCTTTAAGAAGATGGAAGCCTTGGAAGCCGCAATGAAGAAACATAACATCCATGTGGAGCCTACTTCAACTTCAACTTCCGGAATGGCACTTTCTGCATGTCGTTGTCAATCATCTCAGTCTGGTTATGCATTAAATGTATCTTCTTCTTCTTCTCATTCTCATGAGTGGCTCATTGATTCTGGAGCCTCTTATCACATGGCCAAAAACCAAGCCATGTTTTCTTCTTTAAATGATTGTAACACCAAAAATATATATGTTGGTGATGATAGATCTCTTAATGTTGTAGGGACTGGAACTGTTCATCTAGACAATGGTCAGTTTAATGATGTATTATGTGTTCCAACCTTATCCTGCAACCTTCTATCTGTCTATCAGATAACTCATTCAGGTGAAGGTAAAATTGTTGAATTTTCACCTCATGATGTTGTAATCAAGGATCTAAAAGATCCTAAACAGATTCTAGCTACTGGTCTTGCTGATGATTCCACAAGGTTGTATAAGTTTCACAACTTTGGGTCATCAAATCTTCCCTCAGTATTTGTTGCTCATAATGATGAAGTGAGCAAACTTTGGCATGAGCGATTTGGTCACTTAAACTATCGCTCCCTTCAGCATCTATGTAAAGAAAATATGGTGACAGGTCTTCCTATGGTATCTTGCAGAGATGGTGTTTGTTCCGGATGTGTACTCGGAAAACATCATCGGGACAGTTTTGACAAACGTGCCTCTTGGCACGCCTCAGCCCCTTTACAGCTTGTGCACAGTGATTTATGTGGTCCTCTTCCTGTTGCTTCATTCTCTGGCTGCAAGTACTTCTTAACTTTCATTGATGATTTCTCCAGACGCACTTGGGTATACTTCTTAAAACTCAAGAGCGAAGTATTTAACACATTTTTGGCCTTCAAAGCCTTTGTTGAAAAACAATCTGGACATCAAATTCTTAAGCTAAGAACTGATAATGGTGGAGAATATGTTAAAAACACATTCATCAACTTTTGCACCAAAAATGGAATTCAAATGCAACATACTGTTCCATACACTCCACAACAAAATGGTGTAGCTGAAAGGAAAAATCGCACCTTAAAGGAAATGGCTAATTGTATGCTGCAATCTAAAGGACTCAGTCTTAGTTTTTGGGCCGAAGCAATTAATTGTGCAAATTATATAATCAATCGCACTCCTACTAAGGTTCTAGAGAATATCACTCCAGAAGAAGCTTGGAGTTCCATTAAACCAGATGTAAGTCACTTTCGTGTGTTTGGAAGTGAAGCATGGGCCCATATTCCAGATGAAAAGCATAAAGCTTTAGAACCTAAGAGTGAGAAATGTACTTTTGTTGGATATTCTGAAGATGTAAAAGGTTATAGACTTATTCCATTTAAGTCCAAAAATGTTATCATTAGAAGAGATGTAAATTTTGATGAAAATAAATCGGCCTGCGAGCCTAGTCCGGCGGATGTGCCACCTCTTCCTATCTCTTCTACTTTTGAAAACATTTCTTCTTCAGATGATGAAAGTGAGGATGATAATCCTCCCCCACCTTCTCAGGATCCTCAACTTCCAAGATGGGTCCGTGCTACTCGGGATGCAGCAGGTGATCTTGCCGGTGATCCTACAGATCAGCGACGTACACGTTCTCAGTTTGAAAGAGCCTCTTCTTTACTGGCTCAAGCTCCAGTAAATCATGATCCTGACACTTTTGCAGAAGCTTCAGGCCATCCACATTGGGAAGCAGCTATGAATGAAGAATATCATTCATTGTTGACAAATGATACATGGGATCTTGTTCCTCTACCAAAGGGACGCAAACTTGTTAGATGTAAATGGGTTTACAGAACCAAGTATGGACCAGATGGGAAAATTGATAAACATAAAGCTCGTCTTGTTGCTAAGGGCTTTTCACAGGTTGAAGGCATTGACTACACTGAAACCTTCTCCCCTGTTGCCAAAATGAACTCTATCTGCCTTGTTCTTTCCCTTGCTGCCTCTTTAAAATGGGAAGTCCATCAAATGGATGTTAAATCTGCCTTCTTGCATGGGGACTTGCAGGAAGAAATCTATATGGAACAACCCATTGGCTTCATACAAACAGACTCCAGCCTTGTTTGTCGACTTAAGAAATCCCTTTATGGTCTCAAGCAAGCTCCTCGGGCTTGGTATGCCAAAATGGATAGCTTTCTTTTAGAATCTGGCTTTTCTAGGTGTCATTCTGACAATACTGTCTACACCAAGAAAGTGGGCAACTCTCTTATCATCCTTGTTCTTTATGTTGATGATCTTATCCTTACTGGTAGTGATCCCAACCTTATAAACCATGTGAAGTCTAGCCTTAAAAAGAAATTTGAAATGACAGACTTAGGACACTTACACTATTTTCTCGGTCTTCAAGTCTTGCAATCCAAGGAGGGTATTTCCCTTTCCCAGTCCAAGTATGCTTGTGATATTCTTCGTCATTTTCACATGGAAGACTGTAAGCCAGCCCCTTCTCCCTTTCAGTCTGGAGTCAAACTTTCAGTCTCTTGTACTTCTCCTGAAGTTGATGCTACCTTATACCGTCAACTTGTAGGAAAACTCTTGTATTTAACCCATACTCGTCCTGATCTTTCCTTTGGTGTTGGCCTTGTTGCTCGTTTTATGCAAAACCCCCGTGAAAGTCATTGGAAAGCAGCTAAAAGAATACTTCGTTATGTTCGAGGTACAGTACAGTTTGGGATTCATTACAGTGCCAAAGCAGCTCCTCTATTAGTTGGTTTCACTGATTCTGATTGGGCTGGTGACCCTGATGATCGAAAGTCTACTGCCGGTTATGTCTTCACTCTTGGTTCAGGACCTATTACATGGGCTTGTAAGAAACAGGCTGCCATTTCTCTTTCGTCAGCAGAAGCAGAGTATCGTGGTGCCGTGGAAGCTAGTAAGGAAGCCTTGTGGCTTCGTCAGATCCTATCAGAGTTTGGCTTTGAGCAGCAGCATCCTACCACACTTTGGTGTGATAATCAAAGTGCCATTCAGCTATGCAAAGATCCAGTCCAGCATCAGCGCAACAAACACATTGAACTACACATGCACTTCATCAGAAAGCTCATTCATGACCATGTTCTTGAAGTGCAATATTGTTCAACAGATGATCAGGTTGCAGACATCTTCACAAAGGCTCTCACAGAGGCGAAGTTCACTAAACTTCGATATATGCTTGGAGTTCAGGAAGTTGTCACTAAGGGGGGATAGGCTCTAGTGCCTCCTTCCTTCTCCTATTGTGTCATATTTGTAAATCCTTCAATCCTATCCCAAGTTGTTCTTAAGGGGGGATGTTAGGATATTCCGACACATAGGATATAGTTAAGTTCAACTTGGTCTAGTATAGAGTTAGGTATAGAGTTAGGTAAAGTGTCTTTCTTTACCGTTGTACATTTTGTAACTTACAATCCGACGGTCACGATATGTAGTGATCCGACGGTTCACTCTCACCTCGGTATTACCGACACTTGATCCGTGGCTTGACACCCGATTGGTCCATGAGTTCTATTTAAAGCGCATGGAGGGTCATTGTTCGGGTAATCCGTGCATGAGAGAAGCTTATGTAAATTTTCATTCTTTGATTAATAAATTGCCTGTAGTACCCACATTGGGACAGGCCGTGGAATGTTTCCCTCCTTGCACTTTGAGGGTTTTAACCACGTCAAAAATACTGGTGTATTGATTTGAGATCTGGTTGTGAGCGGTGTCCTTTTGGTGTTCTTTCTGAGGAACTTACCCTGTAAATTCCTACATATAGGATGCAGATCGGGAAGTATGATTATTTCACATGGGGATGAGAGAAAGCACATCACACTTTATTCTCCAGCACAAGCACCTTCTTTAGTATCATTGCTTGAGGGACAAGAATAACAACAAACTAAATCAGTTGTAAGTATTAACCAGGTCTTTGACCTTAGAGAAGAAGAGGAGAATGAAGATCTATTAGATATTTTCATCTCAGAACCAGATATTCTAGAGCAGCTTAGAGTAGCTCAGTATGAAGCTGCAAGTAATCTTTTGAACCACTGTTTTCAGGAAACCTGCACAATTCAATCACTGCAAGAATCATTCACAAATATTTTTCCTGTAAACACAATTACCAATTCAACAACTAAAACAATTGAGATTTATCCTGGGAAACATTTGAACATTGGTAATAACTTACAATCGTCACAAGAACAAGAGGTAATAGAATTATTACATAAGTACTCAAAATATTTTTCCTGGGATTACACAGATATGTAGGGAATTCACCCCAACACACGTATCCACCACATCTATACTGATGGCCAGATTAAACCAGTAAGACAGCCTCAAAGGTGGATGAACCCCATGATGAAGGAAATAGTGAAATAAGAATTACAAAAACTACTACAAGTTGGGTTCATCTATCCTATTTTTGATAGTCAATGGGCTTCACCCTTAGTGGTTGTACCAAAGAAAAATGGGAAATGGAGAATATGTGTAGATTACCAGGAGTTAAACAAAGCAACATTAAAAGATCACTTTCCGCTACCATTTATAGACCAAGTCTTAGATTCATTAGTTGGGAAGAATTTTTTTTCTTTCCTAGATGGGTTTAGTGGGTATAATCATATTAGAATAGCAAGGGAAGACCAGGACAAAACAACATTTACCTACCCATGGGGAACATATGCATATAATGTTTTGCCTTTTGGGCTATGTAATGCACCTACTACTTTCCAAAGAGTAGTTCTTGCAATATTTGCTGATCTGATCCATGAATGTGTAGAAGTCTATATGGACGATTTCACTGTATATGGAAACACATATGACAATTATTTGATAAAGCTTGAGAAAGTTCTGAAATGATGCATAGAGAAAAATTTGTCCTTGAGTAATGAAAAATGCGACATGATGTTAACAGAGGGGATAGTGTTGGGACACCATATTTCCTCATCTGGAATTAAGGTGGATCAAGCGAAAATACAAGTCATTGTGAATTTAATGTCTACTACAACTCAAAAGGAGGTAAGAAGTTTCTTAGGTTATGCAGGCTACTGTAGGCGATTTATTGAAAATTTGAGTAAGATAGCACAACCTCTATTCAAGTTACTTGCAAAAGATGTTGAATTCCAATGGACAAATAATTGTAAAAATGAATTTTAAATATTGAAAGAAAAAATATCAGTTGCCCCCATTTTTTGAGGACCGAATTAGTCTTTGTTATTTCATATTTCCACTGATGCATCTGAAACCACTATAGGTGCATCACTTGGACAGAAATAAAAGCTATTTAATTATGTTATATACTTCATAAGTAAAAACTTAACACCAACAGAATTGAACTACACAGTTACAAAGAAAGAAATGTTAGCTGTAGTACATGCAGTAAAAAAAATCAGGCATTACATAACAGGCTATCAAGTGTTCATTCACGCAGACCATTCAACAATCAAATACTTAATGAACAAAGCAATCACAAATGGTAGAATTACAAGATGGTTATTGCTAATGCAGGAATTTAACTTTACAATTCAAGATTGAGCAGGGAAAGACAATCAAGTAGATGATTTCCTTTCAAGGCTTCATACACCTGGTGATCCAAATCCTTTATCAGACAATTTCCTAGATGAAAATATATTTGCAGTAACTGCCAAAACACCATGGTTTGTAGATATAGCAAACTATTTATCCTCTGGGAAATTACCATCCCAACTCACAAAGAAACAAAAACAAAATATAATTAGAGAAAGTTCTAGATATAGCTGGGTGAATGGTGATCTCTTTTATACTAGATCTGATCTAATAATAATAAAATGTGTTAGAGAAGGTGAAATATTAGAAATTTTAAAAGCATGTTATGATGAGTCATGTGGTGGTCATTTTGCAGACAAGCAGGCTTCCTACAAGGTGTTGCAACTCGGCTATTACTGGACAACAATCTTCAAAGACTCCAAAGCCTATGTCAAGAGGTGTGACAGTTGCCAAATAATATGAAGGTCAATAATATCAGATGAAATGCCACTTAAGCCACAAGTTCTCATTGAACCATTTGAGCAATGAGCTCTGGATTTTGTGAGACCAATAAATCCACCATCAAACTGAAAGAAATACATCTTGGTATGTACCGATTATGTAACTAAGTGGGTTGAGGAAAAGGCAATAGCAAGAGCAACAAAAAACACACATTCCACTTTGAGGAAATATTGTCAGATTTGGGTGCCAAGATAGATTGTAACTAACCAAGGCACATAGTTCACATCAAAACTTGTTCGTGATCTTATAGAGAAGTACAAAATCAAACACAAAAAATCAACATCGTACCATCCTCAAGAAAACGGACAAGTGGAGTCGACAAACAAAGTACTAGAAAATATCATGACAAAGATAGTACAAATGAACAAGAAGGACTGATCAGAAAAGTTAAGAGATGCACTATGCGCAAACAGGATAACATAGAAAAACACAACTAGGTTTAGTCCATACCAGTTAGTGTATGGAAAATAAGTCCTATTACACATAAAATTTCAGATACACACATTCAAGTTAGGATTGGAATTGTCTGAAGCACAACAACAACGGATAATGGAATTGAATCAACTGGATGAACAGAGACAAAAAACAGTGGAACACACAACTCTTGTGCAACAGCAAAGGATGAAATGGCATGATCAATTCATCAAGAAAAAAGCATTCAACAAAGGAGAATGGGCATTATTGTTTGACTCCAAATTCAAATATTTCAAGGTAACGTTTACAACTCATTGGCTATGGCCATATGAGATAGAAGAAATCTTTGATAATGGAGTTGTTCAGATAAAAGCAATTGATCAAGAATCTACTCCATTTCTATTTAACGGACATAGGCATAAAATCTACAATAAGCCTATCAATAAAGAATTGTTTTGAAACAAATGACAAAAGATATTGAACTGAAAGTAATGGAACAACATAGAAATATGCCTTCCAGTACTCCAGAAGAAGAACAAAAAAATATAATTAAAAAACAAAAACAAAAACAAATAAAAAAAATTTAAAAAAAAAGAGAGAAAAAATATATAAAAAATATAATAAACAGTTTTTTTGTGAAAACCAAGCAACTGACACAAAGCAAACAAGAATTCATGGAGGAAAACCAACTAGTTTGGACTGTATAAATTCACAAATTTATGTTTTACTCTAATGACAATTTGATTTTGCAGAAGAAAACCTCTAAAACAATACAAGACTTGAGGACAAGTCTTCAAATAAGCAAGGGGGAAGTTGCAAAAGAAACTAAGTTTGAGCAGCTGAATTAAAGAAGGAACTTGAATTGTATCGCAGAAGGGACCTGAAAAATTATTGGAAACATTGTGCAGATGGGAACTAAAATGTTAAAAAAAACATGCATCATATTACAAATACTGCATAAAAATATACATGACAGTAGGGACCTAAATCATCAAGTATAAATTACAGAAGGGACCTGAACGACATCAACAATCAATGACCCTGAATCAATGATGAATGCAAGAACATGACACAGAAATAAATTATACATTTCAATCTATCCTAGACTATTCATCAAAGATATATAACTAGAAGACATCATCAAATACTATCAGGGAGTAAAGTACTATGAGTAAGAAGTTTTGCTCTTGAAATTTCAAAATTTTTAGAAATTTTTTTAGAGATTGTTAAGATTAAGTTAGTACCTGACATGCATATTTTACCTACATATTCATTTCACTACCCTCATTATTCTATTCATCATATTATCCTATTCATATATCCATACCTATTATTCTACATTTAATCCTATAAACATACTCCAAATATTCTATATTCATATTCCATATTCCATTTACATATTCCATATTCATTTCATATTTCATAACCCTAAGTATTTTTCTTTTGAAAAGAAAATGGATTAAAATAGAGGGTCCAAAAGTTGAAACCCTAGAACCTACAAAACCATACACAAGATTAGTATCATGAAATTAATTTTAAATATGACCTAAACATGGTTATTTTAAAATTAACATACATATATTGAAATATGTGCATTATGAAATAATACAAAGTGAAGGAAATCGAAATAATTTATTTCGACAAGTTATAATTAAAGTGCATAGAAATGATGCTATTGAGTGAAAAGGTTATCATAATGCAAATCATGTGATGACTATGCAATGCAAACAAACATTATGAAATGTTTCGGAGGTATAAGACGTGGGAAATGGATATGAAGAGGAGGTACGATGACAGTTAACGGGGATAATGTCATGTAATAAAACTATAAACCATGCAATAAAATTATAATGAAATTCAATGCAGCGATCAAATCACAATGCACCATAATGAAATGAATAACAATATGATTCAATGGAAATGAAATGTATGGTAGGTAGACTATACGGTGAAATGAGTAATACAGTAGTCAAAGGTTAAGTAATAGAAGCCAACATGTGGAGGTAAGTACTATGGGTAGCTATGTAGGACGGCCACAAAGAAACGAAGGACAACGACGAAGGGAAGCAGTCAGAGGACGCAGCAGGTGGAACAGTTAACTAAAATTTGAAAACACAGCAGTGAACATTTCAAACAACATGTGGGTTTTACATTCAACTAGTGCTCATGCAATATACATCCACCATTTTTACACATAGAATGCTGTAAAAATCGATTTCTCTCCACCATCACAACCATTTGCAGGCTCAGGGAGAATGACAAAGTGTTGCATAAGCTATTAGCACACAGTCGAGAGCCTGAGTTGAATGGTTTGATAGAGAAAACATGGAAACAGAGGAAATCAAATCGAGAGATGAAAGGCAAGAGATATAGTAGTAGGAAATCGGAGCGATAAGAAGAAAAAGCGGAGTAGATTGAGGGATAAGCCGAGAAAACTAGCAAAGCAAGCAGAGTTAACTAATGAAGATCTCATGAACAAGAAGGTAAAACCAAAATTTGATTTCTCTCAATAAATGCAACGCATGTTTTGGTGAGGAAATCTCGGGATTTTTAAATGAAACACAAGTTTGACTCCAAGATATAAGAGAGCTCTCCAACCATTGTTTACTATTTGTTAACTTATCATTCATTAAGTCTACCATCAATAAAGAAATAAGCTTTTTAAATGAAGTTTAACAGTGGCAAACATTATGAAATACAGGTTGATTAAGCCACAACATAGAGAGAATCACAACATTCTATTGCAAACAGGTAAATCAACCTGAATCCTCCACGTTTACTCATGAAATCGCTGAAATTGATTGATGAAACAAAATTATAGTTAAAGTTTGATTGCATAAGTAAATGCTTTCGCCAAGTTGAGTGATGAAACAGAGTGTTTAGTTGTAGTTTTGATTACGTAAACACATTTTTTCACCGAAGATTGAGTGATGAAACAAAGTTTTTAGTTGTAGTTTTGATTATATAAACACATGTTTTCACCGAGGATTGGTTGATGAGACAGAATATTAAGTTGAAGTCTGGTTGCATAAACACATGTTTTTGCCAAATTGGTTAATAAGAGAGAGTATTAAATTTGTAATTTGATTGCATAAAACAAATGATTTCGCCGAGTTGGTTGAAAATATAGTGAATTGGTTATAGTTTAATTGCACAAACAGCGGGTTGATTGCACAAATAGTGGCCTTAACTGTATAAACAGTGAACCAGAGAATGACTTTAGTTTGACATATAAATGAGTTTGATAACCATAGGAAAGTTATAAGAAAAATGAAAGTAGAAAGGAGAAAGTTATGGTATGATTTTTTCTTTATAGAAAAAAGAATTCAAATCAAAATAGAGTTTCGATTTTCCATTTCTTTTCTTATAAACAGAGAATACAATGAATGATATGCACTTCATTTATATGGACAGAGCAAAGTTTTGGTGAAAGAAGAATAGAATCAAGATTTTTTTTTTGTATCATAGTATAAGCAGGATGTTTGTTTTTGTTTTTCATTTACAAAAGGGTAATGTTTTGAAAAGAACAGTGTCTTATTGTTGCAGTGAATAAAGAGATTAAACAAGCCTGATTTTATTGTTTCCAAAAAGTATCAGGAGAAAGGTAATCCCTACTATTAACTGAATCAAAAAGATCTTTATGCATGAATGATTGTTATTTTCATTTTCAAACATGAGGTTAATGAAAATAGAAGGGTATATCAATTGGTTTTCAAAAAACATGACCACTAGAATAGAACCGATATTTCAGATTGAACAGTGGAAGAAGAAAATAGTAGAAAAATTATATCAAGCAGGTCTTATAAGTTTTCTTCAAAGGTTTAATGGTAACAATGAGAGTATAACCAGGGAGTTTGTAAACAACTATACCCAGGATCAAAAAATGTTAGGAAACTTAATCATTCCATTGAGTCCAGAATACATCTCCCAAGCATTAGATCTTCCCTTGACAGGAGAAAACTATCATAAAGTCCTACACTTCAAGGAGAAAGCATGGACTTTCTTCTTAGAGAAAAACATGAAGGATCCTTTGACATAACTAAAAGCATACCTAGGGAGTGGTTCAACAAGCCATGGGGAGAGTTAGTTTTGATTATTCAAAAATTCTTCACATGTGATAGAGGACATAGTGTTGCACATTTGTATCATGTGGGGCTGCTCCAACACATTAAAGGAAAAGTCAAAATAAACTTGTTCTCCCGAAATCTCATCAAGATGATAGAGTCAGTGAGAAATGAGAACAAACCAAGAGAAGCTCAAGTTTATCATCAGGGACTAATAAAAATTATTTTAGAGCATCAAGTAAAAGCTCAGGGCATAATCTAGAGAGAGTTTTTAGTCCAAAACCAGCATGAGAACAGGTCATTGAGGAACAGTACAAAACAAATCAGGAAACCAGGGGCATCATGAAGTCATCACTTTATCCAAGCACCAAGTCTAAGAAGCAAAATAACATTGTTATGGTTGAAAAGGAAACATCCTTCATATCCACTCCTAGGAGGCATAGTAGAAAGAGCCCAATAGAAACAAGCAGCAAGGACCAAGAAATACAGATTGTAGAAACATTTTCTACAAAGAAACAGGTAGAAGACATAATTGAGAGATTGGAGAAAGAAGCTTTAGAAAAAACTCATATTTTGATAATGTGGAAGCCACATCATTTGAAAAAGATACATAGGAACTAGAAAAAGAGTTGCACTTGAGAAAAATCAAAGAATTGACAGATCAGCTAGAAATAAACAAGATCCTAGAAAAGCACTTGAAGAAAGAAAATAAAACATGCAAGAAAAATAATGCAAAGTTAGTAAGGGAGAATGAAAAATTAAATGAAGAGGTAGGAAAACTAAAGATAAAGAATGATATACTTTGCAAATAGGCACTCAAGTGGCTTAAAGAGAAAAACATGTGGAAAAACAAATATGAGAAACAGAAGGTTAAAGCTACTATTTACAAGGAAGAACACAGTATGGGGATAGATTATCTATTAGAGACAGCATAGCAGGAAGCATCAGGGTCAAGCACATAATTCACAGCAGAGGTCAAGATATCCAAGAGGAAGAAACAAGCATGAGGACATGCTTGTGAATCAACAAGGGGGAGATGTTGGCCCTTATTTTTTGTCCAATTTTGCTTAAGAAAACATACTTAGTTTCTATATTTTCCATCCATTTACTATCACATCCACCTCATTTTGATGTATTTTATGCATATTCAGGTATTTAATTTTAATTTTGAATTTTCTATAAGTTTTTATGAAAATTGAATTTCAAATGCAATTTTTGGACAGAATCAGAAATTCTCATAATAGCTATATGGATGTCATATTTGTAGGACACCTGGGCACGAAATGGATACAGTTATGGAAAGCTTGGGAACTAGGATTGAACTAACTCCAATTGGTCGGTCAAACCAAGCTAAATCAGGCTCGGTCAAAGTTGGTCAACCATGACCACTCACTCAGAAAATCCCTAGAAAATAAGACAGTTTTATGATTTCATGGGATTTCCCATATTTTTAGTGATAGGTTGGATGAATTCGACTTGGATAGGTTGATATGGATAGATATAGTTGTTAGATATACTTTATATCAGTTTGTTTCATGATCTTCTATTTAAGGCAAAACTTTGAAGGCTTATGCATGTATAATTTATATAATTTATGTGGAGACATTTGAATATTTGAAGTTAATTTGAAGAACCTATGCTACTTTCATTTTGTTGTTCAATGGTGTGGATGATTGACTAAAGTTTCAGTAGTTGATAACTTCTTCAAGTGTGCAAGGCAAGGGTTGAGGACCACCACTCCAAGCTAAGTACACTTCTTTGTTAAACTAGCTTGATTTTCATGAGCTAGTTGCTTCAAATTTGCTTACTTGAATTGATTTGTGATTATTTATGTTTGCTGATGAATCTTAGTTTATTTATTATTTTGATATGAAGGGACAACACAGTGTTCAAGTTGAACCCTCCTTCTATTGAATTAATGAATAAAAATTAGAGTTCATCTTTCTTGTTTTCAAGCAGTTTTATGCAATTCTAGCTTTCTAACAATAACATAATGATGAATGAATTTGTGATGAGGAATATCAAGGATATCCTAAGTTAGGAGTATCTTTCATTTTTTATTTATGCATCTTAAGCTGTTGTCAATTAATGGTTTTTTATTTTATTTCTATTTATCAAGTAATATTGTAGAAGAAAGACATAAATGAACCTCTTAAGTTAAGAGCCACTTCATCTCACATATATTGTAGAAGTGAATTAGAAATTATTTGATTAGATTTATATTTGTAATATGTACTTCCTTAGTTCTTCATATTTTATCTTCTAAGCTTGACTACATCTGATATCCATACATTGCAGACATGCCTCCAAGTTTTACAAGCCTGGATTGATAATGAAATACTTGTGTTAATTTGTGTTAATAAATTAGTCCAACACCTATGGTATTAAAGTTAATATTATGCTATGATTTACTTGGTCATATTTATCTTTCCCTAAACTCATTACCAATAAAGTTTACTTATTGGTCTCTATTTTTTTTATTTTTGAATTATGGTGGAAATGATTTTGACATGTTCAAATTCTTATTTTTGTACACAAATTAGAGATAAAAAAATTTGGGTTATTTGAGTACTAGCATAACACACCATCTTATCAAAATTCCTTGATTTCTATAGGTTTCAAATTATTAAACCAAAGATAACTAGTTCACCCAGTAAGTTGCCAATGTTGGCATGCTAACTGATGAGTCTCATTATTGAGTAATTATATGGGCCTTAATTGGCCTTAATTCACCTCCTAGCTTAGTCAAACCAACTATTCTCACAACTTATTGTATACTTTTGATTATATTTTATTTATGAAATGAGATAGAGTTGGATATTTGGCTTTGTGGTCTAATGTGCATATAATGAAGGAATGAAGGATTAAATCAAGGAGAAATGCAGGTATAAAGGATAAAATCAAAGAACTATAGCAAAGACCTTGATCAAGACTCGAATGGGACAAGGTAGAGGAATTATAGGAGGTTAATCCTCCTCATCTACTACCCCTCCATTCGAATATTCCTCCACTAGCTCAGAGTGCAAACAACCACATCATGAGGACTAAAGACAACCAAGCAAGTTAAAATGACAGAAAACAGTTTACTTTGAGTTGGGAGCCAAACCACCCTAATTTGAGAGGAAGTTGTTGGAGACTTCATATGTATAAATAGAGAGGCTTAGGACCTCATTAGGATTTAGACTTCATTTGTAAAACTCTATTTTATTTTTGAATTGCAAAAACTTGTGAATTTGCTCTGTAATCCATGGTTTCTATAATGAAGATGAGTTATGTTTAAGCCAGCTCTGAGTTAAACTTTGAGGGCCGAAGCTCTTGGCTTAAGGCCCAACCCAAGTAGCCACATCTCCTCTTTACTGTATTTTTATTCTAGTATAGAGTTCTGTTCTGTTTATTTGTTAAGTAGTTTCATGGTTTGCTAATTCATTTGCTCAAGAAGTTTCAAGTTATGATTCAATTGATTAAGCAGCTTTCTAGTTCTGTTTATCTATTTGAATAGCTTCCTATTCTTTTTCATCTGTTTCGGTATCTGCATTTGTTGTAGTTTACTTTCAGTTGTGTTTTTAATTCACAAGTTAGTTAGAGGAAAATATTACTATCAGGTTGTGTGCAGGTGTCTCGGCCTCATCTCGTCCCTCTAGGACCATGAATTTAGGCAGAGACCCTCCAACAACCCCAAAAACACAGTCTTTGGTTCTCACATGGGCTATGGATTTTGTTGTTTAAGTGCAGTTAGTTGTTTGCCTGCACTAGTTTTCTCTGTCATTTTCCTTTGAAACTGCCTCCAACACGTTCCCCCTCCATCGCTTCCTCGTCATCTGATCACCAACAAACCTTCACAATCACCGTCTGATTCACTATTTTCCCCAATTGTTGCCTCGTGTGGAGTCCTCCACTTACTTTGTGCACTTTAAATCCCAACCATCGATCTGCCTTGTCAGATCTAACAGTTATAGCACACACGCTCACCAACCCTCTCAGTCAAATCTCCACCATAGATCTACCTTACCAAATTCCACGACCTTCACGTGATATCACGTGGATTTCTTTCCGATCATTATCTGCCCAAGGGCACATGAAATGAGCGGTTTCCCCATGCTACGTGTCGCCCAAGGAGGCTAATCGTGTAAAATTTTAGGAAACCACTTATAGATTTGAGGGCGCGAATATACTACTTACCGCCCTCTAAACCTTTTTCCCCATTTTTGCACATTCCTTTAAGCGCTTCCATCTCCACTATCGATCTATCTCCTGATCTAACGGCCATCACATCACCCGATCACTTTATCACCTTAAACTCCCACCATCAATCTACTTCGTCTGATCTGACGGTTGTCGCTTCACCCGATCGCCAACTGACTTGGCCAATCTCCTTCATCCATCTACCGATTGATTCTACCCGTCCATCTCTTGACTTCACCTCTGCGACATAATCTCCACTATCCATCTTTTGTTCACTTATAAATCCAATGGTCCCTATGTGCTACTACAACCTTACGTCCTCCTTTCATTGATTTCAACCTCTGATCACTCTTCTGCTTGAAAACCAATTTAGCCTAAGTTTCTTTGCCACACCTTAGTCTAGTTTTAATGTTTTTACTTTTGCAACATAGATAATTAGCGTTAGGTTAATGTAAAATTAACAATATTTCTTAGCATAGCTGTTTGATTGGTTAAGTTAGGTTATGGTGCAAGTTTAGCATTTCATGTTGTTTTCTTCATTACTGCAATAGAAGTAGCTCTCTCTTAGAATAAGGTTTGCTCTCCTTACATCAAAGAATTAAAGCTTCTTCTGACTCTATAAACAGTGACAACAGGCGAGACCTTCACTTCTACTTGTGCATATAGCACTGTCACCTCCAAGTTTGTACGAACCCCGAGTTGATAAGTAAAGTTGGTAGCCCTAGGAGTTGCAGCATTATTGTTGCAATACCTAGGCTCATCACTTTTTGGTGCCGTTGTCGGGGAGGTGTCTAAGTAGAAGTAATTACTGCTTTCTTCTATTTCTAGTCTCCTACTTTCTTTTCTTCTAGTTCTAGTCTTCAAACTTTCTTCCATTAGTTTATTTCTGCAAAAGTAATCTAGTTTCTTTCTTTCTTTCAGTTATCATTAGCTGCTTTTCTTTCCATTCTACAAGTACTTTCTAGCTTTAAAACAAAATATTACAAAAACCAACCCAAAAACATTTCCTTTCATGCCTCATAGGATTAGAGACAATTCAGGAAAATTATTGTCAAATACCCCCACCGCATCCAACAGGCAACCTTCTCTCTTCTTCAGTGACGTTGAATTGGAAAACCCTTTAGGTGAGAAAAATTACCTATTTGGGGAACCTACAGAAGAAGAAGAAGAGGAAGAACCCATTCCTACTAAACCAATGGCTGGAAACCAAAATGACAAGAAAGATAGAAAGAGAATTGAGAGTGCCTTCCCCATCAGGGAAACCAATGGGGACACTAAGATGAAGAATATAAGCCCCTTTGCTCTACCTCATTTCCATGGCCTGACCACAGAGGACCCTGACACTTTCTTATTTGAATTTGTTGTTATATACCAAACCTATGACTATACAAATGACGAGCAAAAGTTAAAACTATTACCATCTACCCTCAAGGATGCAACATTGCGCTGGTTCATGGGTTTACCTTGAGATAGCATCACCAACTTGGGCTCAGATGCAGCAGAATTTTAACAAAAAATATAGGGACTAATGTAGGTTAAAGGACACTAAATATGAGATTTTCGGGATGACCATAGGCTAGGATGAAACCCTAGAAGACTATGAAGAAAGATTCCAACTTACTTACAAAAGGGCTAGGTGCACAGTTGACCCTAAGTCACTAAAGCTAGTCTTACTTAGACGAGTAAGGGAAGATCTTCTAGATACCTTAAATATGATAGCAAGAGGATATTTCCACCAATTACCCTATGAAGATATTAAGATCGTCTTTAGAAACCATTCTAGGGTAGCCAGGAAAAAGGGTAGGGGTAGTCAACCTATGGCCAGTACATCATCCTTTAACTTATCCATCAAAGGTGAAATTGGAAATATGCTAGAAGATTTCAAAAGTGACATGATGCAAACCCTTTCCATGCAATTGGACACCATGAACATCAAAAGGAAGCAAGAGGAAGCAGAGAGAGCCTTGGCCATTTTTTTTCCTAGATGCACTAGGAGGCATCCTAGGAATGAGTGTCCATTAAACTGTATTAAGATTTGCTCAGTCTGTGAAGAAAACCACTCCACAGACAAGTGCCCTTCTTTACCTGGAATCAAAGTTGTATATCAAGTAGCTGAAGGGGTCACTAAGCAGCTTTGCTACATCAACCAAAGGAGACATCCTAGGCCTAGACCATACCAGCAGGGTATGCAAGGGCCATCCCATGCATACTACAACCCCAACCAAGCCACAACTATACCTTCTTGGGGACCCCCTACTCATCCTTCCTGGTCTACACCCCCTCCTTAGTCCTATGCATCTCAATATCAATCCCAACCAGCCAACCAGTCATTTCAACCTTATGTTCAACCACAACATCAATGGAATACCCCACCCCAGGGGTGGAGGCCCCAATTCAACAATGTCTAGCCCTATTGCCTCCACCACCTAACCAACTACAACTCCTGAACTCTGCTCCACCTAAGAAACCCCAAATTCCTGCCCAACCAAATCCGAACCCAAAAAATAAGCAGGCTCAGCAAGGGTACAGTGGAGAGACATCATACCCAACTTATGCTGTAGAAATCCAGGAGATCAACCTAAGATCTAGGAGAATTCTCCTAGACAACCAACCTCCTTCTCCACATGGGGAGGTTGAGCAAGAAATAGAGGAAAGCAACCTTAAAGTAAATCCACCCTTTCCTCAAAGATTAACCCAACCACTCTAGCCTACCCCAGAAGAAATTGAACTTATAAGAGAATTGAAAAATTTATGTGTAAAGATCCCCCTTCTCCAGGAAATCAAAGATGTGCCTATTTACAATAAATTGATTAAGGAGAAGTGCTTCAAGCATCTAGGAAGAAGAAAAAGGGATGCCCCTACCATTAATATCAT
This sequence comes from Pinus tabuliformis, assembly GCA_031772625.1. Classification (NCBI taxonomy): domain Eukaryota; kingdom Viridiplantae; phylum Streptophyta; class Pinopsida; order Pinales; family Pinaceae; genus Pinus; species Pinus tabuliformis. Next base: position 703,924,250 of record CM062817.1, on the reverse strand, counting down.
TGGGCAGTTGTCTGACTTAATGTCGGGGCAGATAACATGTCCAAAATATTTGGACCCTAGAAGCCCTGTAGTAGATGTGCACATCAATGGCACCATTGTCCCACACACTCTGATTGATCTTGGAGCTATCATTAATGTGATGAATAAGGACACCATGCTCAAAATCAACCTCCAAGAGTCATTGAGAAACACCACAACAGTGCTGCAACTTGCAGACCATTCCACAGTCACACCTGAGGGGATTGTGGAGGATGCGATGGTATCCATTGATTCCAGGGAAAACCCTACAGATTTCCTAGTTTTCCAGCCTAAGGCTAAGCTTACTGGTTACCCTCTCATCCTTGGGAGGTCGTGGTTAGCCATAGCTGATTCTTACATTAGCTGCAGAGCTGGGAATATGACCATCAAGAATGGGCAGATGTCCAAACAATTAGTCCTATACCCTCCTACTCAACCTTCTCTAGAGCATGATTTACCTTTATGGTTAGAATAGGAGGAAGAAGATGAGGGTTATTTTTCCCAACTTTATACCTTGGAAGAAATCATAGGAGGAGGACAACAAGATGAGGATGATTTAATTGAACACCTACTCCAAAATCCAACTCCTAGTTCATTACCCTTAGAAGAAGAAGTAAAGGAAACACTGAACAATCATCAAATTGACTTATTCTTGGCCGTTTCCAACCCACTCCGAGTCAAAACCATAGAATTTGGCCGAGAGAAAACCTTGAAGATTAATCCATCTCTTTCTACTTTAGAAGAGGAACAACTATGAAAATTGTTGAAAGAGAACCGAGAATCCTTCGCTTGGAGCTATAAGTAAATAAAGGGAGTACACCCCTCAGTGTGTAATCACCACATGTACATCAAGAAAGGTTGCAAGCCAGTCAGGAAACCACAAAGGAGAATGAATCCAACCCTTAAAGACATCTTCAAAGAAGAACTGCAAAAATTATTAGATGCAGGGTTCATTTACCCTATCTCTGACAGTGAATGGGTCTCTCATTTTGTGTTAGTTCCCAAAAAGAATCATAAGTGGAGGATTTTTGTCAACTATAGGGATTTGAAAAAGGCCACAAAGAAGGATAATTTTCCCCTACCCTTCATTGACCAAGTGTTAGATGGCCTGGTAGGGAAGAAGTTCTTTTCTTTCCTAGATGGATTCAGTGGGTACAACCAAATCCAAATCTACCCAGAAGACCAGGATAAAACCACATTCACCTGTCCTTGGGGTACTTTTGCCTATAGGGTCCTTTCTTTTGGCTTATGCAATGCTCCTGCCACTTTCCAGAGAGCAGTCTTGAGTATTTTTTCCAAGTTAGTACATGATGTTGTAGAGATCTATAAGGATGATTTTACACCTTACGGTTGTGATTTTCAAGAGGAACTAACTAACCTATGCAAAGTATTATGCAAATGCATTGAAATGAACTTGTCTCTTAGTCTAGAGAAATGTGAATTCTTAATGAATGAAGGGATTGTGCTAGGTCATTCCATATCTCAACAAGGACTACAGGTGGACCGAAACAAATTATCCATCATTCAATGGGTCCCACCTCCACAAAAGTAGAGAGATGTTAGGAGTTTCTTAGGGTTATATGGATACTACAGAATGTTCATAACGGACTTCAAAAAATTGACCTCTCATTTTTTCAGATTGTTGGCCAAAGATTCTGAATTTATATGGTCAGAAAGTTGTCAAGAGGCCCTAGACATTCTAGAGGGTAAATTAATCATTGCACCAATCCTGAGAGGCCCAAACTGGGCCTTCCCTTTTCATATCCATGTTGATGCCTCACATAAAGCCATAGGAGAAGCCTTAGGTTAGGTAGAGGAGAAATTACCTTATGCCATCTATTTTACTAGTAAAAACATGTCAAAGGCCGAGTTAAATTATACTGTGACCGAAAAAGAACTTCTGGCTGATGTGCATTCATTGAACAAGTTTAGGCATTATATTATAGGCTATCAAACATTTGTGCATATTGATCATGCTGCAATTACATATTTAATGAACAAACTAGATGTAAATGCTAGAATCATAAGATGGTTACTTTTATTGCAGTAGTTTGATCTAACTATTGTTGATAAGCCTCGTAAGGAGAATATTGTTGTTGACTTTCTATCTAGGATGAATCTACCTACAGGTGAAGAAGGAATGGTGGATGATCAGTTACTAGACGAGCATTTGTTCTTCTATCTTAGTACTCTCCCCATGGTTTGCTGATATAGCAAACTATTTGGTATCAGCACAGTTCCCACCAAACCTACACTTTAGAGAAAAGGGCAAGATAATCAAGAAAAGTGCCCCCTTCACCTGGATTGGGGGAAATCTATTCAAAATTGGTCCAGATCAAGTTGTGAGAAGATGTGTAAGGGAAGAGGAAGTATTTGACATCCTTCTGACCTATCATGATGGGCCTTGTGGAGGCCATTTTGCAGCAAAGAGGACAACATTCAAAGTGTTGCAAGCAGGCTATTATTGGCCTACTCTTCATCAGGATGTGAAGAAGTACATTAGTCAGTGTGATCAATGCCAGAGGATGGGAAAGCCTACTCCAAGATATGAAATGCCCCTACAACCTCAAGTGACTTTCAAGCCGTTTGAAAGTGGGGCATGGACTTCATTGGGCCAATTAACCCCCCTTCAAAGAAAAAATAGCACATCATTGTGCACTGATTATTTGACTAAGTGGGTTGAAACCAAGGCAATTAAGGCTGCAACAGAAGAGAAGGTGGCTGAGCTCCTAAGGGAGAATATATTCTACAAATTTTGGTACCCTAGAGAGCTAGTCATAGACCAAGGCAGCCAGTTTACCTCCAACATGATTGAATAACTACTCAGCCATCACATAATCAAGCATAGGACCTCCGCTCCTTATCATCCACAAGCTAATGGGAGAGTGGAGGTGACCAATAGGGCACTAGAGAACATCTTAACCAAGGTAGTGAGCAGCAGCAGAAAGGACTGCGCAGAGAGACTAGTTGAGGCCACATGGCCCTATAATACAACATGGAAGACCACCAATGGATTTACAACCTATGCGCTGGTCTATGGTAAAAAGGCTGTGTTGTCTTTTGAATTTGAATATAACACATTAAGGATGGCAGCCCAACTAGATTTAGATCTCAGTCATGCACAGAAATAAAGGTTGTTACATTTGAATGGCTTGGATGAATTCAGAATGCAGGCCCTCCTACATACAGAGATAGTTCAGCTTCAGAGGAAGATATGGCATGACAAGAACATCGAGGAGAAGTAATTTCAAGAAGGATACCAGGCATTGTTATATGATTCCAGGTTTAAATATTTCAAGGGAAAGCTAAGGACAAGATGGCTCAGACCTTGTGTGGTGGAAAGATGCCATAACAATGGTCTAGTGCAAATCAGAACTATTGATGAAGAAGCTATTCCATTGCTAGTTAATGGAAACAAATTGAAAACGTATAAGAGGCCTTTATCAAGACAAGAGTTCATTGACAACATTAATAAGATAATGATTATGCTGGAGCAAGTTCCAGCTCCTCCCTCATATGGTTACTGGAAAAGGAAAAAAGAATAAGGATTCAGGTGAAAACCTCTATGAGGAGATTGAGTCCCATCTTTGGGTTGAAAACCTCATGAGATAGCCCAAGGATGAGAAAAATAAAAAGGATAAGAACATCCCTGGGTGAAAAACTTCCTTGAGGCGCCTAGGGTAGATATCTAGAGTGAAAACCTCTCTGAGGCAGCCAAGGTGTTTTGTTTAAAAAAAAAAAATATATATATATATATATATATATAGAAAGAAAAAAACATAATTGTTATGTGCAGGTGGGTGAGAAATACAACTAAGGAGGAAAGAGAAAATCCAAAGGGAACCCTGCCTCACATATATTTCATCTCCTCCACTCCTTACCAATGCACCCCTCCATCAATTATATTGTTTTTTCACTTCATTGCTTCCATTCAGATGAATATTGTGTTTTCTAATAGAATCAGCTCAACCATTACCATCATTAGTGCATCCACATACACTCCTACTCCCTCTATCCATTCATTACAACATCCTCATAGCACCATCCAACAACATGATCAAGAATTCTAAGGAAGACACCAAACATTGCCAAGTGGTAATCCAGGAGCTCCACAGCGGCAGTAGCATCAGATCCAAGAGCTCCACAGCAGCAACAATATCAGATCCAAGAGCTCCATAGCAACATCAGATCCAAGAGCTCAACAGCAGCAGCAACAACATCAGATCTTCAGTCACAGACACCTGTAAAAGCTAATAAACTATCAGCAGATAGCAAACGAGGAAGAAGAATGACCATCAGCAGCACCTCTAACCTTTGACAATTGCAGCATGGCATCAATACCACAGGTAAGTATCCTACTCACTCACTCATATGCATCATTTGATCAAAGGTTGTAGAGGTTAAGAAGTAGTTAGTTTATAAGTGAAAAGGTGGCAAAAAGGAAGTTCTTTAATAAGTCAAAAGAGAATGCAAGAGTCCATAGATACAGTATCGTTATGGCAACCATTTGAGAATGTTTGAAGAATTAAGATTTGGGGTAGAAACACCAGTTCACCAAAGATTCAGCATACCCTATTTCTTGATGCAATCACCCATAGACTCCAGCAACAAAGTAAAGGAAGGGAATTCCCTAGTTGGCTCACCATGATTTGATCATAATCCTCATTTAGGATGCCCTCCAAAACCTCAGGATCCCTATGACATGGTCAGTCTTCAGAGACTTACCAGCAAAGGATGACATCAAAACCCTCATCTGTAATGTTATTCCTTCTATCAGTGAAGAGGAGGCAAAATAAGAAGATGATACAAAGCTAGATGGGATGATATGAATAAATAAGAAACTAATACAGAGGACCATGATGAAACATAGGGAGGACGATGTTAAAACATAGGAAGAAACTGATGGAGATGAGAAAAAATAGCAAAAGGAAGAAGATAAGAAAAACATAGAGGACAGCTGCAGGAAAAGGAAAACCGGCTAGCATGCATGTCCAGACTCTCCTTGGAGGCCATCCAGTGTAAGATGTCAGCTAAACCTTATGCTCTTTACCTCAGAGAATAATGGCTTCAATTTCAGATTAAAACACTAGCACAAAGGAGCACCATGCCATTTCAGGACCGCAGACAATTTATTGATCTTTGTGATCAAAGTGCACTAAAGGATGGGACCAAAATGGCTAAGTTTTACTTGCATAACATGGCCCTCACAAACATGAATAATTGGGATCCTAATGCAAAGCTAGGAGATATACAATTAATGGTTTTGGCATCATGGCTAAACCATGAGAAGTCAAGGGATGTAGAGATGAAAGAATATTGGCCAGAAAGCAAAATGAACCTCTTTTCATCAGAGCTGAACAATCAAATCCCATGGCCCTACTCAGCACCCATAATCTAATTGCAAATGATCCTCAGTTGGAACTTAGATATCTTGCTACCCAAGGGCAAGAAATTTCACATTTTGAGGATATATTTAAGATTCTAAGGTACGATAATATACATGCCTGCTAAAATAGAACTCATTGCCACATAGTTTGAAGATCAGAGAAAAGAAGAAGAGGAAAAGATGCAGTGGGAAGAAGCAGAAAGGAAAGCATGCTTCTATGAACAAGAAGAAGAGACCACAGCAAAAGCATGGAATGTCAGAGAGGCTGCCAGAGCCACTAAGTTGCTCAAAGGATGAGCAACACTTTCAGTAGGGGATTGATGATGAGCCTCATTATTGAGTAATTGTATGGGCATTAATTGGCCTTACTTCACCTCCTAGCTTAGTCAAACCAACTATTCTCACAACTTATTGCATACTTTTGATTATATTTTGTTTATGAAATGAGTTAGAGTTGAATATTTGGCTTTGTGGTCTAATGTGCATATAATGCAGGAATAAAGGATTAAAGCAAGGAGAAATGTAGGTATAAAGGATAAAAGCAAAGAACTATAGCAAAGACCTTGGTCAAGACTCGAATGGGACAAGGTAGAGGAATTATAGGAGGTTAATCCTCCTCATTTACTGCCCCTCCATTCGAATATTCCTCCACCAGCTCGAAGTGCAAACAGCCACATCATGAGGACTAAAAGATAGCCAAGCAAGTGAAAAGGACATAAAACAGTTTATTTTGATTTGGGAGCCAAACCACCCTAATTTGAGAGGAAGTTGTTGGAGACTTCATATGTATAAATAGAGAGGCTTAGGACCTCCCTAGGATTCAGACTTCATTTGTAAAACTTTGTTTTACTTTTGAACTGCAAATACTTGTGAATTTGCTCTGTAATCCATGGTTTCTATATTGAAGATGAGTTCTATTTAAGCCAACTCTGAGTTAAACTTTGAGGGCTGAAGCTCTTGGGTTAGGGCCCGACCCAAGCAGCCACAACTCCTCTTTACTGTATTGTTATTCTAGAATAGTGTTCTATTCTGTTTATTTGTTAAGTAGTTTCATGGTTTGTTGATCCATTTTCTCAAGAAGTTTCTGGTTATGATTCATTTGATTAAGTTGCTTTATAGTTCTATTTATTTGTTTGAATAGCTTCATGTTTTTTTCATCTGTTTTGGTAGCTGCATTTGTTGTAGTTTATTTTCAGTTGTGTTTTTAATTCACAGGTTAGTTAGAGGAAAATGTTACTATCAGGTTGTGCGTAGGTGTCTCGGCTTCATCTCCTCCCTCTAGGACCATGACTTGAGGCAGAGACCCTCCAAAAACCCCAAAAACATAGTCTCTGGTTCTCGCATGGGCTATGGAGTTCGTTGTTTAAGTGCAGTTAGCTATTTTCCCGCACTGGTTTTCTCTGTCATTTTCCTTTGAAACTGCCTCCAGCACGTTCCCCCTCCATCGCTTCCTTGTCGTCCAGTCACCAACAAACCTTCACCATCACTGTCTGATTCACTATTTTCCCCAACTATTGCCTCACGTGGAGCCCTCCACTTACTTTGTGCACTTTAAATCCCAACTGTTGATCTGCCTTTTCAGATCCGATGGCTATCGCACACCCACTCACCAACCCACTCGGTCAAATCTCCATCGTAGATCTACCTTTCCAGATCCAACGACCTTCGCGCGATATCACGTGGATTTCTGTCTGATCGTTATCTGCCCAAGGGCATGTGAAATGAGCAGTTTCCCCGTGCTACATGTCGCCCAAGGAGGCTAATCGCATAAAATTTTAGGAAACCACTTATAGCTTTAAGGGCATGCGATATAATGCTTATTGCCCTTTAAACCCACTTCCTGATTTATACATGTTCCTTTAAGCGCTCCCATCTCCACCGCTGATCTGTCTCCTGATCTGATGGCCATTGCATCACCTGATCACTTTATCGCCTTAAACTCCCACCATCGATCTGCCTTGTCTAATCCGATGGCTCTCACTTTACCCAATCGCCAACTGACTTGGCTGATCTCCATCGTCCATCTGTCGATTGATTCTGCCCGTCCATCTCTTGACTTCGCCTCCGCGGCATTATCTCCACCATCAATCTTCTGTTCATTGATTGATCCAACGGTCCCGTCCTCCTTTCATTGATTTCAACCTCTGATCACTCTTCCGCTTGAAAACCAACTTAGCCTAAGTTTCTTTGCCACACCTTAGTCTAGTTTTAATGTTTTTACTTTTGCAACATAGATAATTAACATTAGGTTAATGAAAAATTAGCAATTCTGCTTAGCATAGTTGTTTGATTGATTAAGTTAGGTTATGGTGCAAGTTTAGCATTTCATGTTGTTTTCTTCATTACTGCAGTAGAAGTAGCTCTCTCTTAGAATAAGGTTTGCTCTCCTTCCATCAAAGAATTAAAGCTTCTTCTGACTCTATAAACAGTGACAACAAGCGGGACCTTCACTTCTACTTGTACATATAGCACTGTCACCTCCAATTTTGTACGAACCCCAGGTTGATAAGTAAAGTTGGTAGCCCTCAGATTTGCAGCATTATTGTTGCAATACCTAGGCTCATCACTAACCTCCTCCCTTCATTTTTTGTAAAAAATAAAGGGCCTCTCCTAGAAACTCTCACCATTTCTTCCAGTTATTTAGAGTTGATTGAAATGGGCTTAATGGATAAGTTTTTATTGGTGGGATTATGGACTTCAAGGTATCTGAGGATTTTATTTTAATGTTGCTCGATTTTATTGATCACTCTTCCGTTCGATAACAACATCATGATCAAGCTTTTTTAGGTTATTAAAGATGAGTTATGACTTTATCTAACATGAGAATTTGAAAGTGTAAAGGGTCGTTACAAAATATTTGATTTTATCGCAGTCCTCTTTGATACCTATTGCATACTGTAATGTTTTTATAAACACTCTTTCATATGTTTTCATCCAATTATAGCTCTAAATTGGTTGATGGTTTCCCCTCATCCTTGTTACTTTGCACCTTCCGAGTTCGAGTCATGTCATTCTAATTCTTTCGGTCCTTACTTATTGTTCCTTGAACATTTGGCTTTGAGTGCTTTCCACATTTTAGTTTGACAACTTTTTGTATTGAAGTTTGACATTTACATTCGCATTTCCATAGTTTGATCATTTTTTGGATGCAGTGCTTAATCATTTTCTTCCTAGATTTATTTGATGGGTCTGGCTTGTCTTGATATTTTGTTATATATATAATCATTAAAAATCTTATATATATATATATAGTATTAAAAATATAATATAACTTATATTAAAAATATACATATACAATATATTAAAAAAATAAACTTCTATTTTAATTATTTGTAAATAACATAGTTTATATATATATATATATATATATATATATATTCAAATGTAATGCATATTTAGAAAATATTTTATATTAAAATATATATATTCATATTCAAATGTAATGCATATTTAGAAAATATTTTATATTAAAAAATGCTTTGCTCAGGTAATGCATATAAATGCTTTGCTCTATGTAAAAAATGCTTTGCTCAAGTAATGCATATTTAGAAAATATTTTATATTAAAAAATGCTTTAGAAAATATTTTATATTAAAAAATGCTTTGCTTTAGGTAAAAAATGCTTTGCTCAAGTAAGGCATATTTAGAAAATATTTTATATTAAAAAATGCTTTAGAAAATCTTTTATATTAAAAAATTGCTTTGCTTTATGTAAAAAAAGCTTTGCCCAAGTAATGCATATTTAGAAAAGTAATGCATATTTAGAAAATATTTTTGCTTTAGGAAATATTTTATATTAAAAATGCATATTTAGAAAAAAATGCATATTTAGAAAAGTAATGCATATTTAGAAAATATTTTTGCTTTAGGAAATATTTTATATTAAAAATGCTTTACGCAAGTATAATTTGATGCCAACAAACACACAAAAAGCAAAAATATTTTATATTATGTAAAAAATGCTTTGCCCAAGTAATGCATATTTAGAAAAGTAATGCATATTTAGAAAATATTTTTGCTTTAGGAAATATTTTATATTAAAAATGCATATTTAGAAAAGTAATGCATATTTAGAAAATGTTTTTGCTTTAGGAAATATTTTATATTAAAAATGCTTTACGCAAGTATAATTTGATACCAACAAACACACAAAAAGCAAAAATATTTTATATTAAAAATGCTTTACGCAAGTATAATTTGATGCCAACAAACACACATCCCCAACAAAGCACCAAACTTCGCATCCCTAATTATTCATCACTCAACCAACAACCAACCAAGAGTGAACATTATGTTACTTAATATGATGCTAAAATAGCAACGTAATTCAGGATATATGAATGGATTAAAATCAAACATCCCATGCATGTGGGATTTGTAGCCCATTACAAAAACTATTAAAAAAAATAAGAAAATCAGAGCGAAATCAAAAATGGCACCCTGATTTTCATCGTAGATATCGGCCAAAATAGGACAAATTTCAAAAATATGAAACACGATTTTTTCTCCCAACTGGCGAAATTACTTATACCTAAGGTATTTTTATGAATTATTGTGCCTTCTGGGAGATATTGTTGCTTCTTTCGGAATCATTTTAATCAGATTTCACCCAATCATGCTTATGAAGATTTTCTCACGATTTCTTTGATCTAATTCAACAACTGTAGTTAATATATTAGGATTGCAAATGGTTTGCTAGATATTTTAGAGGTCGGATTTGGGCGTTGGGGTCTCTTGATTCCAATCAAGCTCAGTTTTGCCCAAAACGTTTTCATTGACCCTGAAAACACCAAAACGAGAATGATTATCCATTTTTCTTCTGGTCTACTTTGTTGATGACAGAAAAGGGATTTTATTGTTGTCAATGATTAATTTGATATATTTTGTTGCTGGGGCCAATTTTGGGCACAACAAATTGAAAATCACGTCACTTAATAGGAGGTGATTTTCTAGCTTCTTTTCTGACCATGCCCAAGATTGGAAGTGCAGGGAGTGGTTCTAAACTTTTCCAATACGACCTTGCAACCCGAAATTGACATTTTATCTAAAGAAAAGTTTATTCTTAAAGTTGTATCGATTTGGGACAACCAAATCGAATATCGAATCCTTATATTTCTCAAAGAGATAATGCTTTGTAGTTTCCATTATAAGAGAAGTATCAATATGTAACCAGAAAAAAAGTGAGCCCTTGTTTTATATAAGTGATCAAATTTTTAGAAAAGGGGGATGGCGCTATTCATAGGCCGAATTTTGTAGGGGGAATTTAAATGTTATGCTCTTAACCTGTAAGACGATACCAGAATACCAAATATGTGAAGAAATATACCCAGAACATAGAACAATGAGAAATAACAAGTAGTATTTTATTATTTAGAAAGCAATGTTCACTTGTCTTTTCGAGGGGGCACTCTCCAATAGAGCTGAGCTCACTTACAAAATAAGACGCGATGCTCCTCAAGGGGAGTCTCTATCCTTTATATAGGATTCATACATGCAATACCACGGGGCAATACCATGGTTCTTATTAATACCATTTATCTAATACCATGGCCCATTTGCAACTAACTCTGGTCCCTTCATTAAATTCGAGTTAACCACTTACAATTATTAATAGGGGCTTTATTGACTCTTTACTTAACTATAACTATGACTCGATCCTATTACATAAATAAGGAGGTTAGGGTTGGACCCTAACATGCCCTCCCCCATAAGAATAGCCTTGTCCTCAAGGCTGAAGCTGTAGAAACTGCTGAAGGATAGTAGTTGGTTCCCAAGTTGCATCTTCTGGAGAGGTGTCTTTCCATTTGATGATGACTTCCTTGATCGTGCAGCCACGCAGGTGTCGTTCTCGTGTGTCAAGAACCTGTTCAGGTTGGAGCCAGATTGACCCTTCTTCATCCACTTTAGGTAGACTGGTTTGAATTTTGCAATGGTTCCCAATCACTTTCTTGAGGCATGAGACATGGAAGACTGGATGGATTTTTGCAGTGGGTGGCAAAGCTAGCTTGTAGGCGACTTCTCCAATGCGTTGAAGTACTTGATACGATCTGTAGAATTTTGGAGATAATTTCTGACAACCCTTGTCTTTGAGTGATGTTTGCTTATACAGTTGCAGCCTCAAAAATACCTGATCCCCTTCTTGAAATTGGCATTCTGAGCGATGTTGATCTGCCTGTTGCTTCATGCGGTTTTGGGCTTGATGAAGATTCTTTCTAAGGTGGGCCAGCATGGTTGTGCAGTTCTGTAGGAGTTGATCCATTGCTTGTACCTTCGAGCATCCCTTGATATAAGAAGTAGGGGAAGGAGGGAGTTGACCATAAACTGCTTCATATGGAGTCATTTTGGTGGTGGCATGATAGTTGGTGTTATACCACCATTCGGCTAGAGGTAACCACTGTACCCAGAGATGTTGCTTTTCTAAAGTGAAACACCTAAGGTAGGTCTCCAGACATTTGTTGACTGCTTCAGTTTGACCATCAGTTTGTGGATGATAGGAAGTACTAAGTTGTAGTTGGGTACCTTGTAGCTGGAAGAGTTCCTGCCAAAAGTTACTGGTGAAGATCGGGTCACGATCAGACACAATGGAAGTGGGCATGCCATGCAATTTGAAGATCTGATCCATGAAAGATTGAGCGACCAAAGTCGGTGTAAAAGGGTGGGGTAGGGCACAAAAATGAGCATACTTAGAAAGTTTGTCCACAACCACCATGATGACTGACTTGTTTCCTGACTTTGGAAGACCTATAATGAAATCCATAGAAACCTCCATCCAGATTAAGGCCGGGATGGGCAATGGCTGTAATGTGCCTGGAGATTTGACTGTTTCTCCTTTGTGGCGCTGACAGACATTGCATTCAACTACAAAAGTAAGAATGTCCTTTTTCATGCCTGTCAAAAAAAATGATCTTCGAGTGCGAGCATACGTCTTTTGAAAGCCTGAGTGTCCTGCAATGGGAGATGAATGCAACTCCGCAAAAATGTGGCTTTTGAGGGTGGATGTTGGTGATATTACGACTCTGTCCTTGTAGCGAAGAATCTCATCCTGCCACGAGTAGCCCGTTGTGGAATTTGGATTCGTCTACAATTGATTAATGAGTTGGGAGAGCTAGGGATGTGAAAACCATTCCTTGCAAGCCTCTTCAATCCATTTTGGAATGGGAAGGGAAATTGTGAGCAGGGTACTTTCCTCCTCAAATTGGCGGGAAAACGCATCTGCTACAATATTTTCACGCCTTTTCTTGTAAATTATCTCATAATCATATCCCAGCATTTTGGCGAGCCATTTATTTTGTTGTGGTGAGGATAAGCGTTGCTCCAAAAAATATTTAAGGCTTTGATGGTCTGTGCAGATCTGGAAACATCGCCCTAATAAGTATCGTTTCCAGGTATCTACTGCATGTAATATGGCCATCATCTCCTTCTCATAGGTAGATTGTCCCAGATTCTTCCCACTTAGTTGTTGGCTCATGAAGGACAAGGTTCGACCTTCATGGATTAAGATTGCCCCAATACCTGTACCAGAAGCATCACATTCAATCACAAAAGATTTGGTGAAGTTGGGTAATGATAAGACTGGAGTGGAACACATGGCATGTTTGAGAGCTGTAAAGGCCTGTTGTGCTTCATCATTCCAGAGGAATGAATTTGTCTTGAGGAGTTGAGTGAGGGGCCTAGCAATGTGACCACAATTGTGGACAAATTTGCAATAGTAGCCTGTGAGACCCAAAAATCCTCTCAAGCTCTTCAAGGTCTTTGGTTGAGGCCAATCTTGCATTGCCTGAATCTTTTTGGGGTCCACCCTGACACCTTCACACCCCACAATGTGGCCCAAATACTCAACTTCTTCCATGCCAAAAGAGCACTTGGACATCTTGACAAATAATTTATGCTTGCGGAGCAGTTGCAAGAGCAGGTCTACATGTTGAAGATGTGTGGCCCAAGTGCGACTGTAGATGAGGATGTCATCAAAGAAAACAAGGACAAATTTTCTGAGATATGGTTTGAGCAGGTGGTTCATAAGGCTCTGAAAAGTGGATGGGGCATTACAAAGACCAAATGGCATGACCAGGAACTCATAATGGCCTTCATGAGTTCGGAAAGTAATCTTTATAATGTCTACTTCTATCATGCGAATTTGGTGGTAGCCTGAGCAAAGGTCGAGCTTAGTAAAGAATTGTGCCCCATTTAGTTCATCCAGCAAATCATCGACAACCGGGATGGGAAATTTATCTTTGATCATCAACTTATTGAGGGCCTTGAAGTCTAGACACATACGCCATTCCCCATCTTTCTTGAGCACCATGACCACCGACGATGAATAAGGACTAATGCTGGGATGAATGACGCCTGCTTCCAAGAGTTCCTTATTTTTTTATACTCCGGACGGAGTTTTACTCCTTGCTTAGGAATACTACAGTAGCCAAACCCCAGAAATGTCAATGCTGCCCAAAATCCTGCGAAAATCACGTCCAGGTAAAAGAACCCACACAATTAGTCAAATCTGAATGGCGGATCTGATTGTTGTGACGGCTACAGAGCCCAAACTGCTAGATCTAGAGGGCGGATCTGATGGATCTAAGAGATCTGAATGGCTGATCTAATAGATTTGGATGGCGAAACTGATTGCTACTTGTGCGATAAAACGCCACTTGCAAGATCTGATCTAGTAAAGATTATACATGATACAGAGATAGAGAAGGGAACTATGGTCTCCAGGAGTGTCAGGTGCTACAAATCGCAATATACATAAGGGTCTGATAGTAGTACTCGGCCCAATTTTTCAGGGCACTAACCAAGGAGGATCAACCATACCCTTAGTCATACAACTCGACTACCCTATCTTACGTGCAAGTAATCTCTCCGAGTGTTGTTCTCGGTGTACTGTAGCATCAAGACGGCTGACGGTTTATCTATGGCCAGGTTTCAAGGGAGCTAGGGGGCTTCCGATATACCCAGAGGGTACTTGGAAGAAAATCCGTGCACGGTTCTGTCTAATTCACTTTCTCACATTAATTCACTTTTTCTCACATGATTGGACTGGGCCGCTAATGCAGGTTCTACTTCATGAGCTATCCTGCAAGCATGCAACCATGAGCTAGGGTGGTGCAGTCGGACGTGAGCTTGTATGGCTTCTTTGAGACCACTGACAAAACATTCCACATGGAACTCATCGTGTAAACCTCCAATGCGGAAAGCTAAGGCTTCAAAGGCTGCAATATATTCGTTCACTATTCCTCTCTGTCGGAGCCTAGTGAGATGACCCAAAAAATCAGATTCATGGTCAAAGCGATCCGTAAGAGATTTTTTGAATGTTTTCCAAGTTAAGGGCCTCCCATAGCAACGTTGATGCCATTGCCACCATTACCATCTTTCATTTTCCAAGTACATGATTCCTATGCTACGCCGAGTCGCATCATCGAGGATGTAATTCAATGTGAAATATTGCTCCATTTGTGCTATCCATGCGGTCGGGTGAGAGCCATCAAATTTATACATGTCCAGCTTGGGTGGTCGCGGATGGGATTTTTGGTGGGCGCCAAAGAGGTGAAGAGACTGGGTAGACTCACCCTCACTATTTTCATTGTTAATATATGCCTCTGTGCATTCCTCTACCTTAGAGAGTGTTTCATTTAAGTTCTTCAGCTGCAACACGACATCTTTCAATTATGCTTCAAGGCTGTCAATTCTCTCATTGGCCATAGCTTGAGCTCTAGTTTGTACCATGCATCGATCCAATGTACTTGAAATTTGGGACCGCCCAAAATTTTTGGCACTAACAATTGAATGGTACCACCTTGCTCAACTCGTCGACTTGATTCTTATGGGCTAAGTCACCAATAAGCGCCCCAGGAAGAGTTTTTTTCCTTTTTTTCTTTTTTTTTAAACTCCAGACGAAGTTTTACTCTTTGCTTAGGAATACTGCAGTATCCAAATCCTAGAAATGTCAATGTTGCCCAAAGTCCTGCAAAAATCACGCCTAGGTATAGGAACCCACATAATTAGTCAGATCTGAATGGCAGATCAGATTGTTGCGATGGCTACAGAGCACAAACTGCTAGATCTGGATGGCAGATTTGATGGATCTGAGAGATCTGAATGGCTGATATGATAGATCTGGATGGGGGAACTGATTGCTGCTGCTACGACAAACCCCCACTTGCGAGATCTGATCAGGTAAAGATTATACGTGATACAGAGATAGAGAAGGGAACTATGGTCTCTAGGAGTGTCAGGTGCTACAAATCACAATATACATAAGGGTCTGACAGTAGTACTCGACCCAATTTTTTAGGGCACTAACCAAGGAGGATCAACCATACCCTTATTTGTACAACTCGACTACCCTATCATACGCCCGAGTAATCTCTCCAAGTGCTGTTCTCGGTGTACTATAGCAGCAAGACAACCAATATTTTATCTATGGCGAGGTTTCAGGGGAGCTAGGGGGCTTCTAATATACCCAGAGGGTACCTGGAAGATAGTCCGTGCGCGGTTTTGTCTAATGTGCTACTACTCGAAGGGTTACCCACAGGGTTTACAAGGGAGTCCAACAAGCGTGACCACCTCTTGTATTTCCTTCGTGCATGCCTCACCAAATCTGCAGGTTTATGCACTCAACAATAGATCCCATGGTTTAAAGATGCCAGAACACGTCTCTAGCCAAAAAAAAAAAATTGCTAAAAATTGGAGATTCCACCGGCCCTGGAAAGCAAGGAAAATTTTAAGGATGGAAAGTTTTCTTGAAGTTTAAAAACATTGGCAAATCTCACTAATCCCTAATCTGCAAACTATAAAATGTTTATTGATATATTTGTAGAATTATTCAAAATTATAATGATTTTATATATAGTCTATATATAATTTTGGCGATTTTTAAGGTAAAATAATTTTATATTCTAAAATTTGGGCGAATCGTCTTTTATAAAATTGGAAATTGGCGAATCTTTTTTGTGGAAAAATTATGGAAAATTAGCCCACTGGGCGAACATTAGCCCCTAAAATTTTCCATGCTGAAAAGTGCTCTGATGTTATGCTCTTAACCTGCAAGACGATACCAGAATACCAAATATGCGAAGAAATATACCCAGAACATAGAATAATGAGAAATAAGAGCAAGTATTTTATTATTCAGAAAGCAATGTTCACTTGCTTCTTCGAGGGGGCAACCTCCAATAGAGCTGAGCTCAATTACAAAATAAGACATGATGCTCCTCGAGGGGAGTCTCTATCCTTTATATAGGATTCATACATGCAATACCATGGAGCAATACCATAGTTCTTATTAATACCATCTATCTAATACCATGGCCCATTTGCAACTAACTATGGTCCCTTCATTAAATGTGGGTTAATCACTTACAATTATTAACATGGGCTTTAATGACTCTTTACTTAACTATAACTATGACTCGATCCTATTACATAAATAAAGGGGTTAGGGTTGGACCCTAACACTAAAAAGGAGAATTGTTAAACAAGGAATGTTGTTGAACTTGATTGTGGAATTTATATAGGTTTTTGACTTGGTTTGATTCAGTCTATTACTTGTGTCTTTCTGTTCCATAGTCTCACTGATATCTTTTATGTCTTTGTAATTTAATTTCTAAGAATTAGAAGATAGAAATTTCTTTTAATGATTTTATTCTTAAACAAAATATTGATGATTATTATGTCCCCTTGTTATTTAAATGTTATTTCAATTTTTGAACACTTAACCAGATCGATACTCTTCTCCGATGACTTGTGTCTTGAGAGAGTTATTCATCTAGACATTAAAAGGATTTGAGTATTTGTGGGTTGGTCCCAGATTTTTATATCTATATATTATTTTTCTTTTATTTTCATATTGAGTTAATATTGTAACTATAACCGATTGGTGAAAAATATAATTTCTTATTTCAAATGATTTATTGGTTGAATTCATAAATCAATAGATAAAAGTAAGTGAATTTGATAAACATTTGATTACAGTTTCTCTCCTTTTAAATAATTTGGCCAAGTAATATAGGTAACATATATTAGTTAATTATTTATATGCATTCTGAGTGTGACATATTTAAATAAGCATTTATATGCTTTGTTTATTAACAAAATCAGGTAACTTGTGTGTTTACAGTTATTGACTTATTTTTTATTCACATTGAGAATTTTTTTATTCACATTGAGAATTCTTTAATAGATAATTGCATGTGGAGATATTATTGTATCTCATTCCTTTGAATATTTGTACAAGTTTAATTGCAAATCATTGTTTATCGTGAACCAGTTTCATTACGATATGGTCTTTATCATTTTTGTAACATAATTGTATATGTTGTATTATAGTATGATCATGTAACATAAATCTTATATTCATATCTAATTCTAATTTCTAAATGTAATCTATAAATTAGAAATATTTCATATATTGTGATCTGATAGGGGGAATATTTAGTTCCTTGCTTTAATGTGTATACCAGATTTGTGTTAGTGAATTTCCCTTCATTTATTTATAAAATAAACTAAGTAATTCAATCATAGTTTAATTTAACTTTAGTATTAGTTTAGAATATTTTAGGATAACCTTAGTTTATATCATTTTCGATTAGTAATAGTTTTAGGATCTTTTCCTTTATAAGAAGAAATGGTCCAAGTGTTATGCAATTAGCTCACAAAACAGTAGAAAAGATAGATAAACGACTTAAAAATTATCCTCTCTGAGGGGGAAACCTCCTTTACATTACACAAATGAACAATTCTTGGATGATACAAATGATAAGACCTCCTTGGTATATATAGGAGTCTAAGGGGTCATAATATAATCAGAGTCTACATAAAAATAATAATTTAAGGGCACGACAATAACAATAGTGGGCTTCTATTGGGCACAAAAATAACAACATGGGGGACACATGGGCACAACAATAACAATAAGGGAAATACATTAGTATTATAGGGACCTAACATGTCCCTCTCCTTCAAAAGAGTGTTGTCCTCAATGCTTGAGTAGTTATGGATGTTTTTGTATAAAATTATCATCCTCCCATGTGGAATCTTTAGTGGGTAAGCTCTTCCACTTAATGAGATACTGTAAAATTAATCAATTTTGTAGTTGTCGGGTTCTTTTTTCCATGATTGCTTCAGGCTCAAATATGGTTTTTCCTTCTTCGTTGAGTTCTAACAACACTATTTGAATTGGGAGCTTTTCACCAATAACCTTCTTTAAGCATGAAACATGGAAAACAGGGTGTACTCAGGGAGACATAGGTAGCTCCAATTTTTATGTCGTGGTACCTAATGAGCCCTGGTATTGCACTAAGAATGTTGCAACTCCTAAAGGCTTCTCAACTCAAATTATCAACGTGGGGTTCGTACAAACTTAGAGGTGACAATGCTATATGCATAGTAGGTTAGGTTCTACTCATGTCACCCTTAGTCATGAGATCAGATCAAGTTGTTCAGAGACCATTCCTCCAACTAACTACAATGAAAAAATTCTATGAAAGTATAATTGAGCTTGCTTCTAGCTACAAAAGTGGAAATTTCATTCATCCAAATGTAAATTCTAAATGACATTGCATGAAAGAAAAAGGGTTAATCTACTTGTTGAAGCAAATCATGTTACTCTCATTTCCACATTCAATCACATGAGTAACCTATTTATATGAATCATTGTTCTTCTTTACAATTTCTTAGAAATAATGAATCTAATTTTTAACATGCATATGGATAAAGATGCCAATACTAACTCTGTTTTTCTATTTTATGGCTGCGATGAGGAAATGAAGAGATTGGAGTGGTCTTAGAGTCTTCATTAATCATCAAATCACAAGTTGGGGGCCATTATTCATCTTAACTGGGCTAGCATCAAAGTGGGAAGCAAAACTGGTTGAAAATAACACTGCTACGGGGCTACTATAGGAGGTGCTACAAGAGGGCTTATATTGCTACAGGAGGCCATGTTTTGTTACAGGAGGGGTCCAAGAGCATTTTCAGGATGGAAGTGGTATTTTAGCGATGAAGGAAGGTGGATAGAGGTAGAAGATAATAAATGAAGGTTGTGGGAGCCCCTTGGCCAAGCCTAGCACCCCTCAGAGGTCTATCTTGTACCAACGTTAATGCCCATGGTGTCTCTTATTACCTTGATAGAGTGATTGTGGAGAAAGAGTTTGGGTGCAATGCAAGGTGCCTAGGAAGAGGATGGAGAAGTCTAGGAGAATGTGGGAAGGCATGCCCAACTCTGCAAATCAACATAGTCCTTACAACTAGACTAATACATGCATGAAATGACCATTAACAAGTGAAATAAATTAACATGGAGACGATTAGTTGAATTTGACTAGAATCTATTTTATCCCACAACACTACTATGATCACATAAAAAATGGCACTAACTCCTAATTTGTAGAAGTAAGCATGCAAGAGATTCACAACTAACATCTATGAATTTCCAAGAAATCATAAACAAATATTTTTTGATTGTGATTATCAATCTTTCCAATCAATCTTCCCATAAGAGAGCTGATAGGCAAGCCTACAATCACAAGTTTTTATGCTATAACATCTATTGAAACAAGAGAAGTATTACAATGCCCTGAAACAAGAACAAGAAGGAAACACAAAAGAGGGATTAAAGCCTTTGGATTGGGACCAAACTCAAGGGTTTAGCACTCCAAACTAACTCAGATGCAGATCAATGGTAAGCTTTTCATTAACAAAAAATAAGAGTCTCATACATCATATGAAAGTTAATAATAACAATGTCAAGCACTACTCTCAATATCTACTCTTAGCTGCAACAAAAATTTGAAAATCCTCATGAACCTTTCAACTAGTTTATTTATACAAAAAGATAGCTCATGGCAGCTCCCTTGAAAAGAGGAGTTATTCCCTCCAAGATCTTGAGAGTTGTGGATCTGGTCTTCCTTTTTCCTTGTCATTCACTTGGGGTTCCTCAGATGCTAGTGAATTTGAGTTGTTGGAGAGGATTCTATGATCTCAAGCTGAGTTAGAGAGTTAATGAGGTGGACAACCTCCCTATATTATCTCTAGGTGTCTCCATCAAGCACTTGCATGGTAAATATCTCCAAAAAATATTCTTTGACTTGCATATTAATCACATTAGGCCATACAATATGAAAAACACCTTTTAGTCTTCCCACTAACCATCTGGCTAAAAAAGTGAATTAATGTGAGAAAATGAGAGTTTTAAGGGGTAGAGGATAACACAATGAACTCTAAAAGACACCTATTTATGGGACCCATCATCACCCCTTGCTGAAAGTGTCGCTCACCCTCTCAAAAACTCAGTCACTGATATGAAGTTCATTCATGGCCCTCGTGGCCTCTCTAAGATCCTAAGGAACTTCATATGATGTTCCTTCCTATGGATAGAAACATACATTTGTCTATATGTTTGCCCATTCTTTTTATTCCTCTGCTTGGTTTATACCTTCTTGTAAGCCTAATAGTAAGGGAGGACTGATTTTGTGGCCTATCCACCTAATCTTCAACCTTTGTATGATCCCCCTCTATATGGAGGTTTTCTCCAAGGCATTCCTTAGTCTTTTTGTGGAGTGATATTCTTTGATTTGTAAACTGTGAGGCAATGCCTACCATCTTCTTTGATAAGATTGCAGACTCTCTGCCCCCAATACCCTAGAAGTGCCCCCAAAATGTAAGATGGATTACACTTGGGCTACTATGTACCTAGGTGCCAATTCAGGATCAGAGGAGATGAGATTGTGGTTGTTGATGACAGCCTTGGGGCTCACTAATTCTGCCCTGATATATAAGAGCTCCTTTCCTTCTTTTGGCATTACTTCTTCAACCCTTATCTCCTCATGGGTCAACCAAGAGGCTAATGCCATCAATTTCATGTCTCCCAACCTTGATTTGGGGTCCCAAAAATTCATGTATGTGAGGATTAAGTTATGCATGTAAAACTCAGCTAGCTTGGCTCTATCCCCAATACTTTCCCTTTTTCAAAAGTCGATGAATTTCCTGTAGTCTTGGAAAGGAAATGAGCCATATTGTGTCAATGTCTTAATTTTAAACTGCAACCACTTCTCTTTAAGAAAAATAGAATAGGATTTTGATGGCTTCATACATTGTATAACTTCCATGGATAAACTTTCCATGGTGGCAAGTTGTGTCTCTTTTTCTTGCAACTACTCTCTTAATCTGATGTTTTCTGCCTGTAGTTGTTCCCTCATGATTGACTCTCTTAATTTCAAATCATTCAATTATTTTCCCATCTCATTGAATTTCTCCTCCATGAGACCCACATCCTCTACACTTTTGGATTTTTCAATCTACATCCATCTATGTGTTCTACCTCTTTCCTTCTCTAACTAAAAAAAAAGTGGGATGGAGAATTTCTCAAGTATAATCCTGCCTCCTTCAACAAATTTGTAGTAAGATTCTAGGTTGGGTTGTGGATCAGACTCTTGAATCTCTTTGCGACCTTTTTCTTTGTCTTTTAAGGTGGTTGCTCCTTCCTACAACACTTCCTATTGCTCTGTAGTAGCCCTTTGTTCTCCTGTAGCTGCTTTGTTTCCTCCTGTAGCTCTTATTTTTATTCTTGTAACATGGTAACTTGTGTCTTAAGCCTCTTAAAGGTGACTTCCCTGGTGGTGGGCCTTCCCACAGGGAGCACAGAGTTCTTGGTTTTTATCTTAGGAGAAGTAATATCCTCAATCTTCCCCTCACTAGGTACCACTTCTTCCTTCTTGCTTGTTGATTCCTCTATGGTGATAGGGACCTTTGTAAGAGGTTGAGGCTTCCCTTACCTTATCTTGGTGCTCTTCCTTGTTTTGAAGTATAGGGGACCTTGCCTTGGTTTCGTCGTTTTGGGCTTTAGAGGTTTGCTCAATGTGGCCAATGTTGCGGCCACATTTTTCTCAGTGTTTCCTGGAGAGAGACTAGTTTCATGTCCTTGTTTATCTAGCCCTAGAGGATTTAAGGTCTCCTCAGGGTTATCCTTTTCTGCTACTTGTTTCTCTCCTTCTTCTTCCTTAATTTACGCTTCTTCTTCCTATGTTTTTGTTGCCTCCTCTTCTTCCTTGGTTTTTATTTCTTATTTTCCTTCTCTAACCCCAATACTAGAGGTTTATGTTCCCTCTTGCTGTGTGGAGATTATGTTTTA
Source organism: Pinus tabuliformis (assembly GCA_031772625.1). NCBI lineage: Eukaryota > Viridiplantae > Streptophyta > Pinopsida > Pinales > Pinaceae > Pinus > Pinus tabuliformis. Next base: position 703,901,721 of record CM062817.1, on the reverse strand, counting down.
TGTTTCAATGAAATTTTCTCTGTCCATATCTACAAAATCACTCCAGAGTATAGGGTGCCTTAATTCGTTGAGGGAATCCATAACAATCAACTTGATGATGCCATAGTGAGAAATATGTTGGTGTTTCTTTTCCCTCACTTTATACTTCATCTCAATGATAGATTGTAGTAAGAACTGGGGAACATTGAGTCTTTATGGGATAGGAAATTCTTCTTTGAATCTTAACTCATGGAGTAACCTAAAATGGTAGGCATATACAATTCTCAAACTCCCCTCAAAGTATATGTATTTGAGAATGTGATAGGCCACTTCATCCTGGGGGTAAGGTAGGCTCTCCCTTCTCACTCGATTTTTTGTCTTCTACAGGCTTTTCTTTTAGAATGAAGAAGTTCTTCCTAGCTATGACACTCACTACTTTGTCCTTATTTCTCCATCAAATTCCTAAGGATAATTTAGTCACTCTGATTATTATTTCAGCATTTAGAGAGATGGCAAGGCCTCCTACAATAGTGGTGGCATTATCTCCTCCTATAGGATTTAGTGCCATGAAAAATTCTTGGTTTATGTTGTTATCGCCTATATTCACCTTAGGCTGCAAAAGGCAAGCTTCTAGGGTAACCACAAGCCACACTTAACCTTGTAGCTAGCCCTAAAAGGCTAGGAGAGGGCTCTCTCCTTTAGGATCTCAGTCAAGGTGACTGGATTAGGTGAAGAGTTTAGGCTAGCTATAGTAGCTTGAAAGGTTTTGATTGAATTTATTGGTGTTTGTTGGATCGGATGGAGTTGGGCAATTTAGGTCTGGGAAATTAGGTCAGAATGCAAGGTGTTCTATGGGGCAAGGTAGGTATAGGATTTAGCACTTGAAATTAAATGAAATGAGGTGTCTAATATTGGTGAGGAGCTGAAGAGGGCATGTGGCAATCATGTATCCTTCTCAAATAGTAGAAAACATAGAATATTGAATGATTTCCCAAGGCAGAGCACTGCAAACAATGAATTCTACCTATCTATCTTGATATCATTCAGTTAGAAGCAGTGAAATAGATGATGGCATACATTAAACATGTAAACAACTGATAACAAAAGAAGAAACTATGCAAAAACACCATACCACAGGTATCCCATAAAAATAGCTGCAACTCCTATTAATTTCCTTGCCAAACTGCTTACAATGATGTACAATATAGTTTAGAGCATCCAAGTGAATCCAACCCTTGCAAATGAGAAAGAAAATACATAATATAGACAAAAAAACCACTCATCCTGACCATTAGGGGTCGAATCCATGAGAAGAGGGGTGGTTTCAACCATTTCCAAACATGGACCAGGAATATAGACAATCAAACTACTTGCTTCTATAAGCATGGAAACTAATTCATTAGCCTCAAGACCAACTCTAACTAATGAATCTACCCTCTAAGACTATTTTACCATTACATTTACATGCCATTTCATCGATTACATCATTGAAATCATCCATGAGGAGAGAGAAAGTGAATTTACAGTGAAAACATGTGAAATTTTGATTTTCTGGGCAAATTAGTCAAAAGCACAGCGCCGCTTTCCACCTGCTTTTGGAGGCCTTCCCCTTAACCAAATTGAGCCCAAGATAGCTCATTGGAAAGGTATTCAAGTCTAGTTTCTGGAAAAACTTGAATTTTTGAATTTGGAGGTCATTTGTCCCCTAAAAACTTGAATCTCCCAAGACAGCTTCTATGTGTCCAAAAAGAGGTAGAAAGGTCATTTTTTGGTAGTTTTTGGACCTTTTGGTGACCCAGATCTGCTCCAAAACTTCTGAAAATTTCCAGGGTGTATGTTCTCATCATGCTGAATCCAAAAATACAATTTTTTTCTCCATCTGATGCTCCAGGAAAATTACAAAATTGCAAAAAATGCCAAAACTTTCCAAAATTTTCCCAAATTTGGCATGGGACACCACCATCAGCTACTTTGATGGGCTAGGGAGGCTTCAGCCAACATCTTCAATCTATCTTGCTCCTCTTTTCCTTTCAAAGCTCTCCTTAGCCTAGCCTTTAACTTTCGAATTCTCATCTTATAAATTTTATTATGGGTCAGGTAATGGTAGGCCATGTGTCAGAGCATCTTCTTATCCTTGTTGGCCTTCTCAATCAGACCTTCAAGATGTATGTTGACCCTCTCAAGCCAAGTTTCCCTATCATTTTCAATATCTTGCTCAATTGGAGTCAATGTGACATGAGGCTCTTTGGTGATTTGCCTGTTTTCTTTGATCATTTGCAGCTCCAAGAGGACTTGCTTGTCACTCAATTGTTTGTTTTCTTGTTCTAGATATTTGATGATGAACTTGGCTCTCTCCAAATTGTCCACCAAAGCTTGTATTTGAGCTTCCCTCTCTTGAATAATGATTTCCTTGATAGTTTCTTCATCCTGAGCTTCCAAGTCAATGATTTCAACTCCATGATGAGTAAAGTGCTGTTATGGATCCTCATGCTCAATGAGATCAAACTCTCTTTCCTCCTCATCATCAAGATCTTCTTCTTGCACCTTTTCCTTACCTTTGCTCAACTTCTCAACCTGTGCCTATTTTGTTGATATAGAAGGCAAAGCCCCTTCCACACCTTGTGGAGCAAACATTTTCCTGTGGACTGATGACGAAGGCAAGGCCCCTCCCACACCTTGTGAAGCAAGCACTTGCCTAGCAGCTACAAAAGGTCTCCTTGTGCCTCTCTGATATGTTAAATACACTAGCACCTCAGAAGTTTTGGTTTCCTTGGTCTCTTCCCTTGTTTCTCCATGGCAAGAAGGCCCACCTTCTTCTTAATGCACTGGTGAAGGGATCTGTGGGCCTTTGAACATCTCATGAGCAATGAAAGTCTCCCATGGACTGTTAAGAAGGCTAAGCTAGTGTACAACAATGATTTTAATCAAAGAGTAATGATAAATGATGTTCAACTGTTGGGGGTATGATTTCCTCTGTACAATATGTGCCATTTTCTTAATGTTTCTAAACATGAAGTAAGGGAGATTCAACATCTTTACTCTAGTGAAATGCATGAGGAGTCTAATATGATAGGCATACAACTGGGAGAACCTACCTTCACAAGTGAAGTACTTAATAATAATCTTCATTAAAGGAACATACCTGTTTTCCAAAAATTTAAAGGGGAATAACCTCTTCACTTGATTTCTGTATTTAGCCTTAATATAGGGCTCATAGTAATTCTCATCAAGGTCTTGACTTTTGTACCATTTCTCACCAACATTAGGGATTCTAGTAGCCTCTGAAATGATAGCTGATGATATTGTGAAGGTTACTCCGGCAAGTGTCACCTCATTTTTATGCAAATGAGTCACAAAAATTTTGGCCAACTCGTGGTGAAACTGAACTCTCTCCACCATTTCACAAAATTCAAAACATGCTTGATGCCTGAAACAAGAAACTACAAGTGGGCAAGCCTGTAATTCCCTCAAGCTAGTGGGCTCCTCTCTGATGATTTTTCCTCCTTTATGGGGCTTCCTCTGTTGTCTATGTCTCTCCATGGAGCTGTCACTAAGTGTCTCTTCTTCATACTCATAATCACTGTCTCTTTCCATTGTTTTCCTTTGGCTTTGAACAATATGGTTATATATGGATAGTTGTGGATAATTGATGTGGAGGAATGGAATGGGCAGAGTGTATGGATGAGGGGGTTTGGGAAAATGTGTGTGTGAATAGGGTTTAGGGAGAATGTATGTGGGAGTGGAGTTTAGGGAAAAATAAAAAGTGGATAGAGTAAGAAAACAATAGTAGAGTGAGGATTTCAATTCATGAGACAATTTGTAGGAAAACTAGGGTTTTGATTTTGGGGGTGAAAAATCACAAAAACTTGATGTAAAAACCCTAAACCACAAGAGATTTTGATGTAATTACTTGCAAAAGAGGTAAACTTGGCAATTTGAGGTGAAATTGGCATTTTGAGGTGATTTGGGGCTCTGTTGGGCAAAGCGCAGTTCCACCTACAGAAGCGCAGTGCCGACTTGAAAGCATAGCACCATTGTATTTTTACACTACGAAAACCTTCTAGAAGCGTGGTGCCTGGTTGAAAGCGCAGTGCTAGTCCAAAACTCCAAAAATGCAGCGCTTTGCTCTGTTTTCTCAATAATACTTGAAAATCAACCTTTGCTCTCTTCTTGGCTCTTTAATCTTCAATAATGACACAATGGGATGAAAAATAGGAGGATGGGTTTATATAGTTTCACCTTTTGATTTTTTGTTTGTGAAAACCCACTTTTATAATGTCTATTTGTCTTTTACAATGCTCTGTTTTTCATGCTTGTTTTCTTTTGCTTGGCAAGTGAATTGATGCTCAAAATCACTTGATTTTTGCAGTGGCAGGTACTTGGAAACATCACAAGCTTTAGGAGGAGCTTGGGAACAAATATTACATATAGAAACAATAAAATTACATCATGAAGAAAGATAAAAAACATAATACTCTGTTTTCACCTCAAAACAAGTTTTGAGGTGAGAACTACATTAAGCTTTCAAAATAACAAATTATGACTTTACCCATCATTATTGGCCTCCTCATGTGCTTTCTGACCATTATTAACATATAATCACTGAATTTGACCATGGAAGAAACCCTAAGACCTAATGAGACCAAACCTTAGGATTTGATGAAATGGACTACAAAATGAACATGAATCATGACTGAAAAGTATGAAAGAAGATCAGTAAGTACACATCATGAGGGAAAAATTGAAGTAAACCCTACCATCAGTGGATCCATGACCTAATGGAATGCAACCTCATCAAAATGAGACTCCTACTATGAAATGCAAAAGAGCAGATTTTGATCATTGACGGCAGTGTGAAGACACTGACACTAATATATGTCTCCATCATACCCCATCAATAGTTCAAAGAAACCTAAAAACTAATGCTTATCACAAATATTTACCACAGGAGGATGTTGATGAATTCTCTTTGTGTATGTGGGCTCTCTTCTGTTAAACCCTCCCCCCATTTCTCCTACTGCTCCTTCTTGAGGATACTTAGTTGTATTTCAAATTTTGGCCTTAGAACAATCTCGATTGTAGAGACAGTGTCAAATTTTCCCTTTTTATCGAAGGGGGAGAAGGATGCCAATAATTTCTTAAAAAAACAAACCTTTCTTTGACCCTATATTTCTCTTTCATATGAAAATTTCCAAAAGTGAACTACTATATAATTCTTTGCTACAGGGCACTTATTTCAAGCAGAATTTTCCAGACAAAGGTACGGAAATTAGAGAGGGAAAGGATCACTTACTCCTTTTCATGTGCATGACGGTTTGAGGGAAAATTTGGGTAATTTTGACTTCCTTTCTCCCTTCAATTATCTCCTTTCGCTTCCTTTTGGGCCTCCTGTAGCATTAGAGCCTCTTGTAGCTCCTCCTATAGCTCTTCCTATAGCACCTACAAACACTATTTGAATCAGCTCAGTGGCACCCTAGGTAGTATTTGATAGCACTAGCTCGTCCTTCTCTAACTTTTTATTATGAGTGATTATTGTTGAGCCTCAAAACTGCCCTTTCCTTAACAACTTTTCTCATCCCTTCTTCTTTGTTTTTCAATGAAGAAATGCATGCCTATCATCAATGACCAGTATACATTGCCTTAAGGAGAACATATTAATGTTTTACATATTATACTTTTATGTTTTGTTGTTTGAATAAGTTTTTGTCTTTTATCTATGGAACGCAGCCTATTCTGCAGCGAATCGACTGTTCCACAGCTATCTTCATGCTTCGACAGGTTACAGGTGTCAAACGAGGAAATTGGCTACATGGGCATCTCTGGAATGGTCATGACATAAATCCTATCCTAGTCAACCAGCCCAAATCAACAAATAAACTAGCTCAAGACTCCGGTCAATGGAGAAGTCAAACGAAGAGACCAAAGGTAAACAGGACTCTGTTTTGTACATGTTTCATAGTGATGGGATCCGAAATAACTTCCTAAACCAAGAGACTCCAATAGCCATCTGTGCAACCGAATCCAACATCCATCACCTTATATTCATGTCTCTAGCAACCGAGGAAGAGAATTATGTGTGCCTGTCTGCTACGTGTTTTTGGCTGTAGCTTATTTTCTCCATAAACTGTTGTATAATTTTTCTATAAATACCTGTGTAAAGAACGTAGAACCAGTTCGAATTTACTCATGTATTAAGCTCAGAATACTGCTCTGTAATTTGAAAACTCATTTATTATGTTTTTTAATATGAAGACCGCAAGTTTCATGGATATCTGAAAGCGTTTCTTGGAGTTTTGATTGAGTATGCATAACCTGAGCAGTTGTGGAGGGCCCCTGTGTTGACTGAGGTTTTATTTCATTTTTGTTTTATCTTTTATAGTTAAACTGTAAATTTATCATTTCTTCCATAATGTTCATAACCATTTACTAATCTCATTTATAATGCAGTCTGTCATTTTCTTACTAATGCAGAATAGCTTCTTTTATTACAGAATAACTTTCTCTTTGCTTAATTTCTCTCTAATTTTCATCAGTAGTAGAAGTTGAATTCAATAGTGTAGAGTAGTTTATTTCATTTACTAGTTCACTAGTTTTTAAATTTCCAAATGGACTGATCAGTGTCATTACTGTTCTTGCCATTTTATTACTAGTTTAGTGACTCATGGTGTAGATGAATGTTTCTAAAAATCCCTTTTAGTTGATAAATCATCTTAAACTAAGTGGTTGAATACTTCATTCATGCAATGAATCTTTTCTGCGTTTTGCATTTATTTTCTTAGAATAATGAAGTACAAAATTCCTCAAAATGCAATCACAAGGAGGTTTTTCTCCCAAAATTGAGAGGCAGAGTAACTAAGCACTTCATTTAGTTTTGTTTTCCATAATAGATAGTTGCAATTTCATTTTTAGTTTTAGTATTTCAGTTAGTTTTGTTTTTACAATAGATTAGACATTAGTTGCAATTTCACTTTCAGTTTCTAGTATTTCATTTACTTTTGATTCTGTAATTAATTAGACAGTAGTTGCAATTTTACTTTTTAGTTTGTAGCTCATGATTTGGAAATAATGATATGATTGGAAATAGAAACTCTATTTTCATTTCTTGATTAAACTTTACTTCCAAATCTTACTTAAATCTCTTTCAATTCTCATTTCTTTGGGTTCTTAGTAGTCTTTACAGAAGTTAGATTTAAGATTCTGCTAAGCACATTGTAAACCAGTAGGGATTAAAGGATCAAAAACCCCAAAAACAACATAAAACTCCAAAAACAATGAAGTAAGAAAGGGTCATCTAGCACATATAGTGCACTACACTTTATCAGTTTACGATACCCGGATTGATAATTTATGTAGAGCAATTTAGGACACTAAATTGACGAAACATTTTGGCGTTGTTGTCGGGGAAGTGTAACTAGGTAGCCTTATCTCTTACATTCGAAAAAAAACAAAAACAAAAAAATGACATGCATAGAGAAAGAGACTTTAGGGGTAGATTTATAGCTAGGGGCAGAAGTTAGATTCCTACAACTCCACCTACTCCACCAAGAGTTAGAAAAGACACACCTCCATCCCAGACTCATACTCCCAACCATAGGATTCCTGGAATTCAAGGGGAAGAAACTCAATCAGAATATTCTCCTACTTCATCTACGAAAATAGTCCTAGGAGAGAAAAATTTTGAATGTCCAACAGCAGGGATAACCTTTTTCACCTCCACAGGAGATCCTATTGTAGTTGAAGAATTAGGAATACCTGGTGAGGAAGAAGAAGTAGAAACTCTCTCCCATAGTCCATTGATAGAAGAACTAGAGGAGGAAGGAATAACCTTGCAAGTTGAGCCCCATACTGACTCTGAAGAAACTATAATGGCAGAAGAAGAACAAGATGAAGAATTCTCATTGTTTGGAGGAGGGGGTAGAGGGAGAGGTAGAGGTAATAATGGAAGAGGTAGAGGTAATAATGGAGGAGGCAAAGGAAATAGGGAAGTAGATAACTCTTTTGGATTCCCTATCATGGATGAGGAAATACATGCCACAATGAAAAATATCTCACCATCTGTCCTCCCAAACTTCTATGGGTTGAGAAGTGAGGACCCTGAAACATTTTTGTTTGAGTTTGAAGTCTTGTGCAGAACTTATGACTATCTAGAAGACTCTCAAAAACTTAAATTGTTTCCTTCAACATTAAAAGGAGCTGCTTTGTAATGGTTCATGGGGTTAGTCACTCAATCCATTAGAACATGGAATGACATGAAAAAGGAATTTTTGGATAGATACTTGGATTAATGCATGCCTAGAAATCATAAATATGAGGTGTTAAAAATGATGCAAAGAGAGGATGAAAACTTAGAAAATTTGATTGAGAGATTCAACTATAATTTGAAAAGAGCAAAGATGAGCAATTTAGATGAAGAAACTTTGAAATCTCTTTTGTTAAAGGCCATTAGAAATGAGTGGATAGATATCCTTAACATGATGGGGAAGGGAGATATCTCTCAACTTCCATTGAGTGACATATTAGAACTATGTTTTCATCTCTCAAGGGGGAAATCTAAAACAAGGAAAGAGCCAAGAGATCCTTCTCTTGTTAGAGCAAACAAATCTGCAACTAGTTCTATAAGTAGGGCAGAAAATGGCAATATGCTTGATGAGTTTAAAACTGACATTCTAGGGAGCCTTATTGAGCAACTAGACACCCTTAAAATTCAAAACAAGCAGAAAACAAAGGCTGATGCTTTAGCCATTTTTGATCCAATATGCAGAAAGAAACATGCTCTAAGGGAATGCCCTTTAAATGCAAAAATTGTAGAAACTTGTATGATCTGTTTGGAAAGCCATGAAACCAAGGGTTTTCCTTCAATCCTAGGTCTTAAGGCTGTCTTTCAAGAGGAAACAGTCCCAAATTCTGTGGAACCTCTTTGTTTTGTTACAAGAAGACCTTGGCAGGGGCCACAAAATCAAGGATTTAACAATCCAATGTATCTTCGGCCCCCACCAAAATGGAATTCTTGGCAGCAACCTTGGCCTTAACCTCAATCTCAGTATCAATCTCAACCATGGGCACAAGGGGTACAAAATCCTTTTGGGATATTTTCTCAATATTATCAATATCCTCCATCCTATCAGAATTATCCTCAGCCATAAAATCAGTAGCCATAACTTCCAAATCAAAACCCTCAACTTTCATTTCCATTTCCACAACAGCCTCCACAACAAAGTCAAAATCCTCAACTCTTGCTGCCATTTCAGTAGAAACCAAATCAGCTACCTACCTAACCATTACCAAACCCCAACAATAAAACCCTCAGAATGCTTACATGGTAGAAGGGCAACAATTTCCAACTTACATGATTACTCCTCTAGATCTTAATGATGTTCAACTAAGATCTAGTAGGATATTAAAAAAACCTTCTGTAGTTATTCAAGAACAAGACACTTCTAAGGAAGATTCTCTAAAAGTCAATAAATTTTTTGAGGGAACATCCCTCCAAAACCAAAACATTGAAAAAGAAAAACAAAAAGAATCAGTGAACACAACTCCTATCATTGAGCAACCAGCATCTACTTCTACACTTCCTTTTCCTGAAAGACTACAAATTGATAGAGAAATATAAAAACAGATCTTGTTGCCCAATTATGATTTTCTAGATGAATTAAAGAATGTCTGTATCAAAATTCCTTTGTTACGAGCCATTAGAGAAATTCCAATTCTAGCCAAGACAATAAAGGAGTTGAGCATCAAAAGACCAGGAAGAAAATCAAGAGAAACAAAAAGAATTCACCTGGTGGGAAAGATAGCAGACATAATGATGGGAAAGATTGCCATGCAGAAATATGTGTATCCAGGAAGTCCAATTGTCAAGACACATATAAATGGAATTGAAATTCCAAATACATTATTGACTTAGGGGCAACAATAAACATTATGAGTAGACAAACTATGGAGCAACTCAAACTTCCTAATCTTCTTTACACACCTACCTTACTACAACTTGAAAATAGATCAGTAATCAAACCAGATGGTGTGCTAGAAGATATTTCAGTATCCTTAGATTCTTGGAAATATCCTATTGATTTCATGATCTTAACTCCCAAGAATAATTTAGGAGGACACCCACTCATATTAGGAAGACCTTGGTTAGCCATAGCTGATGCTTTTATTAGTTGTAGGTCTGGTGACATGTATATTTCTGATAGTAATTCAACAAAGAAATTTACTTTGTATCCTCCAGCAAAAGAAATCACAGAAATAGATGAAAAGGAATGGATTGATGATGAAGATGATATTCAACCTCTCTTTACTATGTCAGAAATTAGTGAAGATAGTCAAATCTTGAATACAATGGAAAATTTTGAAACATCTTCAGAATATGGTCATGCACAATTTCAAGAAAAATCCAATGTTGAATACTTGTCATCTAGGCAGATGTCTCTCTATTCTATGGAAGAGTTTGGTAGCTCTACAATTGAAAATTTTCCAGGTAGGACGTTGAACATAAACAAAAACTTGGAGAAAATACAACAAAAAGAGCTAACCAAAATATTACAAAAATATTCTGCTGCATTTGCATGGGAGTACACCAACATGAAAGGTATTGATCCTAAGACTTGTATCCATCATATCTATATTGAGGAAAATAGTAGACCAATCAGACAACCTCAAAGAAGGATGAATCCAAATCTTAGGGAAATGGTGAAAGAATAACTCCAAAAATTACTCGATGTAAACTTCATTTACCCAATTTCAGATAGCCAATGGGTTTTTCCTTTGGTAATTGTGCCTAAAAAGAATGGTAAATGGAGGGTGTGCATTGATTACCAAGAATTGAATAAATCAACCCTTAAATATCATTTTCCTTTGCCCTTTATAGATCAAGTGTTAGATACATTAGTAGGTAAGAAGTATTTCTCATTCTTGGATGGTTTTGGTGGTTATAATCAAATTCAGGTAGCACCTGAGGATTAGGATAAAACCACATTTACTTGTCCATGGGGAACTTTTGCCTACCGAGTACTTCCTTTTGGGTTATGTAATGCTCCTAAAACATTCTAAAGAGCAGTACCAGGAATTTTTTCTGATCTAATACACGATTGTGTAGAGGTATATATGGATGATTTTACAATATATGGAAACACATTTGAAGAAGCTTTGGAAAATTTGGAAAAAGTTCTTAAAATATGTAAAGAAACAAACCTGTCACTAAGCCATGAAAAATGTTTTATGATTTTTACAGAAGGTATTGTTTTAGGACATCACATTTCAGGAGATGGAATTAAAGTTGACAAATCTAAAGTTGAAGTCATCTCTAAGTTATCAATTCCAAATTGCCAAAAGGATGTTAAAAGTTTTCTTGGATTTACAGGATACTATAGAAGGTTTATAGAAAACTTCACTAAAATAGCATCTCCACTCTTCAAATTGCTTACAAAATATTGTGAATTCAATTGGAATCCTGATTTCCAACTAGCATTTGAAACCTTGAAAGAAAAAATATCTAAAGCACCCATTTTAAGAGGACCAAATTGGAAACTCCCTTTCCACATTTCCACAGATGCTTTAGATACAGCTCTGGGAGCTGTATTGGGACAAAAAGATTTGATTCCTTATGCCATTTACTATACAAGTAAGAATTTGACTCCCACTGAGTTTAATTATACTGTGACTGAAAAAGAATTTTTAGTTGTTCTTCATGCAATTAATAAGTTCAGACACTATATAACAGGCTATGAAACCTTTGTTCATACAGATCACTCTGCAATTAGTTATTTGATGAATAAACCTATTAATAATGGCAGAGTTACAAGATGGATTTTACTTTTTAAAAAATTCAACATTACTTTGCTAGATAGACCTGGAAAACAAAACACAGTTGCTGATTTCTTATCCAGGATTCGGAATATCAAAGAAGACTCTCTGGTTGAAGATAAGTTTCCTGATGAATATCTTTTTATAGTAACTACTCAAACTCCTTGGTTTGCAGATGTTGCTAATTACTTGGTTACATGGAAGTTACCTTCACATTTGTTCCCTAGAGAGAAAAGAAATATTATTCAAGAAAGTGCAAGATATTCATGGATCACTTAACGAATTGTATAAAGCAAGGCCAGATCTTATGATCAAAAGGTGTGTCAGGGAAGATGAAATGCCTAATATTCTCAAAGCATTTCATGATGAGCCGTGTGGTGGACACTTTGCTGACAAGAGGACAGCCTATAAAATCATTTCTTTAGGATATTATTGGCCATCCATCTTCAAAGATGCTAAAGAATATGTCAAGAGGTGCGACAACTTCCAAAGGGTAGGGAAACATGCTCCCTCAAATGAAATGCCATTACAAACTCAGGTACTTATCGAACCCTTTGAAAAATGGGCTTTATACTTTATTGGACCAATTAATCCTCCATCTAAGAAGAAAAAGTATATATTGGTATGCACTGATTATGTCACCAAATGGGTAGAAGCCAAAGCATTACCTTTTGCTAACGAAAAATATGTAGTTAGTTTTCTTTTTGAGGACATCTTTACTCGTTTTGGTGTTCCAAGAGAAATTGTGACAGATCAGGGATCTCAATTCACATCCAACATGATGGAAAGGCTTATGGAGGAGTACAATATCAAGCATAGGAAATCAACTCCCTATCATCCACAAGCAAATGGTCAAGTGGAGTCTACAAATAAAGTGATTGAAGGAATCCTCACCAAGATTGTGCATCTACATAGAAGAGATTGGGCAAAAAGGCTTCCTGAAGCCTTATGGGCCTATAGAACTACATGGAGAAACAAAATGGGATATACACCCTATGAACTTGTTTATGGGAAACAAGTCTTGTTCCCTATAGAGTTCCAAGTCAAGACTTTCAAGATGGCAGTTCAGTTGGGGATGGAATTATCAGAAGCTCAAAAGCATAGACTGGAACAATTAAATGAACTTGATGAAGTCAAGCAAGAGGCAATTCAAAGGATTGGTATAGTCCAACAACAAAGGGCTAAATGGCATGATAAATACATCAAGGACAAGAGGTTTCAAGAGGGAGATTGGGCACTGTTATTTGATTCAAAGTTTAAGGATTTTCAAGAAAAGTTTCAAACTCATTGGCTTGGGCCATATGAGATTGAAAAATTCTTTAGTAATGGAGTAGTGAGGATTAGAACAATAGATGAAATTCAAACTCCTCTTCTTGTGAATGGTCATAGATTGAAGATTTATCAAAAACCAATTTCAGAGGAGGAGTTCATCAAGATCTTTCAGAACAATTCTGAAATGAAGTTAGTGAAGAAGAATCCTTCTTTTCCACCAAATTAGCCTTTATTTTTCATATATATATAGATATATATATATATATATATATATATATATATATATATATATATATATATATATATATATATATATATATATATATATAGATATATATATAAGGTTAAAAACCAATCATTGATTGGCATGCTTATACAGAAAATACAGGGTGAAAATCAGAAGTTTCTGACACCCTATATTTTCTATTTTCTTTTTGTAATAAGTGGTGACAAAAAGCCACAGTCACTCTGCATTCTGTAAATTTCATTTCATCTCACTTCACTCTGTTTTATTTTTACAGTTTCACTTCATTCCATTGCCATATTTTACCAATAAATTCTTCCTTTTCCAGTATTTCTTTCATCTCCATTTTCATTCGCACAACCATTTCCATTTCATTTATTCATAAGCCATATTTCACTCTCTATTTCATGTTCTGCAACTAATTATGTTCCGTAGCTGATCCTGTTTTGCAGCTAATCTGATTCTGCAGCAACAGTTTGTTTATCAGTCCAAGCAATTCATAATAAAATCTCATATGTAGGTAATTGAAGTAAAATCAAATTTGAAGACCAATCATGCCTAAAGCACCTGTGGAGCAAACATCAAAATATTAGCAAGCAGAAGGTAAAAGTTCCAAAGATAAAATACAAAAATTTATTTCAAAAAGAAATTCAAAAACATAAGCTTGTATAACATGTATGATCACATGTCTCCTTGATTAATCATTATGTGATTTAACCGCCATGATGTCTCTTCCATATCTTCTGTCTTCAATGCCAAATGGTCCAATGATTCTTTCATAACTAATCTTCGTTTTAAACTCCATAACTTGTACTTAACCGGACTTCTACAACTACACTTGTTAACGATCAGATTAATGACATGACCTATCTGTATATGACTCTTCAAACCCTGATTGTTCATTTATTACATGCAAAATATTAAGTTTTTCTCTCATATTTACGCAGCCACTTTGTGCATACAGTCACTCTATTTCCATATACTTTGTGCATGCATTCACTCTGTTTCCACACATTTTTCGTATACAGCTACTCTGTTTCCATATATTCCATATTTACAGTCGTTTTGTTTCATATTCACAGTCATTCTATTTCCGGTCATTCTGCTCCCATGTACCCTATCATCCTATTTCCATATCCATAATCATTCTACTTTTGTATACACAGTCTTCTTATTACCATATACGCAGTCATTTCATTTCTTAGATAGTGAGATTAGTTTTGAAGGGTAACTGAGAATAGAGGTTATGGGGCTTATTGTTAGAACTGAACCCATAGGGGTAAAATACATGGAGGGATATCCGCAGCTAAAGGGAATGTTACAGAAAGCTGGTTGGTTGTGTTTTATTGAAAAATTCAACGGTTACCATAAGGAAATCACTAAATCCTTTGCCAGATCGTTTGATGGAACGCAAGTGGAAATAGGTGACATCAAATTTGCATTTACCGAGTCCTTCATAGCTAAAGCAACAGAACTCCCAAGGCTAGGAGAAATGTGGTTTAAGAACAAAGCGTTTAATGATGAATCCTGGAAGGTTATTCTTAAAAACCTGGGTATGGACATTTCAATTTTTAAGAAAGGCATTCCAATTTTTGCACTAAAAAACAAATGAAGAAACATGTTATTAATACTGCAAAAATTTGTTACATGTGAAGGGAGGTTTGGGTCTATGTATGTTTATCACATATGATTGTTAATGAATTTTCTAGAGAATGGAACCCTCAATCTTCCCTTTTTCCTTTTGAATAGTCTGAGAAGAATGGCAACTAATGTCCAAAAGAAAGTTGAATCAATAGAAACCACTCTATATCACCATGGACTAGTGAAGATTTTAGTTGAATTTCATTTGAGAAGTGTAGGGGATACATGGGAGGACTTCTTGGTAAGGAATTTCTTCCAAGATGCTCCAGATTTATCTGAGGGAAGTCATGCTAAAAGGAGTAGAAGGAGAAATGTCAGCATTGGAAGCTCCTCACAAAAAGATGATGCAGAAATAGCTCCTAAAACAGAGATCAGAAAGTAGACTAAGCAGAAGAGAAAAATGAAAGAAAGGGTTGAAGAAATCAATAGGGATATTCCTGAACCTTCATCACCTAAAGAGGATGAACAACTACTTTCTGAAAGACTAGCCAAGATCAAGGAACAGATCAAGAAATATAAAGAGAAATAAAAGAGGAAAAAGGATACAAAAGAAGAAACCATAGGCTTCCAAAACTTGAGGAGGAATTCTAGACTCTGAGGCAAAGTGAAGAAGGTGAAATCAAAAGAGGCCCAGTTTATAAATTTAGAGGAAGAAACTCTAGCTGAATCCCCTGACAGTATTCCATATGAGCAAAGTCCACAGAACTCTCCTCCACAAAACTTTGAAGGTAGCCCAAGTAGAGCTTCTCCTGGCATTTATCCAATACAACAACAAATATATGACTACATAGAGTCATTAGAGAAAAAAATACATCAGTAGACCCAAGGACTTTAGCTAAAGCAGAACAGCCTGTTACCTCACAAGAAACATTAACTAGCTCCCTCAAACAAGAGATCTATGAGCTAGAAATTCTGAACAGGCATATCCAAAAAGAAAATGAAATTTTAAAGGAACATAATAAGTTGGATAGAGCTATTCATGACAACACTATGCTTCACTTAGGTTTATGGCACAAGAAGAAAAGGAAGCTGAAAAAGAAAAATAAGAAGTTGAACAGGGCACTTATTAACCTCAAGTACAGATTTCTCATGAGGAAGCCAAGGATGGCAGTCGGTGCAAAGAAAAGCAAGAAGAGGAAGTTGTATGTGTTGGCTGAAGTATCAGAACAAATGCAGTAGGAGGAGGAAGTTCACAATTTCGATTGCATGGGGACATGCAATAGTTTTGCAGTGGGGGTATGTTGAGCCTCAAAACTACCCTTTCCTTAGCAACTTTTCTCATCCCTTCTTCTTTGTTTTTCCATGAAGAAATGCATTCCTATCATCAATGACCAATATAAATTGCCTTAAGGAGAACATTTTAGTGATTTACATATTATACTTTTATGTTTTGCTATTTGAATAAGTTTTTGTCTTTTAGCTATGGAACGCAGCCTATTCTACATCTAATCGGTTGTTCCACAGCTATATTCATGCTTCGACAGGTTACAGGTGTCAAATGAGGAAACTGGCTACATGGGCATCTCTGGAATGGTCATGACATAGATCTTATCCTAGTCAACCAGCCCAAATCGACAAAGAAACCAGCTCAAGGCTCTGGTCAATGGAGAAGTCAAACAAAGAGACCAAAGGAAAACAGGACCCTATTTTGTACACATTTCATAGTGATGGGATCCAAAACAACTTCCTGAACCCACAGACTCCAACAGCCATCTGTGCAACCGAATCCAACAACCATCACCTTAGATTTATGTCTCCAGCAACCGAGGAAGAGAATTTTGTGTGCATGTCTGCTACGTGTTTTTGGTTGTAGCTTATTTTTCTCCATAAACAGTTGTATAATTTTTCTGTAAATACTTGTGTAAAGAATGCAGAACCAGTTCGAATTTACTCAGAATACTGCTCTATAATTTTGAAAACTCATTTACTATGTTTTTTTAATACGAAGACCGCAAGTTTCATGGATATCTGAAAGCATTTCTTGGAGTTTTGATTGAGTACGCATAACCTTTGCAGAGAGCCCCTGCACTGACTGAGGTTTTATTTCATTTTTGTTTTATCTTTTATAGTTAAACTGTAAATTTATTATTTCTTCCATAGTGTTCATAACCATTTACTAATCTTGTTTATAATGCAGGCTTTGTCATTTTCTTACTAATGCAGAATAGCTTCTTTTATTACAGAATAGCTTTCTCTTTGCTTAATTTCTCTCTAATTTTCATTAGTTGTATAAGTTGAATTTAGTAGTGTAGAGTAGTTTATTTCATTTACTATTTCACTAGTTTTTAAATTTCCAAATAGACTGATCAGTGCCATTACTGTTCTTGCCATTTTATTACTAGTTTAGTCACTCATGGTGTAGATGAATGTTTCTAAAAGGCCCTTCTATTTGATAACTCATCTTAAACTAAGTGGTTGAATACTTCATTCATGCAATGAGTCTCTACGGTGGTTTGCGTTTATTTTCTTAGAATAATGAAGTACAAAATTCCTCAAAATGCCATCACAAGGAGGTTTTCTCCCAAAATTGAGAGGCAGAGTAACTAAGAACTTCATTTAGTTTTGTTTTCCATAATAGATAGTTGCAATTTCATTTTTACTTTTAGTATTTCAGATAGTCTTTTTTTTACAATAGATTAGACATTAGTTGTAATTTCACTTTCAGTTTTTAGTATTTCATTTAGTTTTTATTATGTAATTAATTAGACAGTAGTTACAATTTTACTTTTTAGTTTGTAGCTCACGATTTGGAAATAATGATATGATTGGAAATAGAAACTCTGTTTTCATTTCTTGATTAAACTTTACTTCCAAATATTACTTAAACCTCTTTCAATTCTCATTTCTTTAGGTTCTTAGTAGTCTTTACAGAAGTTAGATTTAAGACTTTGTTAAGCACATTGTAAACCAGTAAGGATTAAAGGATAAAACCCCCCAAAACAACATAAAACTCCAAAAACAATGAAGTAAGAAAGGGTCATCTAGCACATATAGTGCACTACACTTCATTAGTTTATGATACCCGGATTGATAATTTATGTAGAGCAATTTAGGACACTAAATTGACTAAACAATTATACAAATGGATTCGAGCCTTGTACTTAATATTCATTTTGTGGTGCACTTTACAACAGAAGATTATTATGGAGGGGTGAACAGGAGATAGAGCACACTAGGAGCAGATCCTTTGGACTGAAATCGAGACACGCAGACAGCAGGAAGAAACTCTGTGGTGGTAGAAATCTCGCATTCGCTGGCTAAAGGAGGGGGAGAAAAACATGAAGTTTTTCCATAGATCCGCAATCCAAAGGAGGATGCACAATAATATAACATTCATTAACAACAAGTAGGGGGGGAATTAGAAAAGCATGAAGAAATGGAAAAGGAATTCCAAGAACACTTTAAGGAAATCCACAAGGAACAACCAGAAAGCAGAGATTAGGCTATTAAAAAAATTACACAGCTCATCCCTAAAATAATTACGGAAGACCATAACAAACAGCTGCTTCAACCCATCTCAATGAAAGAAGTGGAAGAGGCTATGGCTCAAATCAAAGATGGCAAAGCACCAGGTCCTGACGGGTTCACAGCAAATTTTTTTCATGAATTTTGGGAGTTGATTAGCACAGAAGTTTGGGAATTAGTGGAGGAATCACGGATAATGCATTGGATTCTCCCTTCACTTAACTCCACCTTCTTAGCATTAATTCCCAAAGGGGCTGAGTCAAACACACCCGACAAATACAGGCCTATTGCACTATGTAACGTCATCTACAAACTTATTTCCAAAGTCTTAGCCAACAGGCTCAAACCCCTTCTCCCACTCCTAATCTCGCCGGAGCAGACTGGCTATGTAGAGGGGAGACAAATAATGGACGGCATAATTCTCTCAAACGAGGTGATTCATTCACTGAAGCTTCTAAAAAAGCCAGGTATGATTCTGAAGCTTGATCTTTCAAAAGCATTTGATAAACTCAGCTGGTCTTATATACAACAGATGTTACTGGCGTTTGGCTTTAATGCAACATGGACTAGATGGATTATGAACCTCATCTCTTCACCCAACTTCTCAATCCTGCTCAATGGTTCTCCCTCCAAGCCCTTCCGCCCCTCTCGTGGAATCTGTCAAGGGGACCCCCTCTCCCCTTTTTTTTTGTTCTAATGGCTGAAGGCCTCAGCCATTTGCTCCACTCAGCTATCTCTTCTCAAACCCTGAAAGGCATCTCTCTTCATGGTCTCCACCCTTTGTCTCACCAACAATTTGTTGATGACACCATGCTCTTCGGACACCCTTCATCTCATGAAGCCTCTGCCTTCAAAGATCTTCTTTCTCTCTTTTCTAAAGCCTCTGGCACCTCTATCAATGCTTCCAAATCCCAACTTTTCTTCTTTCATACTCCGGCCTCCACTCAAAGAAACATAGCAAGAATTTTGGGATATTCCATTGCAACGCTCCCTTCGAAATATCTGGGAGCTCCTCTCCTGGACTTAGTTATTAAAAATGCCTCTTTGGAGAACCCTCATAGACAAGCTAGAATCTAGGCTCTCCTCATGGACTTTTCGCTCGCTCAATATGGCCAGTAGACTAATCCTCATAAAATTCGTTCTCCAGGCAATGCCCCTATATCTCTTTTCTGTTTTAGCTGCTCCAAAATGGGTTCTTAAAATCATCCGCAATCTGCAGAGAAACTTTTTGTCAGGCTCCTCTGGTCTCAACAGGAAATGGGCACTGGTAAATTAGAATGAAGTCTGTCAACCAAAAGCTGCGAGATCCCCTCCAAAGTAACAATACAATGGGAGCCCGAGTATGGTGGAACTGGCTCTCCAAACCACACACTCCTTGGGCTCGTCTTTGGAAAGCAAAATATGTACCTGGATGCCAATGGAAAGATCTTATTAGAATCTGCCCTACAACTCCCGGTGCCCTGATTTGGAATGCAGCCAAGCTCCACAGTGCCTTCATATAGGAACACAGCTTCTAGGAAGTGCACTCGGGTACCTCAGCTAGATTTTGGGTGGATTCATGGCAGCAACTCCCAAAACTAGCATCTCTCTTTCACAAGCCAAGGTGGCAGTCTCATATGCAGCATGCTGATCTTATCTACGTCCATCAACTCTGGCAACAACAAACATCTCACGATTTTCACTGCTGGAAATCAGCAAGCACTTGGCAGGCCAACTGGCAAGGTGAATCCTACAAAGAGATAGAGCAGGAGCTGAATCAGAGGAAAATCAAGCAATCTAATCAACAGGACAAGCTTCGCTGGGGTCACACGCTTAAAGGTATGTTTACCATGAAGGAATCACATCACCTACGCTACACTCCCACACAGGAAAACAAAGACAAACTCTGGGACCAAGTATGGAAACCAAGTATATGGCCCAAGGTCTCCACTTTCTTATGGTTGCTAGGCAAACAACGCATTCTCACATGGGACAAGCTACAAAAACGAGGCTTCATAGGACCTTCAAGATGTCCTAACTGCAACCTCAACGCAGAAACAACTGTGCATCTAATGGATACTTGTCCTCTTGCTACTCTCCTATGGGAGAAAATTGATAACTGCAACAGAAGATCTAGCAGAAGACAAGGAGATATTGCAGAAACCATCAGAAACTGGCCAAGGCATCCCTTTCAAAGCTCTTTGTTTAACTCGCTATGGAACCTCATCCCAAGCTTCGCTTATTGGGTATTATGGAAAGAGAGAAACAATAGGGTCTTCAACAACTCCAGCAAGCCTATCGACACTCTATGGCTTCTCCTCCAGCACAGTCTCCGAGAGACTCTAGCATTAAGACAATGGCAACCGGCGGACCTGCCAGAACTCCCTCAGGAACGCCTTATCTTAAATGCTTGGAACATGGAATTTTCCTCTCCGGTCCAAATCAACCCCTGTTCCCTGTCCAGCTCTACCTCTCCTCTATTTTGGTTTCCCTCTGATCCCAATTCGTTCAAATTAAACTTTGATGGCGCAGCTAAGGGAAACCCAGGACCTGCTGGTTACGGAGGAGTCTTCAGAGATGAAATAGGCACAATCAGACACATTTATCATGGCAATATCGGCATCGACACCAACAATGCAGCGGAGCTGGAAGGAATCTGGAAAGGTATCTGCATAGCAGAGCAAGAAAACTTGTATCCTCTTGAGGTTGAAGGAGACTCCCTTATAATAATAGCAGCGGTCATCAGAATCCAGGCAGGCTCCCCAGCTTCCAAAATAGCCACAAGTTGGAGATTACTCAGTAGATTGGAACAGATGGAGGAAAGACTGCAGATTCCTCAAAGCATCACTTTCAGGCACATAAGACGCACAACCAACAAAGTGGCAGACAGAATGGCCAACCAGGGGGTCAGTCAGCAGATTTACAACTTCTCAGGCCCTCTCAGTGATACAAATGATGAACAGCTACAGAAGGAATGCATCACTCTGGCGCAACAGGACTTTTCAATCCAAGCAGAGAGGCGCTGATCGGAAAGCTAGCAGGATAAGGTTGAAGATGTCAGGCAATGGGTCACATATAGGGGCCATTGGTCACCGCCAATGTCCAGCTTCTCTCCGTAAGGCTCGAAACGGGCTTCGCAAGTCAATGACGGTGGTCCTCCCCTGTTCACATAGGCCCACCTCTGAGCTGGAGAACGCTCATAGCTGGCAGCGTAATGTTGGTTAGGAAGACAGACAAAAACAATCCCTGCCACCGAATGGACAGTGCAAGTGTCAGGCGCATTCAGGTTTCAGCCGAGACATGCGCAAACCAGAGTTTAATTTCCATTCGAACCAAAATCATGTTGATCTAATGCAACTCTGTCATATGCGTATGCTAAAAAGCCACGGTATTGGCTAGATCTTTCAAGGCTGCGGCCTGCTGTAAAATACTCTGTTTTTTTTTTAATATAGAAATAGTCCAATTTAGAAAAAAAAATATTCCTTTTGTGGTAAATTCTTAGAGAATTTTGATGACATGGATCTTGCACGAACTTCCCTTTTCTAACCGTTGTCCCCACTCCCTGCAATCATCACTCGACTCCTCATGATTATCACCTCACTCCTCATAATCACCACCTTACTTGAGTTGATTTTTTCATGTGCATGTGTAACTAAAATTAATTTTAGTTTACTAATCGAAGGTGGCCAAGTTTACTGGCCACCTCCAACCCATAAAAAATTCCTTTCTTGACCATTACACATTTTATCATCATATGCATAGGGAAGAGGTGAGGATTTTCATACCTGAGCCTACCTGTGATGTCGATGTGCTGGAGAAGCTTGCATGTTGGATTTGATCTTCATAATATGATGATATTGAAGGTGTTTATTTCCTTTGTTTCTTCTGCATAGGTCCTCATAACTTAATAGTTCTTTGAATGATAACATTATTGTGTGTGTCAGTTTCTTCTTGGTGTCCAATATGTTGTTGGTGGAGTGGATGTCTTATCAGCTGATGCGGCCCTTCTTACTTCAGAAATGGCTCTATGATGCTCATATGGCTCGATTTCTTGCTTTGTGGGTGGAAAAAGTTGATTTGGGGATTTCTAGTGTGACTATACAGGCCGCTATAGGAGGAATCCTCTTCATGTAGCAGCCATTTAATTCCCCTTGGACACTCTATATTGCATGTGGAATTTGAGTGTAAGTAATAAAAGGCATGAGGAAAGGTTTAGGATCATGAGGAAGTGGTGTAGGTGGTGGAAAATGAAAGTAGAGCTTTTCTTTGTTTTTTTGTATGCATGGTAGAGTGGAATTTGAAATTGATGTTTGGTTAGATGGAGTGGATGGGTAATGAAATTGATGTTGGTGGACCTCTCTCAACACTTATTGAAGAATACATGACCTCTTGGCCTCTTTATCTAATCAAATCTTCCTCCTATAGCATTTCAAGCTCCTCCTACATCTTTACCGGCTCGTCTTGTAGAATTACAGGCCGCTCCTACATCATTACAGCGGGGTGGGGGGAGCCGAGGGGATTTTGATTATATTTTTGGTTGGATGATGGAGAGAGGTATGGAGGTGACTGAAGGGGGTGAAAATGCAATGGGTGGCTAGAAAAATGGAGGAATTCACTTATATAATCTATCATGTAGTCATGGTTCTGTTGGTTGCCTAAATTCCTACAAAAGAGAGATGTTAGCACAAGTAGTGTAAGAACTCCTTCCTTGTGTTTTTATTTTTTCTTTTTATCTTTTTTTTTTAGACATGCATGATGCCTCTGCAGAGGTTTTCAACCTACATGCCAACCCTAGGATCCTTAGAGGAGGTTTTCACCTGGGGATATTTTCATCTTTTACTTTATTTTCTCTTTTTTTTCTCCCCGTTTTTTTTCTCCTGGGTTGCCTTAGAGAGGTTTTCAACACTAGAGATGGACTCAAATGCCTCATTGAGGTTTTCATCTAGGCCCTCTTATTTTTCATTTTTTCTTATAAGTTTTGTGGACTGAGGGTTGTGAGCCTCCAAATCAAATTCAATTCTTTTCTAATTGAACTGATAAATTCTTCCTTGGATAGAGGTCTTTTATACAAATTTAACCTATAACCATTGACAAGTAAGGGGATCCCTTCCTCGCCAATTGTTCTGATATGGACAAACCCATTCCCATGACATTTCTATACCAGATAGAGACCCAACCATCATGTCATTAGATTTCCATTGAAATCCTTGAACCTGGAATCATACAGAAAGGCCCAATATCCTTCTTGAAAAGTCTTCTCTTTGATGTGTTTGCCATGCCAAATCTTCCTTTGTAGTTGGATTACCTTAGTGTGCAGGAGATCTTGCAAACTAAATTCATCTATACCATTGATTTAGAGAAGCCTCTCCTATTATACTATAGTGAGAACCAAGTCTAACTGGGTTTCCATCCTTAAGGTGTTATATTCAAATTCAATAGATAGTAGGGCCTTCTTCCCATACACTTGTTCAAATGGGGTAAATCTAGTGGTGGTCTTCCAAGTGGTGTTATAGACCCAAGAGGCTTCCATAAGTGTGTTTTCCCAATCAGTTTTTATGCTACTAACAACCTTGGTAAGAATGTTCTCGAGTGATCTATTTGTGACTTCCACCTACCCATTTTCTTGAGGGTGATAGGTAGTGGATGTCATGTGCTTGATGTGGTGCTGCTTCATGAGATCTTCAATCAGATTTGATGTAAATTATGCTCCCTCATCAGTGACTACCTCCCTTAGAAAACCAAACTTGTAGAAGATGTTCTCCCCCATAAATTGAGCCACCTTTTTCTCAATTGTTGCCTTTACTACCTTTTTTTTAGGCCATTTAGTTAATTAATCATTACACACAATGATATATCTCTTATGTTCTGATGGGGGATCAATAGGTCCATTAAAATTCATGCCCCACTTCTCAAATGGCTCTAAAGTCACTTGAGGTTGTAAGGGAATTTCATACTTGGGTGTGGGTTTACCCATCCTTTGGCACTGATCACACCTGGTTGTGTACCTTCTTGCATCCTGATGTAAAGTGGGCCAATAATAACCTGATTGTACAAATTTGAAGGTTTTCCTCTTAGCAGTAAAGTGGCCCCCACAGGGTCCATCATGGCATGCTGAGAGGATGTCAAAGACCTCCTATTCCCTCATATATCTCCTCAAGATATGATATGGTCCCAATCTTAAAATATTTCCCCCAATCTAAGTGAATGGGGCACTTTTCCTGGCAATCTTTCTCTTCTCCTTGGAGGATAGATAAGGAGGGTACCTCCCAACAACCAATTAGTTGGTTATATTAGATAACTAAGGAGAAAGCATCAAGATGGCAAATAAATGTTCATCTGGAAGTTGATCATCCACCATTTCTTCCTTTCTTGTAGGTAGGGTTAGCCTTGACAAAAAATCTACTACCACATTCTCTTTCCCTGGTTTATCAATAATACTCAAATCAAATGGTTGTAATAATAACAACCATATAATTATCCTAGCATTGCCATCAAGTTTATTCATTAAATACTTAATGGTTGCATGATCAGTGTGAACAAAAGTTGGATAACCAGTGATATGATGCCTAAACTTGTTCAAAGAATGTACCACTACCAAGAGTTCCTTTTCAGTGACAATATAATTTAACTCAGCTTTGGAAAGGTTTTTACTGATGAAGTAGATAAATAAGGAAATTTTTTGTCCACCTATCCTAAGGATGCCCCTACAAATTTGATTGAGGAATCTGTTTGTATATGGAAAGGTAATGCCCAGTTGGGACCCTTAAGGATGGGCGCAATGGTCAGCTTTTCATTCAGTACGTGGAAGGCTTCTTAACAGTTGTTTGTTTTTTAGTGATAGGGACCTTTTTAATGATGAAAATTTTGTTTGGGTCAACTTGTATCCTTTCTTTGGATATAGAATGGTCAAAGACAATCCCTGAATTCATCAAAAGTTCACATTTCACAGGGCTCAATGATATATCCATTTCATTTCACTTATGTAAAACTTTGCAAATATTAGACAAAGCTTCCTGGAAGTCACTTCCATAAGGAGTGAATTCATCCATGAAAATCTAAACAGTGTCATGAACAAGTTCAGCAAAGATACTTAAAACTACCCTCTGGAAAGTAGCAGGGGCATTGCACAAACCAAATGGAAGGACCCTATAAGCAAAGGTACCCCAAGGACATGTGAATGTGGTATTATCTTGGTCCTCATGGCTGATCTATATTTGGTTGTATCCACTAAATCCATCCAGAAAAGAGAATAATTTCTTCCCTGTAAGGTTGTGTAGGACTTGGTCAATGAAGGGAAAAGGAAAATGGTCCTTATTTGTAGCCTTGTTAACTTTTCTATAGTCAACACAAATCCTCCACTTCCCATTCTTCTTTGGGACTAAAACGATAGGGGAGACCCACTCACTATCTAAAATGGGTATATGAATCCTGCATCCAGTAGTTGTTGTAACCCTTCTTTCACTATGTCCTTAAGAGTTGGGTTCATCTTTATATGGGGTTAGCACACATGTTTTCATCCCTCATCGATGTAAATATGATGAGTGAAGACCAAGGGATGAACACCTTTCATCTCCTTATAATCCCAATAAAGTCATCCAAGTGTTGTCTCAGTACGGTGCACAGTTGTTCTTCCTATTTGGTTGAGAGAGAGGGGTTGATATTTAGAGTTCTGGAGGGACCAAACTCTATAATATTTGCATGTCCTAAAATAGAGTCAACGGAGCACATATCAGTCCAAGGGTTTCTCTCAGATTATTTCATCAATTCATCAACCACTGTGGAAGTGGGAGGTTAATTCTATAAGATATGGTCAATGAGGTAATCTTCATCAAGTTACGCCCCTCCTATAACAATGTCTAGAGTGCAGACTGGGTAGAGAGATGTCTGATAAAATTCTTCCTCTTCCTGATCCTCTAACCATAAGGGTAATTCATGTTCAATAGAAGGTTGAGCAAGAGGATACAACACAAGTTGTTTGGATAAATGCCCATTCTTAATAGTCATGTTCCCAACCCTACAACTAATGTAGGCATCAGCAGTGGCCAACCAAGGTCTTCCTAGAATGAGAGGGTAGCCATTAATTTTTTTTTAGTTTGGAGTACTAGGAAATCATTGGGGTACTCCCATGAGTCAATGGATACCATAACATCCTCAATAACTCCATCAGGAGCTACTGTGGACCTATCTGCAAGCTACAACAATGTGGTGGTCTTCCTTAAAGCCCCTTGGAGTTTGAGCTTTAGCATGGTTTCCCTGGTCATTACATTGATTTCAACCCCAATATGAATCAAGGTATTAGGGACCACAATGCCATCGATGTGTATATCCACTACTAGGCTACCAAGATCCAAGTACTTTGGGGAGATTACTCTTCCCGACATTAAATCAGATAGTTTTCCAACAACATTGATTGTGGGAGTATTACTTCTCCTTCTACTAGGGCTTTTGAAACATTCCTCCTTGATAAGCTTATTGTAAATGGGAACATCTTTGATGGCCTAGAGGAGGGGTCTCTTAACATACAAATTCTTCAACTCTCCTAGAAGTTCAACCTCTTGTAGGGTGTGTTGTTTAGGGTGGAACAAACTTTCAAGATAAGGAGGTGTATTGATTTGAGGGGCACTCTCATCCTTATCTTCTTCAAGATCTTCAAGTGGAGAAGGTGGGTGATTATCTAGGATAACCTTACTAGACCTAAGGTTGATCTCTTGGATTTCCACAACATAAGTGGGGTAGGATATCTCCCCACTGTAAACTTGTTGTGCCTTCTTGCTGTTCAGGTTCATATTGGGTTGAGCATGCATTTGAGGTTTCTTAGGTGGATTTTGGTGAGGGGGTTGTGGTTTAGGTTGAGTTGGAGGTAGTAAAGTAGGAGGTTGTGTGGTTTGACGCCTCCACCCTAGTGAGGGGTTACCCCATTGGGAAGGTTGTGGTGGATATGACTAAAATGAAATTTGATAGGATGAGGAGGATATTAAGGAGTATAAGACCAAGGAGGAGGTGTGGACCATGATGGATGAGTGGAAGGGTACCAAGGCTAGAAAGGTGAATTTTGATTTGGATTGCAGTGAGGATAATTTTCACCTTGCATGCCTTTTTGATATGGTTGAGGACCTAGGGGTCTCCTTTGGTTAATGAAGCACAACAACTCGAACCCACCTTCTATATCTCCTTGCTATACAATCTTTAGACCTAGAAGAGGGGCATTTATCTATTGCATGATTCTCCTCACAGACTAAGAAGACTTATATGAAATTCAATGGACATGCATTCCTAGGATGTCTTTTAGTACACCTAGGGAAAAAGATAGCTTGTGCCCTCTCTGCTTCCTCTTGCTTTCTTTTGATTTACATAGTATCCATCTGTAAGGAAAAGATATGAAATATTTCACTCTTAAAATATTCCAACATACTTCCTATCTCATGCTTGATGGTTGTTTTGGAGGGAGAGGAACTACCCAAGCATTGGTTGTACGTACCCTTTTTCCTAGCAACCCTAGAGTGATTCTTAAATACATTTTTAAATTCATTATAAGGAAATTGGTATATATCTCCTCCAGATAGCATGTTTAGGGTTTCCATTACATATTCCCTGATCCCTCAGAGAAGAACTAGCTTGAGTGACTCAGGATCAAGGGTACAATGGACCCTTCTATAATTGAGTTGAAACCTTTCCTCATAGTCCTACAAATATTCATTAGTTCCAAGGGTCATCCTAAAGATTTCCTCCTTTGTTTCTATGGACCCATAGTAATCCAAGTATTTTTCATTGAAGGCTTGCTTCATTTGGGCCCAGGTAGTGATGTTACCTCTAGGTAGACTCATAAACCAGTGCAAGGTTGCATCTTTGAGGGTAGAAGGAAACAACTTTAGCTGCTGCTCATTAGAGGCATATTCATAGGTGGTACAGACAACAAAAAACTCAAACATGAAGGTGTAAAGATCTTTAGAGCAGGGAAAATTTTAAGGATGAAAATTTATCTTAAAATTTAGAAACCTTGGCTAATCTTACTAGTCCTAAATATGTAAAATATAAAATGTTTGGTGATATTTTTAATTTTTATTTTTATTTTTAAGGTAAACTAATTTTATCCTATAAAATTTGGGCAAATCATTTTTAGATAAAAATTGGGATTGGTGAATATTTGTTTAGGAAAAAGCATGGAAAATTAGTCCATTTGCGAATATTAGACCCTAAAATTATCCCTGCTTCAGAGGTTAGGCCATGGAAATATGGAAAGGAATCTAGTCTTATATTTTTCATTCTAGATTCTCCATTGGTTTCTCTGATAGCAAAAATATCATTCTTCTAGTATTCAGTCATAGTTTGGGTAGGTGAGATAGGTTCTTCTTCTCCTATAGGTTCTTCAAAAGTTTTAGGTGGCTCTCCTAAAGGGTTTTCCAACACCCCTGTAGTCAGAGAGGGAAACTAAAAGTCACCAAAGAAGAATGAAGGTTGACTGTTTGAGGAGTTGGGGGATTTTGACAATAATTTCCCTTGGTTATCCTTACTCCTACGAGGCATGAAAGAACAAGTTTTATTTTTGAAATTTTAATTTTTTGTTGGAAGCAATCAAAATGATGCAAAACGGAAAAGAAAAATAAATTCTTAAGTAGAAACAACACCTAATTAGACACCTCCCTGACAACGGTGCAAAAAAGTGATGAGCCTTGGTATTGCACCAAGAATGTTTCAACTACCAAAGGCTTCTCAACCCAAATTATCTACCCGGGGTTCATACAAACTTAGAGGTGACAATGCTATATGCATAGCAAGTTAGGTTCTACTCATGTCACCCTCAATCATGAGATCAGATCAAGGTTTTCAAAGGCTATTCCTCCAACTAACTTCAATGAAAACCTTTTATGAAAGCATAACTGAACTTGATTCTAGCTACAAAAGTGGGAATGTTATTCATTCAAATGTAAATGCTAATTGACATTACATGACATAAAAATGGCTAATATACTTGTAGAATTAAATAATGATACTCTATGTTTCACATTCAATCACATCATTAACCTATTTATATGCATCATTGTTCTACTTTACAATTGCTTAAAAATAAGGAATCTAATTTTTGACATGCATATGGATAAAGATACCAATTATAACTTTGTGGTTGCTATGAGGAAAGGAGGAGGTTGGAGTGGTCTTAGATTCTTCCTTAATAATCAAATCACAATTTGGGGGCCATTATTCATCTTAACTAGGCTAGGATTAAAGTGGGAATCAAAACTAGTTGAAAATAACACTGCTACAGGAGGGCACGTATTGCTACAGGAGGCCTTGTTTTGTTGCAGGAGGGGTTACAAGAGTGTTTTGAAAATAGAAATGGTATATTAGGGTTGAATGAAGTTGGATAGAGGTAGAAGGTAATAAATGGAGGTTGTGGAAGGCCCTTGGCCAAGTATAGTACCCCTTGTAGGTCTATCTTGCACCAAAGTTGATGCCCATGGTGCCTCTTATTGCCTTGATAGAGTGATTATGGAGACAGAGGTTAAGTGCAGCGCAAGGTGCCTAGGAGGAGGATGGAAAAGTCCAAATGAATGTGGGAAGATATGCCCACCTCTGCATATCAACACAATCCCTGCATCTAGCCAAATACATGCATGAAATGACCAATAACACAGTGAAATAAATTAACATGGAGAAGATGAGTTAAATTTGACTAAAATCTATTTTATCCCACAACACTACTCTGATCACAAAAAAAATGATACTAAATCCTAAGTTGTAGAGGATAAGCATGCAAAAGGATCACAATTAACATTTATCCATTTCTAAGAAATCATAAACAAATATTTTTGGATTGTGATTGGCAATCCCTCCAATAACTCTTTCCACAAGAGAGGTGATAGGCAAGCCTGCAATCACAAAATTTTATGTTATAACATCTATTGAAACAAGATAACTAATACAATGCCTTGAAACAAGAACAAGAAGAAAATACAAAAGAGGAGCTAAATCTTATGGGTTGGGCCCAAACTCAAGGATTTCAACCCTCCAGATATCAATGGTAAGCTTCTCATTAACAGAAAATAATAGTCCCATACATCATATAAAAGTTAAGAATAACAATGTCAAGCACTAAGCTAAGTAGCTACTCTTAGTTGCAAAAAAAATTTGAAAATCCTCATGAGCCTTTCAGCTAGTTTATTTATACAAAAAAGTTAGTTGATGGAAACTCCCTTGAAAAGAGGAGTGATTCCCTCCAAGATATTGAGAATTGTGGATTTGGTCTTCCTTTGTCCTTGCCATTCACTTGGATTTCCTTAGCTACTAGTGAATTTGAGTTGTTGGAGAGGATTTTGTGATATCCAGTCGAGTTAGGGAGTTAATGAGGTGGGCAACCTCCCTATATTCTCTCTAGGTGTCTCCATCAAGCCCCTGCATGGTAAATATCCCCCAACATTCTTCTTTGACTTTCATATTAATCACATTAGGCTATACAATATGAAAAACACCATTTTGTCTTCCTACTAAGAATATTATGGCTAAAAATGTGAATTAATGTGAGAAAAGGAGAGTTTTAAGGGTTGGAGTATAACACAATGAAATCAAAAAGATACCTATTGATGGGACCCATCAATTCCAATATTTTGTAACACCTTGTAAGGACCATAGTACTTGGGAAATAATTTATTATCCTTCTTAGAATTCTTGAGGGACATTTGTTTGTATGGTTTTAGCTGTAAAAATACCCATTTGCCTACATCAAAACTTCTTTCACTATGATGATGATCTGCTTGTTGTTTCATTCGATTTTTCACTGGAGTGAGGTGTTACACAGTAATTTCTCACTGTCCTCATATCAGTCTCTCTGTTGTGTCATGTGTTAAATAAACATGTTCATATCTTCCCACCAATGCAAGAAGATTAAATAAATGCTCTCTAATGTTGAAGATTGACCCTTTTTTTACTAAGTTCCTGCATCATCGCTAGTAAACCCTTAAAATCCGTGACCATTCTCTGTCATGCACTATATCGTTGCGACGTTGTGGCTAGTTCCCAGTTCATGACCCACGATGATCCAAATTTGGTGAATTAGTTCAAACAGTCAGCCTTCTGGATGTTTCTAGAGCTGATGGTTGGGTCAGTTTGGGTCGCCTTTCCGCCTCTGGGATGGTGGTTCTGCCTCTTGTGCAACCTCCCTTGAGGATAAGGTCCCTCTCCCTCAATTCATGGAGACTCCTCCTATAAAATCACTCACCATTGTTATGATCTGCTAGTTCCTTAATTACTAGTTGGTTAGTTCTTTTGGTTGTACAGTGTTGCTATTGTTTTGGAGTTTGGTAGATAGTTTTGGTGTGAGTGTGACAAGTGTGGGATTGCTAAATAGTTTGCAAGAGGTTTTGGAATGCCCTTAACCTTGTATTAAAGCTTGTGAGTGAGAGAGAGATATTTTTTTTTGGGAGACCCATCTTTCAGAGTGAATGCTTGAAGAAACATGCTAGTTGGACCCTCCGAGAATGCTTGCGACATCAAGACTTGGTTGTAAGCTTTGCTCTTGATTTAACATTAATACAATCAATGATGATTTCCTATGTCTTGTATGTAATTTACTTGATAGCTCATGATTTATTGACTTTATGAGTAAATAGATCATTGTTGTTCTCGATTACGTGCTTTGTTGTTTTTCTTGTGGTGTTTCAGGTTGGTTGCTCATTAAGGAGAAGGAAACGGAAGCTAGAGCAGTGCAAAAGAACTTCATCAACCACCGATTTGAGGTGGGCCTCCAACGATGACTATTTAAGGGAATTAATTGTTGTTTTGTCCTTGCTGTGACTAGACCCACTCTAGGGCTAGAGGGGTTGCCTCTATCCGCAGAGGGAACACTTTCCTACTTCACAAGTTGGCGACTCCACTGGGGAGTCCTTTGTATGTTTATTTCTTGATTGCTTTTGTTTGGTTTTGATTTAGTGTCTCTTGAATTCTGGGGTTAAACCATCAGTCTTTTGGGTTACTTGGGTCAATCTGGGAAGTCCCCTTACTATCTGGAAGAATAATCTGGTGTCATTTAGGTGATTTTACTTTGTCTTTTGCTTAAGTAAGATCGTCAGTGAAGACAGCCTAACAGTCATGACGACATCGCTGATGTTATAGCTTTGTACCCGTGACTATTTGGCTTTCGTCTTGGGTTGCTATTTTAATTCCCGGGATGACTCTTGAAATTGGACCGTTGTTGAAAACAGGTGTACTTTAGCGACTAGTCTCTAGTTTTCAGTGTAACACTAGCGACTAGTATCTAGATGTCAGTGTAACACCAACGACTAGTCTCTAGTTGTCAGTGTAACACCCACGACAATTCATGTAAATTTGTTTTTACAACTTTACCTCCTGAATCCATCAATCTTGTTTATCCCTTGTTGTTTCTTGCCTCTCACTAGCTTGTTTTGATTGCTTTTGGTTAAGGTACTGTCTCTTTGATTTCATTAAGTGAGTCTTGTGTTTTTAGACCATGTGACCTAGCTCTTTAGAGGTCTTGTCGAGAAACCATTTTCTTGGGTTACTTGTCTGTCCAAGGTTCATCCGCAATCGTCTTATTGATTTGTTTGAGGCTTCTTCATTGCTTGTTTCTCGCTGGCTGATTTTTAGTGACGATTATTGAACCAATTTTTCGATATTGATTCGATTTATTTTCACTACCAAACATAGATCCCAATTGTTTGGATCGACTGGTTTCACACTTGCTTGTTTGTCTCTTTAAATTCAAAACAATCAAAATCAAAAGACTGCATTCATTTAGTATACGAAAGTGAAAGTATATTTGCATTTCGAGTTTTCATGTTCGAGAAATTGGAAAGAAAATTTAAAATCTATCATCAATAGTATCCATGCATTGTAGGATTGATGTGTTTATGCATTGTGTCTCTTTGCTGATCTTGGTTTTTCTTGGTTTGGGAATGATATCTCTACCCTCTCATAGGTAGGTTTTCATTGAAGTAAAAGATGCTTTACTCATTCTAGCTTGTTATAGACATTTTTGTGCCTTACAGCTCTAAGCATGAAATGTCCATAAACCAAGGGCTCCTAAGTCCCTAAAAGTGTTGTTCTAACTCCTAAAGGAACAAGGCCAACAAATTACAGCTTCTCCCAGAAGTTATCCACCAGAAACTGCTCAGAATAAGTCAAATCAGGATCATTTCAGCTGCTCCACTAGCCAAGTGCGTTGCATAGCACCTAAGTCCACTAGCTAGGTGCGTTGCAACGCACCTAAATGCACTACCAGGGTGCGTTGAGCAGGAAATGACAAGTGGCAGAGTCATTCCATGAGGTGGAGAGACAATGGAAGCTTCCAGAATCTTCTCCAATGACACTTGCCTCACTGAATTCGACCAAGGATGAGTAAGAGGCTCTCAGTCTCCAAGTGGAAGCAAGAACTGACAAAGAGAAGCCACTAATCAATTCATGAGCTGACTCATCCTCCTTGCATACATCTATATATGGATCCCTCATCCCAGAGATCCGGAGGCTGGAATTTTGCACATTGTAAGGAATTGCTGTTGGTTTTGAGATACATATCAGAGAATTGGGTGATCTATGCTTTGTTGGGGTTGAAGAAGGGATTTCTTTGCTGGGAGGTTGATGCTGGGTCAGGAATCATCGGTTGTAACTCCTCCTAGATCTTCTTGTATATCAATAAAACTATTTGAGTTTCTTCTCTATGCTTGTGTTTCATTGATGCTTGTTACATTTGTATGGTTAACTTAAATCTGATCCTAAGTTATTTATGAATATAAACCCATGTCTTTGTATAGTTTCCTTCTTCTGTGATCTTGTAGGTACTTGGTGAAGCTAGGCAAGTGAGAGAGCAGGTAGCTGGAAGCTGTCAAAGAGGAGAGAGATCGGATCAAAGGACTAGCGCAAGACACAGGTTGGTTCATCCTATTCCTCTTTGTTTATTGTTCATAAAGAAGAATACAAAAGTAGTTTTCTCTGTTTGTTTCTAAGGTAGCTGTCACACCTTAGTGGGATAGAGTAGATCTAAATGGACACTTTTCCCGATAACAAAATGGCGACTCCGCTGGGGACTCGTGTCTAGTTAGTTAGTTTGTGTTTCTCTTGTTGTTTGTTTCATAAACTTAGAAGTAGCAATCAAACTGCATTTGCCATCAACAAATGCAAAGTAGACATCTGCTGCTTCAATCCACTCACTGGATTTGTTTATGATTTGAACAGCTGATTCATAGACCAAATGATTACCCTTGTGATAGCTCTTAGAATCCCCCTTAGATCTACCTCTGATTGTGCATTACTGATTGCTTTTACTCAGCCAAAAACCATAGATTAAACTGCAAACCGTGACCCAGAACCCAGATAGAATTCTCGTTTCTACCCCAGCGCAGGCTCTGTGAAGAGGTTCTGCATTTCAACGCACTTCCCGAGAGGGCTACCTGCGCTACAATGCAGTTTCTC
The DNA here is from genome assembly GCA_031772625.1 of Pinus tabuliformis. NCBI lineage: Eukaryota > Viridiplantae > Streptophyta > Pinopsida > Pinales > Pinaceae > Pinus > Pinus tabuliformis. The sequence goes on along the minus strand of CM062817.1, from coordinate 703,866,917 downwards.
TGTGTAACAGGTGCGTTGATCAGCCTAGCCTTGTGCAGCTGAGGTTCTTTGCTTCATTTTTTCCAGTTTTGTCTCTGATTTTTGCAGCTTGTGATCAGTATTTCACTATTTCAAACCCCTTTTCCTTACTGATATTCCGCCTCAGTTGTACAAAAGAAACTGTAGATGTTTTTATGTGTTTGTTGCGTCGTTTACAGTTTTCCATTGCAAAAGTAGAATAGTCATACTGTCATCCTTTGATTTAGATCTGTCGCAAGTGTCGATTTTGATCATAGGAGAAAGTTTATTTGTTGTTGATAGTCGATTATGCTTTTACTTTTGCCTTTGGTTTGAATTTGTGACTTTCTAGTGTTGAAACGAGTATTTATTTCAAAATCATAAAGTGTCGTAATCATCTCTACCTTTTGATTTCGAAAAGAAGCTTGTTTGTGTTTGTCACTTGAAAGCAAATTCAGATTTGTACAACAACTTTCTTTTTAGGCATCAATATTAAGAAAGTGAAAAACAAAACACATGCATGTGCATTTGCATATTGGCAGTCTGTTTGGCTTGATTTAGGAAAGTGCATTTACAGTGTGCTCTTTGCTCTTTGCGAAAAGATTGTGTCTTTATTTTCCCTAGTAGCTAGGATTTTCATTGCTGAAAAGAGATAAAAGTTTGTTTATCATCTTTAGATTGCATTTTAGGAATTACATCTACATCTCGTGGTGATCCCAAAAGGCAAACTTCATAAGAAAGATCAACTTAAAATAAATTCAATGAACTTAACAATGCTTTGGAACTTAACGCACAACATTTAGAGGTCTAGGCTAGAGACGTATTCCGGCATTGTAAATCCTGGTAACTATTGTCCTCACTGATGGTTGGGTGATTCCTCCACTTTGAGACGATAAGTGCCAGTACGAACTTGTGCTCCCATGTACCGTCAAGTATATATTGGGAGACCCCTATAGGCTTAAAACCTTTATCCATAGGAAGCCGTGTCGGTCGCCCTACTGATCGCAATGCACCGAACACAGCATTCGGGAAGATTGACTGCCGTACCGTAAAAAGTATTCTGCAGTTTTGCGATTGGTTTGGTACTCCCTCTACCTAGATCTCCAGAGCAGTCCCTTTCATTCCTTTTCAGACTCCTTAATGGAAAAGGTCCATCTGAGCACTTGTCACTTCAGGCTCATTAAAAATCGAAGGAGACTAGAGTCATCTTTTGTTTTTTCTCGACTCTTAAAAACTGAAAAAACAAGTTGTGTCAAAGCGTGTTAAAATTTATTTTAAACGGAATATTCATACCCTTTTCCTACGTTGATCTTGGGTTGAGAAAATGGAACCTACCAACCAAGGAATTCCCCTTGGTGGAAATCCTAGTCCCTTCTCCTCTTGGGGAGATGTTGGTGTGCCCCATATGGCCACATTGTCGCTTCCAGGATTGACAATTGGCTTGCCAGTATGGCTCTTCTCAACCAATGTCGTTCAGAACACCACCATTCCTGAACAATCGAATCAGCAATTAGACGAGTCCAGAGTTGCCCACCAGCCTTCTACTTCCTCTAATTATTCCTCTCCTCCTTCCTCTTCGCTTGATAAAACTGGTAAAGCTAAAAGCCATGTTCCTAAGGAGAAGAAGGAAAAGAAGAAGAAAGAGAAGAAGAAGAAGGAGTCAAAGGCTAATGGGGGAAAACGAGTGTCGTCTAACGAAAATCCACACACTACACCAACCAGGCCTAAATCGCCATGTGTCATTTGCAAAGGAGACCACTTTCACAGAGATTGTCCTTGCATCCCCCGGATACTAAGGGACTAGTCTCCTCGTTTGCACAACCTAGTGTCGTCGACCTCTGGTGATCATGTTGAAAGCACACCGTCAACTAGTGAAAGTGAAGCCCCAGGAAAAAAAGGGAAAGCTAGATTTCCTTGTAAACTGTGCGAAGGTAACCATGCCCTCCACCGTTGTCCCTTCTTAGATGAAGCTAAAAGAGTTTTGGATGATCGTCTGGTTTCACCGTTACGACTCCCTCCTGGATATAAAAAACTCTTGCCGAGTCCGTCACTAGTTGAGAATCTAGCTGGCCCCCTCAAGTGGTCGGCTGAAGCACCTATCATTGAAGATAAACCAACTGAATCCATACCAGACGAAAGTCAAAAGGTCGAGGCGGCAGTTGACCCGGTCTTGCCTTCAGAGGTTTTATCTTCGAATGATACAGTCACTGAAGAGAACAAGGATGACACCATCCAAATTCTCTTCATCAACACAGACTCCGATGAACATGGGGGCAATCCACTCATTCCTTTACCACAGGAAGGAAGTTCGTCAGAGCCATACCCGGCCGTCTACTCGGTCCCACCTCCAAGCAACCTAGTTGTCTCCTTCGACTGGAATCAACTAGGCAGACCCCGTTTACCAGCAAGTGTACCATTTCGAATTATCGTTCAAATATATAGAATGGTCATGGCCGGTACCATCATAGATGAGGGGGCTTCTGTGAGTATCATTTCCTCTCCTGCTTGGAAAGCGCTTGGTTCGCCATCGCTTTTGCCTGAGATGAGAAATCTGACAAGCTTTGATAAAGGAACCAGTCGACCTTTAGGGATCCTTCCCGATGTGCCCATAACATTGAGAAGGAAGACAGTTCACATGAACATCATGGTAGTTCAAGGACCCTTGGATTATAACCTACTCCTTGGACGAGACTATATTTATTGCATGGGAGCCATTGTCTCCTCACTCTTTAGAGTAATGTGTTTTCCGCATGAAGGAAGAATGGTCAAGCTCGTGGACCAGCTTTCATTTCCCGGATCGCGCATAGCAAATAGTCATATACCGTCCCTAAATGGTCTCTTCATGCAAGAAATGTCTCAATCCCCAGTCCGTCCTCCCGATAAGCGCGAGTAATTCGAAGGGATATGACTGAAACCCAGGGGGCATGCGTCCTGGTCTGCTTCGGCAGGAAAACTTCGGGTATAGGGTAGGTTTCCCCAGGAGAATATGACTAGTCTGTATCCCGTCCGTGAGTGGAAGAGGGGTTATTCTAGAATAAGATTCTCTTGTCAAAGTTATGTGAGTTGGCGAGCGCCGCCACTCACCTTTGTTTATCTCGGTAGACATCGCCAGAGAAGTGTTTTGTTTACGCCATAAATAGAACAATCTTTGGGTAACCTGTAAGAGGTAGGCCTCTCCCGATAGAACAAATGTTTTGTCTGCAAATTGAGGGGTAACCTTGAAACCATATTTTATACCTGGGGGCATGCAAACCTTTTGGAGTGCAAGCGAAGGGCGACTATTTATTTTTTAAATTTTTAGGACCTCTAACCCTTTAAACTCGTAGGATTAGTCGTCACCTAACTTGCATAAAGAAAGGATGTGGGGCAAAAATCTAAAAATTACCATTTTTATATATGAGACATTCTTATCATATGACTGGATTAATCGAGCAGTTTTAGTGCATAGTTCAAGCTCGTTAAAAAATAAACATAAGACATGAGCAAATGTTTCCACCCGCGTTTAAGCTCGTTAAAAAATGAACTATTCCCCGGTAAATAACCACCGCGAATGAAGCATTTCAGCCATTAAAGCCTTGGTCGTGTTTGCACCGTCACTTCCACTTTTCCATTGGCCGATCATTCACCTCCATTTGATTGTTTACCCATTTTGAGGAACAGCTGCGAAGAGTGATTTCACTAGCCATCCTTGTGACACTGCCGTGATTGGAAAATTCCAAACCGTACCTGGAATCAGCTGCTACCCATTTTATCACTCGTTCCTCAAAAGACGAGTCTTCTTTAAGCTCTTTTCAACTGACTCGTAAAATATGAAAAGATTGCCGAGTTTTGGCCTTCCAGCTCGTTAAAGCGACAGGAAGTGCTATCCCTCCTCTAGATTTTAATCTTTTTGGACCTGAGGGATTATTGCACAAAAAGATCGAGCACTTGTTTTGTTCGGCTCGTTAAAGCGATCGAAAATTCATCCCTTCTGTATTGTTTTATACTTTTTCGGACTTAAGGGATTAGATGACGAAAAAGGAATTTTGGAGTTACCTTTACGTACCTTTTCATACTCTCTAAAAATGAAAAGGACCGAGTTATCTTTGTCGTTAGACTCGTTAAAAAGATTAATAGCGACAAACTTGTCTTTAGACAAGAACGAGTTTCACTATTGCTAGGCTCGTTAAAACATAGCGATGGGTTTGCCCGAAGGGAAAATTATAGAACAAGCATATGTTATCGTCCTCAAGCTTGACAAAAATAAAGAGGTATTGGTCAGCAATGACTAGGGAAAAATTGGGAAGAAAAATCAAAGAATCTTTATTGGTAGCAAGTCGCTCTTGAACATGACACTTCCGCTCCGTGCCCTAGTCGGGTTGGGTTGTTTCATTCACCGGTCACATCGCCATGGTCTCGCCATACCATCCACATTTGGGGTTAATGCTACCAATCCATCACATAAGTGTCGCCGACATGTTCAAGAGAAGTCATCCAGAAAGGCCACCTGTGTCCCGCCCACTACCATACATTATACTCCATTCTTTCATGATCGCCACCCTGAACCATATATCATCAGATTGTTTTCACCTCCATCAAAATCATTTGCTCCGTTCCGTGTCATTGATGTGGGATTCATTAAGGCCCTCCTATGACGGATCACTTCTTTTCGACATCAGCTCATTATCCAAGAAGTTGATCTAGGAACACCCCATTCAGTACTTTGAAGCTTGCATGCCTCAATAGCAAGTTTCTCACTTCCGGCGACAGGTATACATCAATGACCTTCGACCGAAAGATTTTGCGTGGTGTTCGACGCCAAGTCCTTTATTCACACCACGTGAATTGTACTGCAGTACCTTGAGGGTCATTATCATTATCGGTGATCCCTCTCACGCTCGTTAACAGTTTACATCATTGACTGGTAATCAAGCGATGTCTTTCCATGTTCGACTTCAAAACATTTCTCACATGGATCGACTTGTACTTCGAGTGAAGATCGGACGAGATTGAAGACCCCGGATCTAGTTTCATCCATCCGGGCTGTGATATATATTCAAGAAAATAAAGACATTGAAATGTACAACATTGCAGCACAGATAATCATCCTACCAAAAGGATGATGGCTCTATCAGAATCATCAGTCTACCATCAGACGATTGTCTGTCCTATGTACATGAAAATGAATTTATAAAGCTGAGCATGGGAATGCCCGCCTCAGCTAGATCATGAAAACAGTATGAAGATAATGTATTGTACTGTATCTTATTACAGGTCTCCTCCCAGCATTGAAAGAACTTCGGATCCTCCTAATAAAGCATTTCACCCGATAAACGGCCTCATACTTTAGGGGGCAACTGTTATAGACATTTTTGTGCCTTACAGCTCTAAGCATGAAATGTCCATAAACCAAGGGCTCCTAAGTCCCTAAAAGTGTTGTTCTAACTCCTAAAGGAACAAGGCCAACAAATTAAAGCTTCTCCCAGAAGTTCTCCACCAGAAACTGCTCAGAATAAGTCAAATCAGGATCATTTCAGCTGCTCCACTAGCCAAGTGCGTTGCATAGCACCTAAGTCCACTAGCTAGGTGCGTTGCAACGCACCTAAATGCACTACCAGGGTGCGTTGAGCGGGAAATGACAAGTGGTAGAGTCATTCCACGAGGTGGAGAGACAATGGAAGCTTCCAGAATCTTCTCCAATGACACTTGCCTCACTGAATTCGACCAAGGATGAGTAAGAGGCTCTCAGTCTCCAAGTGGAAGCAAGAACTGACAGAGAGAAGCCACTAATCAATTCATGAGCTGACTCATCCTCCTTGCATACATTTATATATGGATCCCTCATCCCAGAGATCCGGAGGCTGGAATTTTGCACATTGTAAGGAATTGCTGTTGGTTTTGAGATACATAACAGAGAATTGGGTGATCTATGCTTTGTTGGGGTTGAAGAAGGGATTTCTTTGATGGGAGGTTGATGCTAGGTCAGGAATCATCAGTTGTAACTCCTCCTGGATCTTCTTGTATATCAATAAAACTATTTGAGTTTCTTCTCTATGCTTGTGTTTCATTGATGCTTGTTACATTTGTATGGTTAACTTAAATCTGATCCTAAGTTATTTATGAATATAAACCCATGTCTTTGTATAGTTTCATTCTTCTGTGATCTTGCAGGTACTTGGTGAAGCTAGGCAAGTGAGAGAGCAGGTAGCTGGAAGCTGTCAAAGAGGAGAGAGATCGGATCAAAGGACTAGCGCAAGACACAGGTTGGTTCATCCTATTCCTCTTTGTTTATTGTTCATAAAGAAGAATACAAAAGTAGTTTTCTCTGTTTGTTTCTAAGGTAGCTGTCACACCTTAGTGGGATAGAGTAGATCTAAATGGACACTTTTCCCGATAACATAGTTGCACCCTAGGTTTTTTGATATACATACGGTAAGGCCTGGAAACTGAAACATAATTCAAGATCAACTCTAAAATGAACTGAATAAACTTAACAATGCATTAGAACATAACGCACATTATTTAGAGGTCTAGGCTAGAGACGTGCTCCAGCACCGTTAGACCTAGTCACTATTGCTTTCACTTAAGGTTGGGTGATTCCTCCTTCTGTGACTCAATAGCGGTCTAGTACGAACTCGTGCTCCCAGTACTGTCGAGTATATGTTGGGAGACTACACTAGTTTATCATCCTATATCCTTATGGAGCCGTGTCTATCGCCTTGCAAACCGTAACGCACCAAACACAACATTCAGGAAGATTTACTGCCATATGGGAAGTCCTTGGTTTTCATATGATCGCCAAGGTGTATATGCAATTTTACAGGTTGTTTGGTAAACCTTTTGCCTAGTTTCTCCAGAGTAGTCACTTTCGTTCCTTTTTAGACTACTTAAAAGAAAAGGTCCATCTGAGCACTTGTCCTTTTAGGCTCATTAAACCTCGAAAGAGATATAGTCGTAGAGTTGAGGCTTCTGTGATCCATAACAAGTTTATGATAGATTTTTCAGCGAAAATCACATGAGAAACCATTTGTCACTTTTTCGTCCTTTTCTCGACTCTTGAAACATGAAAAGGTCTATTTTTGTTCCCGTGTCATAAAATTTATTGCCCACGAAATATTCCTGGTAATAGTTTGAGTTCTTGTAAGAGTGTTTTTTAGGCTCGTTCCTGATGGCAACATTCCCCGAGTCTACCGACCAAAGTCTTCCCCCAGATGGGAACCCTGGACTATTTCCTTCTTTTGGAAATGTCAGTGCTCCGTACATGGCAACATTGTCTTTGCCTGGGTTAACCATCGGTCTGCCCGTTTGGTTGTTTTCAACCTCGGTGGTCCTGAGTGTCATGACTCCTGTTCCATTGTCTCCTTCGTTTGAATCACGACACGTTGATTCCAAGGTTGAGCCTGTACCTTCTTCCCCTGTTTCTTCATCTTCATCTCCTACTTCTTTTTGAAAGTTCCACATCTAGTAACCAGGAGACTACGAAGAAGAAGAAGAAGACGAAGAAGAAGAAGAAGTTGGATAAGCACCAGGCCACCCATGCAGCTATTGCTCTGAGTACATCTGAGGTCGGACAACCTTCTGCTCCCCCACGAAAGGTTAAGTTTCCTTGTAAATTGTGCAAGGGTGACCATCTTCTTCGTGATTGTCTTGGCATCCCTAGGATCTTAGAAGTATGGTCTCACGATCTGGCTTGTCCTTCGTCATTTACTGAAGCTCATGACGATGCTACCCTATCAACTGGTAGTGGTAAGAAGAAAGGGAAGATTCGATTCCCCTGTAGACTGTGTGAAGGCAACCATCCCCTTCACCTTTGTTCGTTCATGGATAAAGCTTCCACCATTTTGGAAAGTCTTACAGCTTCTTCACCTCAACTTCCCGTTGGTTATCAGAGGCTCTCTTCAGACCTTCTCCCTGTTGACAAGGAGATTGACTTAGATTCTTCTCTTATTTGTCCTCCTCTTTTCGAGCTTGGCTATGCTAAGCCTATTCCAGACCAACCATTGGTCGGAGAGAGTGTCGACTTAGGTTCACCACCTGTTGATCACTCTGTTTTGAAAGAGAATCATGCTCATGTTCTTCTCGTCTCGTCAGATTCTCCTGAGTCCGAAAACAACCCTCCTATCCCTGCTAATCAAGAGGGTCCTTCTTCGGTTCCTGTAGAGCATGGGCACAATCATATGATACCCCCACCAAGTAGTTCAATCATTTCCTTGGACTGAAGTCATTTGACTGCTTTCTACCTTCCATCCTATGTGCCTTTCCAGATTACAATACATGCCTATAATAAGGCAGTACCTGGCACTGTCTTGGATGGAGGTGCGTCGGTTAGCCTCATGCCTTTCACTACTTGGAAAGCTTTGGGATCCCCACAGCTTGTGCCGGTCACATAGAATATGTTGGCATTTGACGAAGGAACTAGTCAACCCTTAGGGATCCTTCTGAAGTTCCCTATTACTTTGGGAGGCAAAACTGTCTATATAGATGTGATGGTTGTCCAAGGTGCTTTAGATTTCAGTCTTCTCCTTGGCCGTGACTATATTTATGCCATGGGGGCACTCGTCTCTTCACTTTTCCATGTGGTATGTTTTCCACATGATGGAAGAATGGTGACCATACATCAATTATCATTCTTTAGTCCCCCGGTGCCTCCGGCACAGCTGTCATTCCCCATTGGTTCTCATCTGTAAGTAGTACCTTCCTTACCATAGGTCAATTATGTGGCCACTCGTTCCGCTTCCACCTCTACTAACGATCATGCAGATGGTCTCGTACATCATGTACTGGGGGCATTGGAAACCGATCTATCATTAGTGCCTCATGACATGTGTTCCTCCCAGAGTGCATTTCTTCCATCTAGTGAAGACCTCTTGCGAGCCATGTTCTCATCTGGCCCATGAACAGATGATCAAGGAGAGTTCTTGTTCTTGTGTCAACCTCGTTAAAAAATGAAAACAAGCATCTTGAGCATAGTTCCTTGTCTTGTGTCAAGCTCGTTAAAAAATGAAACAAGGAGTCCCGAGGATAGTTTGTTCCTGTGTCAACCTCGTTAAAAAATGAAACCGAGTGTCTTGAGGATAGTTTTGATCTTGTGTCGACCTCGTTAAAAAATGAATCAAGGATGAGGATAGTTTGTTCCTATGTCAACCTCATTAAAAAATGAAATAAGGAGTGACGAGCATAGTTCCTGATCTTGTGTCAAGCTCGTTAAAAAATGAATCAAGGAGTTCTAAGGAGAGTTCTTTTCTTGTGTCAAGCTCGTTAAACAATGAAACAAGGAGTCACGAGGATAGTTTGTTCCTATGTCAACCTCGTTAAAAAATGAAACACAAAATGTCAAGCATAGTTCCTTGTCTTGTGTCAAGCTCGTTAAAAAATGAAACAAGGGTTATGAGGATAGTTCTTTTACTATGTCAACCTCATTAAAAAAATGAAACACCTCCCTTTCCAAATCGAGTCTTTGATTAAGATCTCGCAAAATTTGAGTCGAGTCTTTCCAAGATCTCAAAAATGAACCTTCATTCCATCCACCTCGTCGAATGCAGTGAAGATTGGGGGGTATGTACCTCAATTTGCGTCGTTATGCTGGGGGCATGCGAACTTATAACAAGCATATTTTTTCATTTCAAGCTTGTGTAAACATGAAACCGAATCCAAGCAGAGTTCTCCATGGTTCAAGCTTGTGTAAAAATGAACCCATACCCGATTTACATCTCGTGATTTGCATTTTTATCTACTAAATTATGCTAGATGAGCCTTGGTTGTCTCATTCCATCGTCACCATCTCTTTGGCCGATCATACGCTTTCACTTGGTTTTTTTTCCTTTCCTAAGGAACCACAATAATGAGTGGCTTTATTAGCCAGCCTGTTGACCATAACATATTTTGAGAAATTCCACCATTGCCGGAACCAGTTGCTACCCTTTATACCACTCGTTCCTCTAGGACGAGTCACCTTTAAGCTCTTTTCTGACTCATAAAAGATGAAAAGATTGCCGAGTATTTTTTTCCTTTTTTGACTCATTAAAGAGAATAAAAATGTCAGTCTGCTTTCAACTCTTTTATGACCGTATAAATATGAAAAGATCGTCGGACTTTTTTCATTTCAGGATTGATACTAGTTACAAAATGAGGTATCTTTGATCGCTTTTTTACTTTTTCGAATCAAGGCCACTAATTATGAAAGTACTCATTGATCATAATGGTTAAGCGGTTCTCTTGAGTATTATTTTATACTTTTTCGGGCTCGAGAGACACAAATGTACAAAAAAGGACCCCCCTGGAGTTTTCTTTTTTGTGTCTTTTTCAAACTCTCTAAACATGAAAAAAGACTCCGAGTTTTCCCTATGTCGGACTCGTTAAACCCAGACGACATTACACTCGTCACCATGACGAGACTCGAGCTTCTCCTCCCTAGGGCTTGTTAAACTATCACTAGGTTGGATTTGTCCGAAGGACGAACTTATATTACAAGCATATGTTATCCCCTTCAAGCTTGTTTTCAAAAATAATTGGGGTACTCGCCAGCAATGGTGGAGGAAAATTTGGAAGTCATCATTGGTTACCTGCAGTAGCTAGTCACTCTTGAACATTGACACTTTTGCTTCTTGTCGGGTTGGGATATCCATACATCGTCATTTGGCCTTCTGGGGTTTTGGGTTGCCATTTCGCCTCATTCCATCTGATCCATGTTGTCTCCATCAAGCCTCTGATCCCTTGGTACCCGAATGCTGCCACCTCCTAGAGTCGTGTCACCGATGTGTTCAAGAGTATAATCCTTCTGCAGTTCACACCCTTACCTCCTCCTCTAATACTTCGTTTTACCATCTACCACTTGTTCCTTATCTCGTGTCATTGATGGGGGAAACATTATGGCCCTCTTGTGACGGATCGTCTCCTGTTGACACTGACTCATTATCCAGGAGATTGGTCTAGAGATCTCCTTCGGTACCTTGGAGCTTGCATGCCTCAATGGCAAGTTCTTCGCGCTTGACGATAGACTTTCATCATTGGTCTTCGATTGGGTGATTCCATGAGTGTTAGACTTCAGTTCATTTTTCACATTTAGTGGATTGTACTGGATAGTACCTTGAAAGCCATTGGCATTATTGATGGTTTCTCTCACGCTTGTTAACGATTTTTCATTATTGACCAATAATCAAGCGACTTTCTATCATGCTCGACCTGAGAACATGTATTCGCATGCTAGAATTTGTACTATGATCAGTTGGGTTTCAAGACCCTGAACTAAGATTACATATGTTTGGGTTGTGTGGATTGGTTCGTGATTACATACATGACTCTTTGATGGATGGTTGTGACCATACCTTTATCATTGTCATGGTCTTATCAGTTGGGTGGCTACGTCCATACCATAGACCAAGTTTCATATGTCTTTTGGATGGCTGCACCCATGCCTAGACTACATGTATTTCACTATCAGAGATATCAGTTGTACTTGCACCTACAGGTTCTTTAAAGTGGTGTTCCAGTTCAGACAATTTCGTAAAGCATTTCACCCCTCCCACTCTCTCGGGCTTCATGCTTTAGGGGGCATTTATTACACAGTAATATGTCACTATCCTCATATCAGTCTCTCTACTGTGTCATGTGTCAAATAAACATGTTCATATCTTCCCACCAATGCAAGAAGTTTAAGTAAATGCTTTCTAATGCTGAAGATTGACCCTTTTTTGACTAAGTTCCTGCATCGTCACTAGTAAACCCTTAAAATCTGCGACAGTTCTCTGTCATGCACTGTATTGCTGCGACACCATCGCTAGTCCCCAGTTCACGACCCACGACGATCCAAATTTGGTGAATTAGTTCAAACAGTCGACCTTCTGGATGTTTCTAGAGCTAGTTGTTGGGTTAGTTTTAGTTGCCTTTTCGCCTCTGGGATGGTTGTTTCGCCTCTTGTGCAACCTTCCTTGAGGATAAGCTCCCTCTCCCTCAATTCATGGAGACTCCTTCTCCTATAAAATCACTCACCATTGCTATGCTCTACTAGTTCCTTAGTTACTAGTTGGTTAGTTCTTTTGGTTGTACAATGCTACTGTTGTTTTGGAGTTTGGTAGATAGCTTTGGTGTGAGTGTGACAAGTGTGGGATTACTAAATAGTTTGCAAGAGGTTGTGGAATGCCCTTAACCTTGTATTAAAGCTTGTGAGTGAGAGAGAGATATTGTTGTTTGGGAGACCCATATTTCAGAGTGAATGCTTGAAGAAACATGCTGGCTGGACCCTCTGAGAAGGCTTGCGACATCAAGACTTGGTTGTAAGCTTTGCTCTTGCTTTATCATTAATACAATCAATGATGATTTCCTATGTCTTGTATGTAATTTACTTGATAGCTCATGATTTCTTGACTTTATGAGTAAATAGATCATTGTTGTTCTCGATTATGTGCTCTGTTGTTTTTCTTGTGGTGTTTCAAGTTGGTTGCTCATTAAGGAGAAGGAAATGAAAGCTGGAGCAATGCAATGGAACTTCATCAACCACCGGTTTGAGGTAGGCCTCCAACGATGAATATTTAAGGGAATTAATTGTTGTTTTGTCCTTGCTATGACTAGACCCACTTTAGGGCTAGAGGGGTTGCCTCTATCTGCAGAGGGAACACTTTCCTACTTCACATGAGGTTATCCTTTAAGAGTTGTATAACTTGTTTTTTATGCTTGATTTGATCTTCCACTGCTTGAACATTAGAATTTTCTCTTAAAAATGATGTGATGGATGGTGGACGATATCCATAAAGTGCCATAAATGGGGTCATTTTTGCTACAGTATGGAAGGAAGTGTTATACCACCATTCATCTAGAGGTAACCACTTGACTCATTGTGTTTGTTTATCAGATACAAAACAACGAAGATATCATTCCAAACATTTGTTCACTCTCTCAGTTTTCCCGTCAGATTGAGGATGATAAGATGAGTTATGAGCTAATTGAGTACCAAGCCAAGAAAATAATTCCGTCCAAAAATTTCTGGTGAAAATGGGATCTCTGTCACTTAGAATAATCTCTGGGTTTCCATGTAGCTTTTGAATTGTTTCCATAAATGAAGTAGCAGCTGCATTGCGTTAAAAGGATGAGATAATTCACAAAAGTGTGTATACTTAGTAAGTCTATCAACTACCACCATGATGATACTCTTTCCCTCAGACTTGGGTAAACCTGTGATAAAATCCACTGAGACCTCCTCCCAATGTAGAAACTTTTTCTACAAATCATCTAGCTCTAATACCATGTAGGAATTTCTTGCAAATTCTCTACAAATCTAGCTCTGATACCATGTAGAAATTTTGAATAATATGACACATATTCAACAGAGATTATCCCGATCATACAATTTAAGCGGAACATGTATAATACATAATCTCCTCTACGTTGATCATCAAATTACAGAAGCAGAAACATCCACAGGCACACATAGAAGCATCAATCAAACTCATAAACACAGTATGTATCCCGGGGAAAGCATCTCGCTAAAAACCCCACACTATCTGTATATTATATTGATTGAATCATGTAACAATACAAAGCATAATACTTCTCACAAGTATCTCCACCTGTTACACACAATACAGCTCAGATTTGATCTCCAAATCTCTCCCGCTGCTTGCCTGCCTCCACTGCTCAAACCTGCTCGAGAATTGATGAGAATAGCTTCCCAAACTCGATTTTACACTGCAAAATAGTCACCCACACTATGTTGGACGTGAGCAACAGCTATAATATCATGAAGATACGTGAGCAAACTCATTGGCATACTCAATCCTTTGATTGTGCAAATCATCATGCACAGCTATAGTCACAACTGATAGCAATCTGATCCTCTAACACCTGTCCCTGCTGAACTGAACATGCACTGACATGCAACTGAGTTAACTGATGTATTCTATAGTTGCATTATGAGTTAATAACTTGTGAATTAATTAATAACTAATTCACCCAACTCATCTTTAGTCTATTGATCAGTTAGACTAAATACAACCAGTTTAACAAAGCTAAACTGAACACAACTCCATCAACTGTACCTCCAGTCCACTAAACTCAACTCACTTGAGTTCTAACTGAAGTGATGCATGCAACAACTCAACTGACTCATAAGAAAAACGAATTTCCTTCTGACAGCTGCATGTGCCACTTCCGTAGCTCAAAATGAAGAGCTCCAAGAGAATAAGATTAAGTTTATAGTCCAAATATTATTGTGAGATAATAATATTTGACTTTTCTATTTTTGACTTTGATCACTCACACTGTGATCACTCACACTGTAATCACTCACACTGTGATCACTCATACTTTCATCAAAAATAGAAGTCCATCTATTTTTCCCAACTTGATCAATCATCCATAGACATGATCCATATGTCTAAAAATAGACATAGTCTAAAAATAGACTTGCGCCAAAAATAACCTGCGGGCCCACTTAGTGAAGGCGACTCTTTTCACTAAGCTCCATCATCTTGTTGTATTCTCAACAAGCATTTCTTGTTGCACACTTTTCAACACCCAACACTGACTTGGAATGGCTAAAGTTTGTAACATACCTTGGGTCTTAATTGTATCAACTTTATTTTGTTTGCAAACCAAATATTCTTCCACAAACTTTTGAATATCAAATTTAAGGCCATCCCAAAAAAAATCCTCCTTAACCCTATGGTAAGTTTTTAAAAATCTAGAGTGCCCTCCTAAGGGGGAGGTGTGCAATTCCAAAAGAATCTTTTGCTTGAATTGGGAATTATTACAAAGATATAAGTAATCTTTGTACCATAATGAATCATTTTTCTAGCTAAATGTATGAGATGTACTGGGATCTTGCTCCAACTTTTGAATGAGTGTCCACACCTCTTTTTCATTCTTTTATTCATCCCTTGCTTTGGTTATCCAATTAGGTTGGATATTATAAATGGCACAAATAAGTTCTTCCACATCCTCATCCTTTCTTGAGAGTGCATCCACAACAAAAATTTTCTTCCATTTTTTGTAGATGATTTCAAAGTCATAACCCAACATCTTTGTGACCCACTTTTTTTTCTCTTCTAAAGATAATATTTGTTCAAAAAAATATTTAAGACTATCATGATATGTTTTTACCTTGAAGTTTCTTCCCATTAGGTAAGGTCACCATTGTTTTAGTGCATGTAGTATTGCCAACATTTCTTTCTCATAAATAGGTTGTGTAAATATTTTCCTTTGATTGGATGACTTTCAAAAGAAATTGGTCTTCCTTCTAGGATTAGAACAACACCAATTCCATTTCTTCAGGCATCACATTCCACAATAAAGGTTTTTGTGAAGTTTGGCATAGCTAAGACCGGTGCTTGGCACATTTCCTCTTTAATGTGTTCAAAGGCCTTAGCTACTTCTGGAGTCCAAGAAAATGCATCTTTCTTCAGTAATGTTGTTAGAGGTGCTGCTATTCTCCCATAATTCTTAACAATCTTGTGATAATACCATGTCAACCTGAGAAATCCTCAAAGATGATTTATGGTTGTGGGGATTTTCCATTCCTTAATGGATTTAATTTTGTTAGGGACTACCTTAACACCCTCATGAGATACAATATGACCCAAATATTCCACCTCTTGTACTCTAAAGAAACATTTGGAGGTTTTTTCATATAATTGTTTCTCCTCCAATAGTTTGATCACCCGGTCAACATATTGAACATGATCCTTCCAAGACTTGTTGTAGATTAGTATATCATCAAAAAATACTAACAATTTTTTTTTAAGGAAGGTTTTGAAAATGGAATTCATCAAACCTTCAAATGTGGAAGGTGCGTTAGTAAGGCTAAAAGGCATGACCAAAAATTCATAATGACCCTCCTGAGTTTTGAATGTTGTATTCAGAATGTCTTCAATCTTCGTTCTAATTGGATGATATCTTGAACGAAGATAAAACTTAGTGAAGTAAATTGCTCCATGTAATTCATCAAACAATTCATCAATGAAAGGAATGGAAAATTTATCTTTAACAGTGAGTTTGTTGAGATCCCTATAATTTGGACACATACGCCATTATCCATCCTTCTTGTGCACCAATACTACTAGAGCAGACAAATAACTTTGACTAGGTTGAATTATACCCGCCTCTAGCATTTCTACAACCATACTTTCAATTTCACTCTTTTGGGCACAGGGATATTTTTAAGGTCTGATGTTTGGAGGAGTGTTTCCTGGAATCAAATGAATAGCATGATCATGATCACGAATAAGTGGGAGGCCTTTGGGAGTCTCAAATACCTTGAAATGATTGTCCAAGACTTTTTGGAGATCTGGATAAATAAATGATTTCGATGTTTGAACCTCTAGTGAGCATAACTGTGCAATTACACCACATTTTTCTTTCTTCACAAGATTTGTCATGTCATTAGTGTTGATTATATTTCCTGGTTTCCCTATGATACCTCTTAATTCAACGTCCTTTCCTTCCCAAAAAAATTCAAGAAAAGTTCTTGAAAATTAAAAGGTATCGTCCCTAAAGATTGTAACCATTACACTCTTAGTAAAACATCAGCACCACCCATTGGAATGGAAAGCATTGGAATATTCAATACATATTCCCCCATGGTTAGCTTGATATTATGACACTTTCTAGAGAAATTTATAGTTCCTCCATTTGCAACCATCACTTAACACTCTGGTCCTAGATATAGCAAGCAATTCAATTCCTTAGCTATCTTACAATGGATAGAATTATGGGTATACCCAAATCAATCAGAACTGTTACCTTTTTCTTTGTGATATATCCTTCTATCTTAATAGTTTGAGGAGCGGTGTTTCTTGCCAATGCATTACAAGATATGGTCGGATTCATTTATTCTTTCTCTAGGGTTGGTTTTTGGTATGTATCCTCCTCTTTTGATATTTTGTGTTCCTTTTCTTCCTCCTCTTCACAACCTATGTAGAATAATTTCTTCTCAGCAAACTCATGACCTTTAGTGTATTTTCTATCACAATTGTAACAAAGCCATTTTTCTCTTTTTTTTCTCCAATTATTTTGGTGTCAACCTTATAGGTTGTGGAAGACTAGAAGCAATATCACTTCCATGTTTATAGTTGTGAATGGTAGACTTCCTTGTTGCCATAATTTTGCTTTCGACTTTTCTTGCCACCCTGAATGGCTTCTATAATGAATCGGGTTCCCAAAGGTGAACCTCATGTTGGATGTTATCATTTAAAGTCCCTATGAAGACATCAATCCTATGCTCCTATGGAATATTAGCTACCATAATATTCAATTTTGGAAGTCTTCAATGTGCTCCATCATTTAACTATTTTGTTTGAGGTTTATCAATTGCATAAAGAAAGTGTTTCTCTTTGTATCTTCATCATTTGCTATCATTTCCTCCGTAAAAATTGACCAGGCGACAAGTGGTTTACAAGAAAAAATCCATCTATACCATACAAACTGTTTGGATTCTAAATATAAAGATGCAATATGTACCTTTTGTGAGGGTTGCACATCATGTAGATCAAAATATTGCTCCATCTATAGTATCCATGTTATCGGATCCTTGCCATGAAACTTCCTCATATTGATCTTTGGAATGTGGTAGGTTTTCAACCCAAAGTTAAAGTCTATAAAATCATGATTAATGTTATTTTTGTTCTCATCATTAATTTCATGGAATACCTTGTCTCCATTAGGAATCATTTCTTGTAGAAACTTTGTCAAACCTTCCTTCAAACCTTCCATTTATACTTTTAAACCATCCTTCAAACCTTCCATTTTTTTTTCTAAACCATCCTTCAAGCCTTCCATGCCCAATTTTATTTTTGATTTTAAACCATCCATGTTCCCTTTTAAACCATCCAGCTTAACATTCATCCCTTCTTCTAATTTATTTTTGGTTACTCTTTGTGAGAGTGAAATTTGTTTCACTTGGTCTTGTAATTTTGTCTATCATGTTGTATTTCTTCCTCTTCTTCATGCGTCATAGAAGAGATTTTTGGTTGCTTACTAGGTGTGTCCATTTGTTTTAAGGAATTTTGGAATCAAACAATGATATCTATGCTTCTCTATTCCCTTTGAATCACTTCAAACTAGGTTTTCAAACAAAATTTATGAAAATTCTAAAAAAATTACACAACTTTTTCTTGTTTTTTAGGAGCTTGATATTGAAACTATTATATATTTGTAATTTTGGATCTCCAAAGTCTGAAATTTTGTGATGTTGTAGCTCTTTGAGTCTTATTTCCAACCCCATAAGTCAGACTGATATTGGATTCTTCAAGAAATATTTATACCCAATATCTCACGATGACTTGATTATCCACTGGTTTAGTAAAGTGAACTTGTACAAAATATCATATGTCATTGTTTCGACCTTTCTCCCTGACAGTGATACAAGAAAAACTAAAGTCATGCACTTTCAGCCAATTTTTACGAAATCCAAATCCAATTCTTGGATAGAAATTTATGAGGATTTTCCCTAGGTCACCTATTTGAGATTGAATTCTAAAGCCTACAAAAACCCTAACTTCCTCAGATCATATCTCCGAAAATATAGTGAACCAAGATCTAAAATTTGTACACGAAGTTTACCAATATTTAGGTTATACGTGGTTGCAATTTCATCTTCTAAAACGTAGAAAATAATTTATAGAGAAAATTCCAACATGACCTGTTTGAAGAAGTGAAACCCTAGAATCCAAAGATTTGATACCAAATGTTATGCAGCGAGCTCACAAAACACTAGAAAAGATAGACCAATGACTTAAAAATTATCCTCTTTGAGGGGGAAACCTCCTTTAAATTACATAAAAGAACAATTCTTAGATGATACAAATGATAATACCTCCTTGGTATATATAGAATCTAAGGGATCACAATATAATTAGATCTTACATAACAATAATAATGTAAGGGCACAACAATAACAATAGTGCACTTCTATGGGGCACAATAATAACAACATGGGGGATACATGGGTACAACAATAACAATAAGGGAAATACATTAGTATTATAGGGACCTAACACCAAGGCTAATGGAGCCTTAAAACCTGTCAGGGGTGACTACACAAAATGACTTGGATTGTTGAAGAGCCTCAGTCTGAGTCACTTCCTCCTTGTTGACTAGGTGTGCAAACATCTGCGTCAACAAGTCCCTATGCTTGTTGTTGTTTCTTTCTCTCTCTCTTCCTATTTTCAAATGGACAAATGGAGAATGTTGGTTGAAATCAATGTGGAGAGATCGTGGATAATGAGAATAGAGTGACGATGATGATTATGATCTATGTGTAGATTGTGAGGGGAAAACCTCTCTATTTACAATAAAATGCTAGGATAGATCTAGATATAGTCAAACAATAAAATATTATTAGACGAAATCAAGATCTAACCATTAGGATTTTTTTATTATATTTAAGAGACGAAAAGATTAATGAAATGGCCAATAATATTTATTTAGTGAACTAACTCAAAAAATAATGAATTATTGAGTTAAATAAGATAAACGGTTAAAGTAATTAATAAATAAAAATGATTTATTAATTACTTTAAGGAGATATGGTCAAGGTGAGTTAGAAATAATGACTAGATATTGACTTAATAATTATTTCATAGGAGGAATGTGTATAGATTAAGAAATAATAAATAAATAATTGCTTATTTAATTATTCCTCGTCAAAATGTGTTAGAAATAAATACTAAATAATGATTTAATAATTATTTCAAAGGAGAGAAGTTAAATGATTAAGGAATAATAAATAAATAATGATTAAGTTACTTATTCCTATAGATGGGTGAAAATATTTTTAATTATTTTCACAAAAATGGATAAATATGAAATAACATGCAATTAATTAAATGAATTTATGGGTTATTTTTAAGTGGGTAAAAATAAATAATATAGGAAAAGTAGTTCTGTAAATTATTTCCTAAGGTGAAAGTGGGTTTTTATGTGTAAGACCCATACTTCATGGTGTATTTCGATCATCCTAGTGGAAAATGGTTAGGCGATCACTTTTTAGGTGATAACAAAGAGAATACCTAATCCCTTTGCCATTGATGTCAAAAGGGGAGAGTTAGAAAAAATTAGATATATTGAATATGGAGTGATTAGTAATCAACAAAAAAACGGGAGAGTGAGCAACCAGTCGCAATTTCTTCAGTCTGACAGGGGGATTGTTTCCAAGCAGTGGTGTTTCCATCAATGACCGGCAATGTTTGGTGGTGTTGCCATCAATGCCAAAAGGTGAGATTGTTGAGCATGTTGGAATTCTTTTTCATTGATGTCAATTCTAAGTCATTGGTGTTAAACAATTGTTTGGTTCAATTCCAAGGGAAGCCTAGTAAATGTGTTAAAGTTTAGGGGGAGCCTAATAAGTGTATTAAATTTTTGGGAGAGCTTGGTAAGTGTTCTAACATTGGTGTGTTAATGTGTGTTGATGTCTATATTTAGGTTATGGATGAAGGTAATATCTTTGAATCCATTTCTTCCTTAGTTCTATAAATCAAATGAGGAAACTAAGTGTTTGGGTAGATAGATTTATTAGAGGAATTTCCAATGTTATATGGAACTTTTCCTAACTCCTAATGATTCAGGTGGCTCTAGAGACACATGAGACAAAGATGGCTCAAAAATCAAAGTGTTTAGATTATGCTCAAACCAAGACCAGATTGTAGATCTCGTCGTCCTAATCGTGGAGGTGTGAACGGTTCGTCAAACCGAGCTCGTATGCAAAAGATAGAGCTCTTCAAAGCTTGACATGACAAGGGAAAAGTGGGGCCCACAGTGTGCCACATGGAATCCCAGTAAGCAAGTGGGACCCACATGGTAGCCCATCAGCCATTAACACTTGGTGTTTTCTCATTTGTCTCCTAAAACATGCATAAGAGACAAAAATCATGGGAAATGGTTAATAAATAACCATATAGCGAAATGTTTCAACATAGTTATTAAAATAACTATATAAAACAACAAATACATGGTTTCGATATCAGTGGCAACAAACCCTGCCAAAACCTTTAAACAACCTTATAAATCGCAAATCGCATGGTTCTGAGATCGGCGGCAATAACCCCCACCGAACCCTCCTCCACATGTTCCGCATATATATATGTATAACCATATTACATTATATTATTGGGGACCCTATCGCCCTTACCTTATATATATATATATATATATATATATATATATATATATATATACATATATACATATATACATATATATATACATATATACATATATATATATATACATATATATATATATACATATATATATATATATATATATATATATATATATATATATCTATATATATATATATATATATACATATATATATATATATATATATATATATATATCACCGCGCTGATTGCCGATTGTAATATCGCCAATATATATCGGTGAAAATCCTGATAAATCACCGCTATGTATAACCATCGATAAATGCAATCGCTGATATATCGAGGAAATCCCATAAATTGGACCGATAAACCTGCCAGCACCCCATGTTGAGCGCTGATACCAACTGCTAACTGCCAATTTCGATTAATATATGCACCAATATATGTATATATATTAACACCGATAAGTGTTAATGCGGGGTTTAAGGGGCGGGCTCCCCAATGCAGACCTGACTCCTATTTCAAACATATTTTGGTTAATAAAAGGTTTATATATGGGAGAGGCGGGATTTGATCCCTCGACCTCTCTTTAACCATTTTCCTCTTTTAACCAGCATGCCAACCACCTAACATTGTTAAATTTTCCGATGAGTTTATATAAACTCATATTTTCACCTCTACACACAGTTCCAGACAGAGAGAGACTGAGGAATGGATTACGAGCCAGAATGCAAGCATGGATTTTGAGGCAGTGAATTAATTAATATTTTAATGCAGGAACCATGAATTTTGCAGGAGGGCAAAATTTTCACTTTGTTAGAATTTGACAAGTTTTATATGGTTTTTACACCTCTCATCGCCACGAACACAATGGTGTTGTTCGTTTCTTCATCAGAGGTCTACATTTTCTATTCATTTCCAGAATGCACGTGGAACCATGATTTCAGCAAAAACATGGAGTGGGACCATGAGCCATGAAATTTTCCCGAGGTAAAATTTTGACATTTTAGAATATAGTCAAGTTTATACTTGTTTTTCATGGTTTTCCGTAGGGATTGAAAAGAAGAGACCAGATTCGTCATCTGAGTTATAGATTTGCAGTCCATCCATGGAATAGAATCTTTGAGGAATCTCGGGGAATCTAAAAGATTCCTTGAGCCCAGAATTCTCAACTTCTTAGAATTCGAATTTTGGACAGTCGATTCAGCACTACTCGATGCCACAAGTCTGATGGTGGCTTCAAATTTCTTATTCTCTCATTTCTTCTTCTAGTCACTTTTCTAAGTGCCAGTGCAGATGTCTACATTCATGTACGAGCAACGATCTTCATGAGATCGATGCCTTGAGAGAGATGGTCCGAGCAACTTCAGCAGTGAGACATCCACTTCTTTAGATGGCCCTTGGTTGTGAGGTATATGATGTGTTCATGTACTTCTTCCTTCTGCATTATGTTGTACTAGTCGTTGATTGATGTTGATGCAGGATCTTGTTTATTACATGTTGTCATGATTCCTTCCTTCATGTTATGCGGAATCTTTCATATGATGTACTTGTTGTCATAATTCATCATGTTATGTTGAGATCCCTTGTTGTATGTTGTTGGGATACTCTTGTTGTCGTCATGCATGTGTTTTGCTTGGACATCCCTTTTGAGCCATGTTGGTGGGATGCGCACCATGCATGTTTTTGTATCATACTAATAGGAGTCTTTTGATTGAGAGTTCTAGTTGTGGAACATCTCTTAGAGCCACTCCTATGTGAGGGCATTTTTCCTTGTATGATCGAGACATCATATTTGTGTACATCACCATTATTGACAACACTCAATGCAGAAGCCTACACCATCTTGACACCGGGGCCTGGAGATGTAGTCCCTCCAGGACGAACTCCGTTATCAATGCTTATGTTTTCATGTGTTGATGATTGATATGTTCCTCTTCTTTATAGCATGCAGAGGTATTCGTTAATGTTCTTTTAAAACGCAATTTTAACACATCATGAAAGTAAAAGGTCTTGGAAGGGTCCTTCTTCACACCTGGACCTGGATCAAGTGGTATTAGAGTGGTCATTACGTGTATGTGAATTGCAGCGTGAACAATGGAACGTGCAATGACAGAGGATGAAAGAGCGATGTGCGAGACCATGCTTGACATTTCCAAGAAAGTGGAAATTGTGTATGAAACTCTACAGAAAGAAATAGAGGAAAAGGAGCGGTTACAGCTTCAGTTGAAAGCCACAGAAGAGGCCATGGAGGAACTGAGGCAAAACAAACATAATCTTCAAACAGAGAATGATGAATTGAAGATGTGCTTACATGAAGAGAAAGAGGAAAAACAAAGTTTGCTATGACAACTGCAAGCAAATGACAAGGCCTTGGAAAAGCTGCAGTGTGACTCATGTGAGGTAAAAAGTAGTTCTCCATCTTCATGTATGTTTCCTGATGATGATTTCGATGTGTTTGAAAATCATACCACAGGAATTGGCTCCAAACTGTTGAAGAGAATGGGGTATGAAGGAAAATTCTTGGGCGTTAATGGCCAAGGCATTGTCAATCCCATCAAAGTAGAGGAATTACCCCGTCAGGCAAGACTTGGGTATGTCAGGAAAGAAGTTGGGGAATGCACTGAGACAGCTAGCGAACCACCAACAACAGATGATTAGAAACCCTCATCAGTTCTTTCTAAATCGAAAGATAAAGTAAAAGATGTTGATTTCCTTTCAATTTCATCTTCTCATAGTATGATGTCTGTTGGAGATTTGGAGATCCCAACTACAGGGACAAACATGAGGCTCCTTACAAGGACGAGCCACGAAGAGAAGGAACTTGGTGCTGATAACCAAGGCATCACTCAACCTTTGGAGGTTGTGCATGAACATCGATTTGCAGGCTCGAGATACATCAGAAGAGAGTGCTCAAAGGTGTCAGATTCGTCTGAGACATCGTCAAGGAAAGAGAATGATGGGAAAGCATCCCCATCATCCCATGGCAGTTTCCATTGCAGGGAGAGAGCTTAGGCAAGCTCTCATCGCCATACTAACTTCAAAGATAGTAAAGAAAGGTATAACCACTTTCGATATTCGAATGTTCCTTATGATCATGTTGTTAATAATGAACGAAGATCACGGCATTGAAAAACATGTACTTTTTGTGGTTTACCTAACCATACATTTTCTAAGTGTTGGAAAAGGATGGCAGCACTCATGAGGCATGAAAGACCCTCTCAATAGCATGAAAATAAGCAGGTTAAGAAGGTATGGAGGAAGAAAGCCTACTGCAGTCATTACGATAGAAATGGCCATCAAAGAGCCACTTGTTGGAAGCTCCATCCAAAGCAGTGCCTTAAAGACAAGGCGTCGGTGTGTGAACTAGGAAGAGCAGTTGTTCGACAAGCAAAACCACCTCAAGGAGGTGACCCATTCACATTGATCAGTGAAAGGTGGTTTTTTTGACATGATGTCGTTTCATGGTAATTCTTTGTAAATCATTTGTTGCATTTTTAAGTGTAAAAGTGATGATGTGTTTCTATCACTTGGTCAGCAACAATGATGTCTGGTCATGTTTTGAGTCGTATTTTGAGTTGCATGTTAAAACTCTAAAAGTGATGTTATGTTTTCGTCGCTTGTCAAAACAATAGTGTTTGGCCTTATGAATGTAAATCATGTGTTGCAGTGATGATGTGTTTTCTATCACTTTTTGAAGCAACCATGTTAGTTTAGCCTAGTTGTCATAGTTGGGGTGTTACGTCCATCTTGTTGTAAACTTGACCACCGAGTATGTGTCATAAACTTGTGGCAAGTATGGGACATTTGGGTCTTTGGTTGGTGGACCCCACACCCTATCACGGGCACGGGCCACCGGCAGTGGACCCCACACCCTATCGCCCCTACCATGTGTGTATATATATATATATATATATCGCCGATATATATCAGCGAAAATTCTGATAAATCGCAGTTATGTATAACCGCCGATAAATGTGATTGCCGATATATCGTGGAACTCCCGTAAATCGAGCCAATAAACTTGCTAGCGCCCCATGTTGAGCGCTGATACCAACTACTGACAAACGATTTCGATTAATATATGCACCGATATATGTATATATATTAACGCCGATAAGTGTTAATGTGGGGTTTAAGGGGTGGGTCGCCCAAAGCGGACCCGACCCCTATTTCAAACATATTTTGGTTAATAAAATGTTTATATATGGGAGAGGCAGAATTTGATCCCCCGACCTCTCTTTAACCATTTGTCGCTTTTAACCAGCATGCCAACCACCTAACATTGGTAAATTTGCTGATGAGTTTTATATAAACTCAAATTTTCACCTCTGCACACAGTTCCAGACAGAGAGAGACTGAGGCATGGATTTCAAGGTAGAATGCAGGCACAGATTTCGAGGCAGTGAATTAATTAATATTTTGATGCAGGAACCATGAATTTTGCAGGAGGGAAAAATTTTCACTTTTTCCGAATTTCACAAGTTTTATATGGTTTTTACACCTCTCATCGCCATGAACACAATGGTGCTATTCATTTCTTCATCAGAGGTCTGCATTTTCCAGTCATTTCCAGAATGAACATGGAACCATTATTTCAGCAAAAATAGGGAGTGGAACCATGAGCCATGAAATTTTCCCAAGGAGGTAAAATTTTGACGTTTCATAATATAGTCAAGTTTATACTTGTTTTTCATGGTTTTCTTTAGGGATTACAAAGGAGAGATCAGATTTTCCATCAGAGTTGCAGATTTGCAGTCCATCCATGGAACAAAATCTTTGAGGAATCCCGAGGGAATCTAAAAGATTCCTTGAGCTCAGAATTCTCAACTTCTCAGAATTCAAATTTTGGACAGTCGATTCAGCACTACTCGATGCCACAAGTCTGATGGTGGCTTCAAATTTCTTATTCTCTCATTTATTCTTCTAGTCACTTTTCTAAGTGCCAGTGCAGATGTCCACATTCATGTGCAAGCAGCTATCTTCATGAGATTGATGCCTTGAGAGTGATGGTTCGAGCAGCTTCAGTAGTGAGACATCCACTTCTTCAGATGGCCCTTGGTTGTGAGGTATATGAAGTGTTCATGTACTTCTTCTTTCTGCATTATGTTGTATAGATCCTTGATTGATGTTGATGCACAATCTTGTTTATTACATGATTCCTTGCTTCATGTTATGCAGAATCTTTCATATGATGTACTTGTTGCCATAACTCATCATGTTATGTTAAGATCCCTTGTTGTATGTTGGTGGGATACTCTTGTTGTCGTCATGCATGTGTTTTGCTTGGACATCCCTTTTGAGCCATGTTGGTGGGATGCGCACCATGCATGTTTTTGTATCATATTGATAGGAGTCTTTTGATTGAGAGTTCTAGTTGTGGAACATCTCTTAGAGCCACTCTTGCGTGAGGGAATTTTTCCTTGTATGATCGAGACATCATCTCTGTGTACATCACCATTATTCACAACACTTAATGCAGCGACCTACACCATGTTGACACCGGGGCCCGGAGACGTAGTCCCTCCTGGACGAACTCCGTTGTCAATGCTTATGTTTTCATGTGTTGATGATTGATATGTTCCTCTTATTTACAGCATGCATAGGTATTCGTTAATGTTCTTTTAAAATGCAATTTTAACACATCACGAAAGTGAAAGGTCTTGGAAGGGTCCTTCTTCACACCTAGACCTGGATCACCTAAGGGATGAGAATAAATATTCAGATGAATATCATTTATGGTTCTCAAAGGATCTTAGTTTCAAAAGGATTGTTGTGACTCCAAAATATAATAGCAAACTGAGGCGGAACGCAACAATGGGTGATGAGCAATGGAGAAGTAAGTTGTTGGTCCTAGCCTTTAATCATAGGGAGCTAGACTAAAGTACGTAGGTGCTTATTGGATCACTTGGTACCTTTTATGCATAAACAACAACAATGGGAAGCAAGAGGTTAGCGACAAGCGATGGGGTGACAAGGCCCAAGTCATAGTTCGTAGTCACGAGGTGCTTGGCCTAGGCACCAAGGTGCTTATTAGATTGCCAAGAACTAATGATGATAACATAAAGAACGTAGTGGTGAGGTGGCAGGCAACAAGCCTTGGCTTAGTTTTTGAGGTGCCAGGTTGCAAAGAAAGGTGGTAGGTCAATGACATGGCTCACTGAGGAGATGACACTTTGTCGTCATGACATGTGGTAGGTGGATTTTGATTTTTTGGGTGGCCAAGAGGACCTTTTCTGAGAGACATGTGGTAGTGATGTGAAAGATAGGTGGCAATAATGATGATGTGGCTATGATGTGGCACAAAAGATGGAATTTATGATGATGTGACAACACGTGGGAGTGGCACATGGTAGGTGGGTTCAGTGTTTTTGAATAGCCAGATGAATGACTAGAAAGTGACACATTGTAGATACACATTAATAAAGAACACATGACAAGATCTGATTAGTTATATAGGATGATGTGGATGACAGATGCCAGTTTATGTAGATGAAATGTGATACATGGTGATTGGGACACATGGACTTGATGTGACAACTTTGGATGCCTTGGAATCTATGTCATGGATTGGTTTTTCACGTTTTTCAATGTTATATGATTTTGGATATTTTCATGTTTTTATGAAGGTGGGGCCATTAGCCACTTCCCATCACCCATTAGCAAGGGAACAAACAATATGAATGTTGTCTAGCAGTAGAGAAACTGTACCATCCCTCAACATACCTCATACAAAATACACAAGATTAGAAATTGTTACTAGCATATAATATTCCTAAATGACTTATTCCATACTTATAATTGTGATCATTAAGTGAATTAACCGTAAAAAAGGAATATAAATCTCATAAAGTAATAATCATTAATGGACCTTGTTAACATAATTATTTTTGTTGTAATTTTGCATCATTAACATTTCTCATTTGACCAGGCTTGGTTTTTTTTTTTTTTTTTTTGTCTATTTAAGACTAACCTAAGTACCCACGGAGGATTTGAACCGGTGACCTATCGCAAGGAGTGCCTTAACAGTGCACCCATTCACCGTCAATCCAAAGCCCCGTGGGCCTTTTGACCAGGCTTGTTAGTAATACATGAATGATGTAATTTCCAATGTCAGGAAAAGTAGAAAAACCATCACGATAACATAATAGGAAAGCACATAAATCCACACTCATATATCCTAGAAACCCCAAAGGGAAAAACTAGCAAATGTTTATTTTATTAAATGTTTCATGAGGGAGTTCATCCCTCACTTAATGGCAACAAAGAATCCCATCTCTTGTCCATTATTGAAATTTTACAAAGAAACATAATGTTTAATTTGCGCATAAATAACTAGAGGTCATTACATTAAACATAACGTCATTTTTTCAAACACTTTACCCCACACTTCTTCAAGCACATTGTGGCATGGTTGTTTCCTATAATAAGTTACCCTTGGTAAATTTCATTTGACAATCATTCACTCTGCATGTAACAACAATTATGCATAATAACCTCATCGCCTACAATTAGTATTAGTTTTAATCCATCTTTCGGTTGTTGCAAAAGAGGTTAGTTTAGAAAACTATCACTCCATCCTTCGCGAAAGTCATGATTATTTCCTGCATTCACTCTTGTCTGTAAACTCTAAACCCAACATTCAATTCCTATTAGTTATCCTTTCAGAATATTCTACACATTATACCTCTTTTCAAGAAAAACACTTCCATGACTAAAAGTATAAGTCATCTCCATGACTAATATTTTACTTTAACATGCATAACCATAACTATTTAACACTTACAATACCTTAACTATTATATGCAAGACCATACTTTTAATGCATTTAATCCAAATATAAAACTATGGGAATATGTAACATCCTTCATGCATAAAGATTATAAACGCATGCAAGCATACAATTATAAAAGCATGCCTCTCTATCCATATTTCAAATGCAATATAGTCAGTTATAAATGGCGAATTCATTTTCAGGGGTCAACTTTATTTATAAATGCAAAATTGTTAGCAACATCACTATTGTATTTCCATCATGCAATTTTATTACCATATGCAACCCACATTTATGTTATCAACCTCCAATGCAAAGTGTGCATACTAGGTAATAATTCTTCATGCCAAGGTTTAAAATGAACGTACCAAAACATTCCAAGAGGCATTAATGCATACCATAAAGCTTTATACCCACCATAATCCTTAATGCATTTTAACTCAGGACATTACTTAATGGTATTTTTTTTGTAATTGGATTATCATGAAATTAAATATTTCTTGTGCTAACTACCCAACTCTTAAGCATGCACAAGCGTTGGAAAATTCTATGAAAAAATATAGAAATGGTCTTGGTCTCCTTTAAGAGAATAAAATGGAAAATAGATGCATCTTTTTATAGTGTTGGTAATTGTAATTTACAGGTAGCCACATCGATTTTCTTCAAGGTTATGAATGGACCACAATATCTTAGAGACAACTTATAATATTTAACCTTTAATAAAGAAATATTTTTAATAAAATTATCATGTAATTTTTTAAAGGAATTTAACATAAATAAATTATTTTTCTACACACAAAAATCGTGTAATTATTATTTTTTTAAATAACATGGTTAACTTATCTTTTTACGCACAAGAAAAATCGTGCAATCTTTTTCAAGAAAATAACATAGTTAAATGATAACGCACAAGAATTATGCGACCTTTTTCAAAATAAAATAAAATGGTTAACCTATCTTTTTAGGTGCAACAACCATGTAAACCTTTTCTAGAAAATAACTTGGTTAACTTATCTTTTTATGCACAAGAATCATGCAACCTTTTTCAAGAAAATTACATGGTTAACTTATTCGCAAAAGCCATGCAAACATTTTCAATAAAATACCATGGTTAACTTATTTGATTGTGCACAATCTGCTCTTTTTCTTACACCTATGCACAAGAATCATGCAACCTTTTTCAAGAAAATTACGTGGTTAACTTATGCTTAAAAGCCATGCAAACATTTTCAATAAAATACCATGGTTAATTTATTTGATTGTGCACAATCTGCTCTTTTTCTTACACCTTCATATTTACTCCTTCATATCCGCAACTGGATTTTTTAAGGTATCTCCTATGAAGACGATGAATAAATTGGGTGAGCGATTCACTTCACCCAATTTCCACCCGAGACCACCTACCTCATCTTCATGCATTATCGTAATGGTTCCTCCATCTGTATGACTTGGAAGAGCAATCAATTCAGAGGCTTCATCACACAATACTTGGTATCCATTCATGGAGAGCCAAAATTTGCAGTGCTCAAAGTGCAAAGCATGGTAATTTTTCACTCCTAAATTGGCCACAATAATCTTGTGGATTTTTACAGAAAACACCTTCTTC
This sequence comes from Pinus tabuliformis, assembly GCA_031772625.1. Lineage (NCBI taxonomy): Eukaryota > Viridiplantae > Streptophyta > Pinopsida > Pinales > Pinaceae > Pinus > Pinus tabuliformis. The sequence goes on along the minus strand of CM062817.1, from coordinate 703,836,472 downwards.
CTCTCAACATACTCTCGCATGGCTTGATTACCACGATTAAAATATATCTACTACGTTTATCAGTGAAGTGCAGTGACTTTGAGAGCTAGAACCTTAAAACCTAGAAGTTTTGATTTTCGTGAGCCACATAAGATCACTAAAGTCGTCTATGGTTTTCAAATCTGGAACGTATGCCTAGGCCTTCATTTTTTCCCATCCTTAATTTCAACTTTTACCATACGTGAAACAAACTTTAACAATTAAAAAAAATTCTAATGCTTCTTGATGGCAACCAATTGGAAAATATTAAATTAACAAATATTTTTTTTTATGAACACGAAATGTAAATGTGTGGTTATATTGCTATTACAACGACGAGTAGTGAGGCATCAAACAAAGAATTCCTTGTTAAAGTGTAGCACTATTAAATAACGTTCATGTCTACCTGACCTCCCAGATATAAGAGTTGTGCACTAGTCAACGAGCAATAAGCGACAAGCGGAAAATAAGTGGTCATAGCCCCCAATTGCAAATGTTAACAAAGTAAGTGCCAAAGGGGCCTATCATTTATTGACTATTGGGGTGTGTCAGTGCATAAAGAAAATGCCAAAAATCTAACTTACCAATAAGAACATATGGAGTTTAGGTCTAAGTTTTGGCCCATGGACATATGAAGACAAAAATCAAAGAAAAGAAGCTATAAAATCCCTGTGCCATTAACAAGTTTTGAAGTAACTAGATTTGATTTATTGATATAATCAAACAACTTAGATTTTTAATGCAATCAAATGTGATTTCCATGGATAAATACCATGGATATACACAGTAATTAAAGGGCCAAACCTACAAAAGAAGAAGAGAGAAATTCAATAAGCTTAGATATTTTGATGAGAAATTTAGGCTAAATTCGTAAGAGTAGAAAATATAAAGTTGTTGTGTGAGATGCAGAACTTATGTGTGTGAGTGGCGTGGGCCTATGTGTATGAAAGAAGAATTTGGTGAGTAGAAGTGAAAGGCTAAGCATAAGGGTTGCAGAGGAGAGTATATTTGAATTGTTCGTATGAGAATGTTTGTATTGCAATAGAATATTTAGTCGATCGAGAGCTGAAGTAGTGAGAGTGGCACAAATCATTAGAAAGACTAAAAGGAACACATTTTGTTGGTCTAATTTTGAAAATGGATGAAAGAGTGATCTACTAAGCAAAGAAGGCCAGTGCCTACATATCAAGGAGTGGGTTCTTCCTTTAGGTTGGTGCTTGTAAACTTTAAGGAGTTGGTTGTTCCTTCAAGTGGGTGCTTATAAATTCATGGAATGGTTTTATCCTTCTAGTTAGTGCCATAAAATATTATGTAATAGTATGTTGCAACCTACAACAATATTCAAACAATTTTTTTGTGGTTTTCTCCTTTTATGGGTTTCCATGTACATATGGTGTTTATATGTGTTTCTATGTTATTTTCAGATGAATGATTTTTGAATGACTTGAAATATTGGATATTGTCAATAATTGTTAAAATTGACCATAACACTAACTCACCCCACTTATCAATATTATCCTAGTTTCTAACACATACTAGTGAATTGTTTATCTACTTACTTTCCAATTCCATTTTCTCCTTTTCTCATTTCAAGTTGGGCATATATGAAAATTTGGAGACAATTAACTTAATCTTAAAATGATTTTTTAATAGTTGTGGTTATTTTTGAAAAAGATAATGTAAAATATCTTTTCAAATTTCATCTTACGAATATGTTTATGGCTCATAGATTAGGGTATATGAAAAATTGTCACTTAGTTTTGACAAACCATATCTCAAAATATTTGAAATATCAATGTTATTAGGGAATAATTCATCTATATTTAGGGAACAAAAATTTAAAAGAAATAGTAGAAAATTACATTATCATTAGTGGGATAAACAATAAATATATAACTTAACTAAGTGTGAAGTAGACAATAAACATGTTTCATATAAACAAAATATGAAAACAAGATGATGTAGACAATCTCTTGATCTATATCTCTCTACCTCTCTCATGATACTAAGATGATTTCATCTACAATCCCTAACACCTCTAGTATTATGATTAATTTGGAGTCAACATTGAAGGATTTTTTATTCAATGTTCTAGGTCATCTTCATTCACATAACTCCACTAATACCTTACTCTATCTAAATCTATAACCTCAAGGAAGGTTCGATCATAGCTAAGTAAAGGGAGGTATCATCCATATCCTCCAAAGGTAACTTAGGTCTCTCTATTTATCACTTTCCTTGATTCATCTTTTGTGATAATATATCTACTATTATTTGCATATATATTTCTTTGTATTGGATATGAAGTGTAAGTATTTCTTTGTAGAGTACATGAGTTGCATGAGTAGGTTCATTCAAGATGTTGATCACCCTTGGAGGCCTACCATAAAATATCTTCTTCATCGTAAGAATATTCAATACCTATAAAAGAAAAATTTAGGTGAGTTCCTTCCATACTAATATTTGTCTCTTTTAGCATTAAGGTTTATAGATTACTGAAATAGTCTTTAGTAAATTAACCCTAGATTGTTAATTTGCTTTCCTTTACTAATATGTTGGTAAAACTTGATTTAAGACCTATGTGAACTACCTTAATAATCTATAACTATAGGTTAGTATAATCAAGATCTAAAAAATTAGAAACCTACTACCTTTCCCCCTCTTTCATAATCCCTTTCCTCACGCTAAGCCTTTTTTATTTTCCCCTAAAACTAACTAGCAACTCCACTATCTTCTTTATTCGCTTGTTACTAATGTTTGTGGTAGATTGGTACCCCTTCGCCACTCTCACACTATGATTGGTAGTGTGAAATCGATCACTCCTACATTCATTTAGCTCTTTTTTATCTTCGTACTTGTCATGAGAACCCAAATTCCCATTAGAGTTAGCTCACTCCTCAAAGTGTCAAAACATGCTATCAAGAGGCAACATTAATATCGGCATACTCTTGGATGTTGATGATTTTTTCTTCTATTTTTTAATATATTTCCATTGATTCATATTTTGGTACATATCTCTATGATGACCCATAATATCTACTATTTGAGGTTATTTCTCTTCTTCCTTATGTCGATATATGCATATTTATAGTGTATTTTTCTCATTGAATTAGAATTACGAATTTTAGTTAGTATATACTACAATTACTGCATATAAAACCCCCAAAAAATGTTCTCATACCAAATCTATGATCTATATTATAATTCCTTGAATATTCCAATGGATGGCACATTGCAATATATATATAATGTTGTCTACAAATAGAATGAGGTTAAAGTTTACTATGTAATGATAAATTATGCTAAAATTGTAATACTAGTGACATATTATGCTCTTTATAAAAGTAACTAAGAATAGAATAACATATGGTAGTAAAATGATCATATCATTGACATAAGATACATCCTAAAGAAACCCATGATGGACAATATCCTATAAAAATAAGGATTGTGCCTTGTCCTTATTATTTTGAGATCAATAATGAGAAAGACGAAGAAATAATGACTCACTATGATCAAATAGGCACCATTGATCATGCTACATTACTATAGTATTCACTTCTTCGTCCACATTATTTTAATATCTCACTTAGTGATGGAACTAAAAATCATGACATATGAATGAAAATAATTTCTCTCCTAATGGTTATGGTTTTAACACATCCTAATTCCCATTAGGTTCATAGTTAAGGTTTTTCATTCCCTAACACTCGATTGAGGTTAGGGATTTTCACCCTATAAATGTCTTAAACGTCCATACATAGCTGGTGTCAACATGTGTGACAAATAGGAGTTGGGATGGTTTCCACTTGATATTGTGGTAAAAAAGGCATATATCAAATTTTTTGGGTTCATAACTGTTATGAAACCAGCTCAAGAAAAGATAGAAAAGATAGATCAATGCCTTAGAATTCAGCCTCTTCGAGGGGGCAACCTCCTTTTTATTACATAAATGAACAATTCTTGGATGATTCAAATGAAAAGACCTCCTTTATATATATAGGAGTCTAAGGGGTCATAACATAATGAGAGCCGACATAACAATAATATAGTAAGGGCACAATAATAACAATAGTGGGCTTCTATGTGGCACAATAGTGACAATATGGGCACTACATGGGTACATCAATATAATAAGTGGGTTGTACTAATAATAATAAGGGGTTACACTAGTAGTATAGAGGCCTAACATGCCCCTCTCCTTCAAAAAGTGTTGTCCTCAACACTTGAGTAGTTCTTGATGCTTCTGTATAAAATTCTTGTCCTCCCATGTGGAATATTCATCGGGTAAGTTCTTCCACTTGATGAGATACTCTGAAATTGATCGATTTCGTAGCTGTCGGGTTCTTGTTTCTGTGACTGCTCCAGGTTCCAATATGATTTTTCCTTCCTCTTCAATTTCTGGCAATATTGTTTGAATTGGGATCTTTTGTAACTTTTGAATAAGTGGCCATACTTCTTCGTCCTTCTTCCATTCATCCCTTGCTTCGTTTATCCAATCTAGTTGGATAATATAAATAGCACAAAACAATTCTTCCACATCCTCATCCTTGAAGAGTCTTCCCATTCGGTAAGGTTGCCATTTTTTAAGTGCATGTAGTATTGCCAACATTTCCTTCTCATAAATAGCTTGCTTGAGATGTAGCGGTAAAAATAACCAATCACCTACATCAAAACATTTTTCACTACGATGTTGATATGCCTGTTGTTTCGTTTGATTTTTCACCGAAGTGGCGTTATCCTTTAAAAGTTGGAGAACTTGTTGTTGATGCTCGATGTGATCTTTCACTGCTTGAACCTTTTTATTCTTGATATGTCCTTCTATCTCTAGAGGTTGAGGAGTGGTAATTTCTTCCAATCCTTTACAAGATATGGTCGAATTCATTTCTTGATGCTCGATGTGATCTTTCACTTCTTGAACATTTTTCTTCTTGATATGTCCTCCTATCTTGATAGTTTGAGGAGTGGTAATTTCAAACAATGAATTACAAGAAATGGTTGGATTCATTTCTTCTTTCTCGATGTGATCTTTCACTTCTTGCACCTTTTTCTTCTTGATATGTCCTTCTATATTGAGAGTTTAAGGAGTGGTAATTCTTGCCAATGCTTTACAAGATATGGTCTGATTCGTTTCTTCTTTCTCTCAGGTGGGGTCCTGGCGTATATCTTCTTCTTTTGATGTTTCTTGATCCTTTTCTGCCTCCTCTTCATATTCTATGTAAAATAATTTCTTCTCAGCACACTTATGACCTTTAGTGCATTTGCTATCACAATTGTAACCAAGCCCTTTTTCTCTTTTTTCTTCTAATTGTTGTGGTGTAACCCTTGTAGGTTGTGGAAGACTATGGGTAACAACACTTCCGTCTTTATAGTTGTGAATGGTATGCTTCCTAGTTGCCATAATTTTGCTTTCCATTTTTCTTGCTAACCTGAATGCCTTCTCTAATGAATCAGGTTCCCAAAGGCGCACATCATGTTGGATATTATCCTTTAAAGACCCTATGAACACATCAATCCTATGCTCCTCTGGAATATCTTTTACCCTTATGTTCAATTTTTGGAACTCCTCAATGTGCTCCATTATTGGACCCTTTTGTTTGAGACTTATCAATTGGCTAAAAAAAGTGTTGCTTTTTGTATCCTCATAATGTGCTATCAATTCTTCCGTAAAAATTGCCCAAGTGATAAATTGTTTATGAGAACAAAGCCATTGATACCATACAAACTGATTTGGTTCCAAATATAAAGTTGCCATACGTACCTTTTGTGTGTTTTGCACATTATTGAGATCGAAGAATTGCTCCATCTGTAATATCCATGTGGCGGGATCCTTGCCATCAAACTTCCTCATATCGATTTTTGGAACATGGTGAGTCTTCGATCCAACATTAGCGTCTATGGTATCATGATTAACATTTCTTTTGTTCTCATCATGAGTTTCCTTTACTACCTTTTCACCATTAGTGACACTTTCTTGTAGCAACTTCTTCAATTCTTCCATATCTGTCTTCAAATCTATCTTCAAATCTACCATGTCTCCCTTCAAATCTGTCTTCGAATCATCCATCTTAGCTTCCATGCCCTTTATCTTAGATTCCACGCCACTTATCTTAGCTTCTGTTAGCTTTTGTGAGCGTGACATTTGTTGCACTTGTTCTTGTAATTTTGATATATCATGTAGCATTTCTTCTTCTTCATGAGTCATGCTAGAGCTTTCAGGTTCCTTACTAGGTGTTTGCATTTTCTTTCCTCGGGGCATCAGCTACCGATAATAATGCTTTACTATGCCCTTTGAATTCCGTTAAACCAAGCTTACATAAAAATTTAAAAAAAAACTACACACCTTTTTTCACTTTATAGAAGCCTGATATTGAATCTGATGTATCTCTGTAATTTCTAATCATCCAGTTCTGAAATTGCTATCTGCAGTAGCCTTCTGCGTCCTCTTTCCAATGCCACAAGTCTGAGCCAAATTGGATTCTCCAAGGAAGAGTTATGTGAAATCTCCCACAGTGACTTGCTTTTAGACTGGTTCAGTAGAGCGAACTTTTACGACGTGCCACGAGTCACTGTTTCAACCTTTGAATCTGAAACACACATACAAGAAACTAAAGTCTGTCCTCTTTCTGTACCTTTTTACAAAATTTCAATCGATCCTCAGAGAGAGAGTTATGACGATTTTCCCCAGGTCACCTGTTTTGAATGTAATTCAGGAGTCTGCAAAAAGGCCAACTTCCTCAGATCATATCTCCGAAAATATCGCGCGAAAAGCTCTGAAATTCGGACCCAAGGTTCAGCGCCAATTCTTCTCAAATGGGTTTTTTTTGCGACCTCTGAAACGTCATAGAAGAAAAGTTATAGCGAAAATTCCACGATGACCTGTTTGGAGCAACGAAACCCTAGAATCCAAAGCTCTGATACCAAATGTTATGAAACCAGCTCAAGAAAAGATAGAAAAGATAGATCAACGCCTTAGAATTCAGCCTCTTCGAGGGGGCAACCTCCTTTTTATTACATAAATGAACAATTATTGGATGATTCAAATGAAAATACCTCCTTTCTATATATAGGAGTCTAAGGGGTCATAACATAATGAGAGCCGACATAACAATAATATAGTAAGGGCACAATAATAACAATAGTGGGCTTCTATGTGGCACAATAGTGACAATATGGGCACTACATGGGTACATCAATATAATAAGTGGGTTGTACTAATAATAATAAGGGGTTACACTAGTAGTATAGAGGCCTAACAATAACTCAATATAAACTCTAATTAAGGTTCTCTTCAGACCATTAGAAATATACTAATGAATAAAATAGCATAAAAATGTGTGAGAAATAGGAGTTGGCATGGATTGCACTTAGTACTATGGTAGTAAAGGCATATGACAATTTTTTTGGGGCATAACTCCACGTGAAATGTAATTAAGGTACTCCTTGGACCATTAGAAATCTCTTAATGAATACAACAATGTCAAGTCATTGCAAACTTCACTAGTTGCAAGAAATATGATATTCCATACATAGCTTATGTGTCGAAATGTGTGAGAAATAGGAGTTAGGATGGTTTCCACTTGATATTGTGGTAATAAAAGCGTATATCAAATTTTTGGGTTCATAGCTCAATATGAAATCTAATTAAGGTGCTCTTTGGACCATTAGAAATATCTTATTGAATAAAATGACATAAAAATGTGTGAGAAATAGGAGTTGGCATGGATTTCACTTAGTATTATGGTAGTAAAGTCATATATCAAATTGTTGGGGGCATAACTCAATGTGAAATATAATTAAGGTGCTCCTTGGAACATTAGAAATCTCTTAATGAATAAAACATCATCAAGTCATTGCAAACTTCACTAGTTACAAACTTTGTTAATTGCAAATTTTTTGAGGGAGGTAAGTAGGGGACACAGGAGGTTACCTTATAACCCTAGAAAATATCACATGAGTTCATACAAGGCTATTTATTTTTATCATATTAAATTTTACTATAAGGAAAATCATTTGGAATATGAAGACTTTAAAACTATAGGAGAGATTAATTGTTTTATTATTGATACAACATTTTATTAAAAAATCATAAAATTTTCATAAGGAACTATTAATAATTAAAAAATGATTTCCCATGAACATAATAGAGAAATGAGAGGAAGATGTGGCATACATTGTTAAAATTGGGTTAATTCTTATAAGTCCATGAAAACACGATTTTTGAATACTTCTTTAACTAAGTGACCCCTTTGTAAGAAAAAAATTATCTATTTAAATCCTGAAATAGGGTTCACAAATTTTAGGTCTCCGAATTACCAAATTAGATTCAACCTTTAAAATGGGTGACAAAACCATAGTTTTGATTTTTCAGCTTAGAAAATACCAAAACAATAGAAATTATATAAAAAAACATTATAGATAGTTTTAAGCATTAAGCTCCCTCAATTATTTATTCATTCATGTCTCCTACATTATTATTTTCTTTGTATTTTCAAAGGTGGTTGAAGGTTGTTGTTGTTAATTACATGTACCATATTATTGGTCATTGTCTCTTTCAACATAATGTAAGATTAGGTATAGCCAAAAATTCAAGGTATTGCTTGAAACCTTCTTCCAACAATCACTTAATATTTTGGAAACCTTTTGTCAATACTTTTCTAAGAGGCTTGTTATTTGATTTTGTTAAAATTAAATGTCAATTTAATGTATCTTAAATCCCTTTTCCAATGTCATATGGATTACATCCATAATTATATCAAAACCTTGCTCAAATATTCGAATGGATCTATTTTCTCTAACTAAGTTTTTTTTCTATGCTTCACAATTTCTTCTACTATGTCGTTTAACAAATCTTTCATTTATCACTCATAACTCTTTGCCTTTAGGGATCAACTTTTGCCATAAGGACTAGAAATATGTGAGTTATTTCATTCTTAAGAGTTTAGTAATACTTTTACAAGCATATGTAACATGGAAAATTTTAGGGGTTAATATTCGCAAGTGGGCTAATTTTCCATGGTTTTTCCAGAAAAAAGATTTGCTTATTTCCATTTTTTTTTCTAAAGATGATTTGCCCAAAAATTTTCCAAAATTTTATAAATATTATATATACAGCTATTATAAATTTGCATATTTTTACAAAATTATCAACAAATATTTTATAATTTGCAATTTGGGGACTAGTAAAATTCGCCAAGGTTTCTAAACTTTAAGATAAATTTTAATCCTTAAAATTTTCCCTGATAGGTAAATCATTAATCATTGATCATTGTAATTGTAAAGTTAATAACATGCAATGAATGCATCAAATAGAAAAAAGAGTTTATTCCACCAAAACGAAATAACATGGTATGAGAGTAAGATATACTCAATTTTTACAAAAAAATAAAAATAAAACTACAAGTTGTAACACAAGTTGACCTCCTAGCCAAAGTTGTTCTATACATAAATACCATGACTAGGATAAATTTTTAATTTTAAAAGAGGATTAGAGTAATGTTATGCTCTTCAAGAAAAAATATAAGACATATATTTGGTACAGTTGAACTCATAAGTTTATATGTATACTTTACATTACCTTTTGGAAACATAAAACCTTAGTCTTATGCCAAAACAAAAAAAATTACAATTCAAAAAAAATCATATAAAAACAACATTGTAATAATTTTCAAAATGAAAGTTCACATACAAACTTGTGGGTTTGACTATAATTTTACAAAAATACCAAATCAATATTAAGTTTTTCAAAAATAATGTAAAACAATATTGTAACAATTTCCAAATTGACGCTTCACATATAAACTTATGAGCTCAATTGTACCAAATCAATGTTAAGCTTTTCAAAAATAATGTGAGGTATACAGAAGTAACATGTGATTCCACGAATGACAATGGTATATTATTAGAAACAACAATATTGTGGCAATTTCCAAATTAACACTTCACATATAAACTTTTGAGTTCAACTGTACCAATTCAATGTTAAGCTTTTCAAAAATAATATAAGGTATACATAAGTAACATGTCATTCCACGAATGACAATGGTATATTATTAGAAACAACAATATTGTGGCATTCTAAATTGACACTTCACATATAAACTTATGAATTCAACTGTACCAAATCAATGTTAAGCTTTTCAAAAATAATATAAGTTATACATGAGTAACATGTCATTCCACTAATGACAATGGTATATTATTAGAAACAACAATATTGTGCCAATTTCCAAATTGACACTTCACATATAAAATTATAAGTTCAACTGTACCACATTAATGTTAAGCTTTTCATATAAACTTATGAATTCAACTATACCAAATCAATGTTAAGCTTTTCAAAAATATTATAAGCTATACATGAGTAACATGTCATTCCACTAATGACAATGTATATTATTAGAAACAACAATATTGTGGCAATTTCCAAATTGACACTTCACATATAAACTTATAAGTTCAACTATACCACATTAATGTTAAGCTTTTCAAAAATAATGTAAAATATACATAAATAATAGGTCATTCCACCAATAACAATGGTATATTATTAACTATTCCACCCGGAAAAGAAAATTTCCAACTAGATAAAACCCATCTACAAACACAACATTGGGATAGTTCGCTTTGCATATAAATATATAGCTAAACTCTTTACACACAATTATTCATCCAAAATCAATGTTAATAAGCTCTCCCATAAATCAATGTTAATAAGCTCTCCCATAAAGTTTTGGGCATCAACACTTCATATATGTTTTTGGCTTCACTTACCTAACTTGCGACAAGAAGTTCTTATAACCCCTTTTATTACCTTTTCTCTTAACAACACTCAAGCCACTACATCAAATAGTCACACTCTATTCACATAGAGTGGAATGCCATTGTCACACTATCATATGCTTGTTTTTAGATTGATCCTCTTTTATGAAGGTTGCTTGGACACAACACTTTTGACACTCAATTGAGATACTAATTAATTGTTTTTTTTTACACTCCATTGAGATACTATAAGTTCATTTTTTCTATTTCTCATTTGGGTTTGGTAAGGTATTTATACAAATGTTTAACATAATTAGATAAATCTCAAACAAAGCTTTTAATATATTTGATGATTTGTGAAAATGACAAATGTTTAGGAAAAAAATTTCATGATTCTTAAATTAAGGTATACAATGAAGTGTCAAATTTGTGCAGATAAATTATATTTTAGAATATTTGAAATAACAATATTATAAAAAAATCATTCATGTATCAATAGAAGAAGAAGAAAAAATCTCATATGTCAGAGAATAGACAAAATGTGTAATGATTTATGAAAATGACAACATAAAATGCTTAATAAAAATCTCTTATGAATATGTTTATGACTCATAGATTAGCATATATGATAAAACATCACTTCATTTAAACAAATTGTGTTTCAAAATATTTAAAATATCAACATTAAAGGTAAGTAATTTATCTATCATTAGAAGAAAGAAAAATAAAATAAAAAACAACTCACAAGATAGGGAATTTGAAATATATCACTTCGTTTAGATAAATTCTATATCAAAATATCTAGATATCAAAAGTACAAGTAAATAATTCATCTATTATTATAAGAAAAAAATATTAAAAAAAATATCCATTCATTTAATGGATGGAAAGATTGAGATAAGCTTAACTTCTACCTTACTATAAAGTTTAAAAATCCATACTTATCTTAAGGTGTAAAAACCTTAATAAATCCTAATGCTTCTTAGAATCTCAACAATAAAATGATTGGTATTATATTTATAAAACTATTTAAAATTGTAAGTACTTTACATAGTTTTATAAATTTTTAACAACTTTTAAAGTTAAAAGCACTTTTATTTTATTTTAGGAAAAAACGAAAATTAACCAATTTTTTTTTTGGAAAAACCATAAAAAATTAATTCATCGATACAATTTAACCCTTACAATTTTTCCTTATTAATAAAATAATGGAGCTGTTTTTAGTGTGACTTTTTGAAAGTTTTTCTGGTGGATTTTTTCGGTATAAAATCCGTTAGGAATTCATTGAAATCACAAGATTGATGGGTAAACCCTGTACAATAGAAGTGTCGTAGGGGTTTTTCATGGTGTTGAATCCATATATACAGTCAAAAAACTAGTTTAAATAACATAAATCGAGATTTCACATCCAAATATTCACCGGATTAAAGCATCGAAAACTCCAAAAAATCGCACTATAAACAACTTCTAGAATAATTATTGAATATATTATTTAAAAAAATTGAGAATAAAAATATTTTTAAATAAATAAAGTAATTATTATTATTTCATTAATAAAAAATATCAAAAAAAAAAGTAATAACAAAATTATTTAATAGCTTTATAAAATTGTAAATTATATTGAAAAATAAATATGAAGGAAAATATAACTTGAAGAGATATTCAAAAGCGAAGGTCACATGGGAAAATTTAAGCCATGGTGATACAAATTAATTTACTAACGGCTAGGAGGAAGGGACTCAAGGAGCAACGAAAAGGAGGTTGGTATCAAGGGAAGAATTCACCGTAATGTTATATACAGGTACAAGGGCAGAATATATTGAGTGGGAATGGAGTATGCTAATTCAAATTAATTAAAAAATGATTGATAAGTGCAGTAGTAGATTATGGTACGGTGTTATGATGGGTTAAGTTGAAAGCTATAATTTTAATATATATTATTAAAGGTTTGTTTGTTAATTAAAATCAATTTCAAAATGCTGAATTTAGGTTTGTTAGTGATTATTAATATATTGATTGAAATTTTTTATATATTTATTTTCCAATAATTAAGAAATTTTAATGAAATAAAATGTTTAATTAAAGTTAAAAATTAATTGTAAGTTTTTTTAGTTATTCATTATAAAATTGAAAATGCTTGTTAGTTTAATTTTTAGTCATTATTTATTATATATTTTTATGTGGTTTTTTCTTTTTTATTATTGTTGTTCATGTTTTTTTTTGTTTTTATTGAGGGTTTTGTTATTTTAGACATTTTCTCTTAAGCTTGAACTAAATGATCATCAACTTGACTTATTAATGGGGAAGAATTGGAAAGCTTCTTTAATCCACACTCCAAGTTAGATAGAAGTGGATATTTAACTTTTGGATTAGATTGCTTTGTTTGTGTATCCTTGAAATGTTTTGTGTCAATGTTTAAGTTGTTTGAAAGAAGATCCAAAATAAATGAGACCTTCTTCGATGGTGTTCCATTGGCTTCTGATGATACATTTGAGGGCATGTTTCTTGGAGAATCCATTCCTGGAGAGACTTCCTTTTCAATAACCTGATGTTCTGGTTTGGAGCTAACCCACCAAGTTGATTGCCACCTAGTTTTGTTGTCATTCCTTGGATTCTTTGGGCACTGGGATGTAAGATGACTTATATGAAAGTAAGATCTACAAAGAAAATGAATTTTTTCACATTCAAATTTTTGTGTCCATGAGTAACCTTTTCTGAAAAAAAATATTTCTATCAAAAACCCTTTGCTAAAGTTCATTTCTATACAAAATCTAATTAGAAATACTACAATCCTCCGTTTTAGGACTATAATAATGAAATTTTCTTAGAGCATTTCCAATGACACAAAGAGAGGGTAAACTATAGAATTTCATAGGAGCATTTTGGATCTTAACCCAAATAGGGGTCAAAGAGAGAGAATTGATAGGGGATCAAAGTTCAAAGTCCAAGACATCATGCATAAACCAAAACCAAGGACCAGAACCAAAGAACTTATCTATATTTTCAAATAAATAAAACTTGCCAATAAAAAACCCCTTTGAATAGGGGTGAATAAATACTTCCAATTTCATTTTTGGCATCCAAGATCTAGATATCCATCCATGATGATCAAGGAGACAAGGCCAAAAACCAATGAAATGACAAACTAGTGTAATGTTGAGGAACAAAAGTAAAATGTATCGGAAATGGCATCCTCATCAATGGAAATGGACAATGGTGGGGCTTTTTGTATCAAACATAAGTGAGAAGAAACGACCTTCATGAGAATATTGCACAAGGATTTGCCTTGAATGTGAGTAGGAAAAAGAAAAGTCTTAAAGATAATGCACGAATGATCCAAGAGAAAGCCCAAAATGAAATCCATAAAATGAAAATCAAACCCCTAAGAAAGAAGGGCCCATCATTTCTTTTTGAAAAGCAAGATCACAAGTAAACACAACACGGACCCTAAGAAAACTACCGCAAGTGGCTAAGAATAAACCTTAGCCTCTGTTACAACTATTATCGTTGTCGCAAACAAAAGAAACATCATCCTCCTCACCAAGCAAAACAAAACTCTCTTGATTTAAAAACCTCTGAAACAATGAATTTGTGACGAGTATCCAAAATGTTATTGCTTTTATTATTAATAATATATATTTTAAGTTCAGTTTCGATGTAATAATTAATTTAATTAATATATATAAAATTAATTAATATATATAATTTTATAGTAAAGAGTGAATGAGAATTTTATTTTGCATTATTTAAAAATATTAATTGTAAAATTAATTAAATATATTTGTAACGTTGTGGCTTAGTAGCAGAAATAAGAAAAAATGGTTAGTCAAGATTGTAATATTGTTAAATATAGTGTTTATATATATATAATAAAAAGGTGTCATTTAATTAGTTTAAATATAAAGTGTTTATAAATATATGATAAAAAGATATCACTTAACTATCTTAAATTAAAAAAATACCATAAAACAAAACATAAAATAAATATATATTTAATAAATCAAATTAATTTAAATGAATAAAGACAAACACTTTGCTTATGCTTTTTAAATGATGATGAAGATTGGTAACACACATTCAAACTAACATTAAATTGATGGAGACTTAAAAAATCACTCAAATTATTTTATAATTTTACTTTATATTTAAAAGAAAAAAGCAAAACACTTTTAAAATTAATTAATATATTATTAACACTTATTAAAATTAATATGATTTATGAGAACTTAAGAAAGTAAGAAATTATTTGAGATTTTTTAATGTTTTGTTTTTATGATTGAAAATAAGGGAGAGAAGTGTTTCTAGATCATCGTAGTTTTGTTGACTTAACAAGTCCAAAAGGTTAGTAACATGACATATTTTTGAAAATTAGAATGGATGTGAGTAAGAGTTGGGAAATCCAAGAGAAATTGTTTTTCATTTTCAACCCTCTTAGTATCACAAACGTGACAGAGTCTTTCTTCCCAAGGTGTTTTTAGAATAGACCAACACTCAATTTCACTTTGAACCTCATGAGAATTAGTTCTTATCTTGACACTGTTCATTTTCCTCTTAGCACTAGTCAAGGGAGAAATATAATTATGGTTTTCGAGATTGGGGTTGATCGTCTCCTTATAATACCTCTGCTTCATTTTTCCCTCCTTATCGTCCCACAACTTATCCTTCAATTTAGAAGTAAAAATATTTATAATAGTATCCTTATTTTTCAAGATGTCCTCCTTTATCCTCCAAAAGTTTAGCCAATATTGAGCTTCCTTATGCTAGGTTCATTTGTGCCAGCAACTCGATTGGTAATAGTTGTAGAATGAAGTTTTCTAGAAGTTATGTGGTTCTAGGTTCAAATACCATTTAGCCTTGTGTCGTGAGTTAGGGCACTCATGGATTCACTTAGAGGTTTAGTAATAAAATCAAGGTGAATACAAGCATGACCATACTTCACTTAGAGGTTTAGTAATAGAATCAAGGTGAATACAAACATGACCACACAAATAAGAGCTTAGCTCAATTGCCAATCCTTTTAGATTAAAAACAAAAAACAAACAACCAAACAAACAACCAAAAATAATACATTTTCAACTTTTTATTTTATATTAAAATCTTAAACCTAAAATAAAATTTAAAATTTAAATATTATTATAAAACTAAAATATTAAAATCTATTTACAACTTAATTGGGTAAAAAGATATATTTCTTTCCAATAAATTATGGAGTCCAATTCAAAGCAATAGACTATATACAGGAAACTTTAAAAGTTAAATAATCCTTTCTCTCATAAATAAAAAAAATTCATACATCAATTTTTTTTCTGTTTAGCTTAATTATAATTTTAAAATTAAATTTAAGTTATTATTATTATAGATCTTTATCGTATTCTCCCGTTTATAATAAATTTCTTTTCAATTATGTATCATCAATTTTATAAATTTGGTGAAAAGGATTATAATTATAAATTTTAGATGTGTAATTTAAATGTTTTGAATTTTAAAAAATATTATTATACATTTATAAATATGATTAAAGCAGTGTACAATCGAAAAATACATTACCAAATTTAAAAAATATATATGCTAAAAAAATTTAAAAAAACATGAAACATTTATAGTCGTCCCTTATATATATTTTATTATTTATATATGAAATATTAATTAGTGTTTTAGAACCTTTAGTGTTTGTATAATTATATGGTGTGCTTTTAGGTGCTGACAGAAACTTCTGGTCACGGTAGTTACACCAGGAAGATACCTTACATTGAAAAAACCGTCTGCTTTTAAGTAGTGATGGAAAGTTTGCCACATAAGGGATGATTGCCGATGCCTTTACCAAACACCCTACCCTACTCACCATAGATGCAAAAACAAGATACATTTCCAGGATGATGTGTAATAATGCCCACCCTTGGTTATCTCCTGCATTTCTACTTTAGAATGTGAAGACAAATTTCTATGAAAGTTCACAATAATGATGTGTACTGTGGGTGCTTTCATACATCACCATCTGCCCTGATAAGCAGTGTAGATACATATGCCATGTGTATGGGGTCAAGCTGGAAAGACACATTTACATGATTTCCAACCCAGAACTTCAGGTATTGCCTCCTTACACACGGCATAACCATGATTCCAACTGTCAAAATCTCAGTGTCTTCCACCTTCTTTTCTCTTTTAACCAAGCAATCATAGAGGTACACCAGAGACATCCATGGAATCATCAAGGTACACGAGAGATGCCCATGGTTTAAATCACTCTTCATAAACGTTTGATAATAAATTCCCCGGGAGGAATCTATAAGTGAGGATAAGCATGGTTGAAAATAGTTGAAATTAAGCTGATTAAAAATTAATGATCAGTCCTGTTACAGAGTTTTCAGCAGTTAAATTTCTGATATTATCCTCCTGACATACCAAGAAACTTAAAGCATCTTTATCTTTTGAAGGAATTTACTTTATAAGTTTAAACTCTGTTATGAATCCCAAAAGCAACATGATACCATGTGAGTGTCCGGGTCCCCATAAAAAGTGTAACGGGTTGAATTTTATTTAACAGAATGTCAAAGTATAAGAAGCCTTTTTAAGGGGGCAGCAAAGATTTGATTCAGTGTTTAGAGTCAATGAGAATGAGGCAGAGGGATTACCTAAATGGTTAGAATCTGGGTGTATGAAGTACATTGTGTTAGTTGGAAAGTGAGGGAAGCATCCATTCATTCAGAGGCCCACAACCAACAGTTGGTCACTTGGGGGAAACCAATGCCCTCTGTGGTTATGCCACCTGCTCCTCCTCTGCTACCCAATCCAAGAACTGGCATGATTACGTCTATGGAATGATTACACATACATACTATGGGTCCCTTGTAGCTCAAAAGGGGTTTAAATAATTTGAAGCCTGGACAAACAGAGGAAAACCCACAATCTATACAAGACTGTGGAGACGAGCAGGAGGGGAAATTGGTTCTTTAAATAATTTGAAGGCTGGACAAATAAGGAAAACCCACAATCCATATATATAGAGACAGAGGACTGTGGAGAGGACTGGGGAGATTGGTTCAATGGCACAAGAGCTAAGCAATACCAATTCCACTGAAGACAAACCACAATTTCCATTAAAGAACATGGACTTACGTCTGCTAACTGCAATGAAATCTTGTGTAGAATCCAGTGTTTTGGATGGGAAACTAACAGGCCTTCTCATGGGCCCTCACTGGTTGATTGTTCCTCTACATCACGCCATATCTGTGATCTCTGAGACATATGATGAACTCAAGAGGGATGGCAAGGAAATAAGCTTTGTGTACGTTGCAGCTGACAGGGACCAGGAAGTTATTGAGACTCTCAAGAGATATGGGCAGGAAGACCGTATTGATGAACGCCCTGATGTGGAGTGCTTCGAGAGGGCATTGGGGATTTTGCCCAAGGACTGGTTTGTTGTTCCCCTTGAGCCATCGGAAGTTCGTTTGGAGGTCCTGAATAATTACAGGTCTGGCATTTTTAGCCTGGCGTTTGTGGGTTTTGATGGAAATCTGCATACTAAAGATGGATTGAAGATGCTGGAGAAATGGGGCGCTGAGGCCTATCCATTTACAGAAGAAAGAATTGAACAACTCCGACGCGAGGCTGTAGAAAAGGTCATCAACCAGAGCTTGCAATCTCTTCTGATGACAGGGATTTTCTCATAACAGCTGATGGAAAAGAGGTAATTTTCTTTCCTGAATCTGTATGTATGCAGCTCTGTCAGTTTATTTTGGTTCTTTAGAATCTTGTGAATTCCCAAGTCTGCATTTATTCTGCTAAATTTTGCAACAAAGGGCAAGACTACAGGCCATATGGGGTCGGTGTGATCCACGAACTCTTGGTTAATGTGTATGAGACAGTATGATTTCTTCTTTTGCATTGAATCTAGATGTTGGGTCAGTGAAATGAATATGTAGACAAACCCATCTAAACACAGATTTCATATGCTATACACTAACTCGCCAAACTCAAGGAAGCAGATCTGGAAATCTTGAGTCCAGAAAAATTAATAACTGCTAGAAATTCCCGTATAAGACACTCTGGTACATATCATGCTGGCAAAAGAAAAACATGGAAGAAACAGAGTATGGCTCGAATACGAAAATAATCCATGCCTTCAAAATTTGGTGATGTAGTGAAATTTTTCATGGTACATACCAACTCAGGGCTAGATAGGTTTGCACTAAATTTCCAGAAATATATGTATGTGATTGAATAGAAAAGAATAAATGTCATTAAAACTTATAGGAGAATGCAACTTGAAGCAACTCTTCTGTGCATAATGTTAGTACAATTTAATAAACCAAATAACCAGACGAACGGTGCATGAAGTATTCCTATTTCTCCTGAATTTCCAGGTGAAAGTGGCAGAGCTAGAGGGAAAGATTGTGGGACTATACTTTGCTGCCCACTGGAATAATCAATGTCGGACTTTTACCCCTATGTTGGCTGACATTTACAAGCAATTGAAGGATCAGGGAACAGAACTGGAGATTGTGTTCATTTCCAGTGATGAGGACCGGGTTTGTTTTGAGAACTATCATAGGAGCATGCCTTGGCTTGCTGTTCCTTACTCGGATTTGAAGACAAAGAAGATGCTGAATCAGAGATTTGAGGTAGAGGGCATCCCATATCTTATCATGCTGGACATGAAGGGGAAAACGATGCAGACAGAGTGTGTAGAGCTCATTTATAAATATGGAATCCAGGCTTTCCCATTTACTCCAGAGAGATTAGCAGAGCTGGAATACGAGGAGCAGACCAGGCATGCATCTCAGACTTTAGAGAAGCTTCTTGTGACTGCCGAGCGTGATTATGTCATTGGGCATGGAGGCAAACAGGTGAGTCTTTTGGAAATTCATGCTCTAAAAAATTTAGGAAACAACAGCAACAACATACTCTGATACTATGTTAGGAAAAGGTAAGATAATGAATCATGAAAGGAATACAACCCTATTAAATTAATGCTCAGAATACAAAAACTTCCTCCCATAGGCATCTTTGTGTCATCCAATCCTCAATCTTTCACAGGCTGTCAGTCGTCGCTTGCTGGTTTGGTGAAAGCTAAGCGTTGATATTGCGCTCACAAGGGTTCAAGTAACTCGGACGACAAAGGTCATTTCTAGTTATGCTTGGGCTCGTGCCAGCTCCCATAATAGCAATTAGGGCCAGGTGCAAGTCCCTGGCCTCCTAGATAGGGTAAGGCATGATGGGCAACTTCCATTAACCAACTTGCTTTCCCCTGCTGCATCCTGATGTCATTTGGTGTAGTCCTGTGCAATTTGATTAATTTGCTGTAGTCCTGTGCAATTTAATTTGTGGTATCCTGCAAGTTCCAATTGTGGTTCCTCAACTCATCCGGATTACCTGTTTTCAGATGCCACAATCACCAGCAAACCTTATCTGAAGTTCTGCAAACACGTTATCTGAAATTCTGCTAATACAAAATTTTAAAGAATAAAACACCAAAAAGATGTGAAACAATAAGGTGTCATACAAAGTACATATATAAATATTAAGAGTGAAAATTTGTAACATTGAGATTCAGTTTAAATGTCTGGTTTGTCCAAGCCTTAAGATATTTTATGGTATAATTGAGGATTTATTTTATTCTCCTCTGGGTGTAGAGCTCACAATGCTGTCCACATGGGTTTTGCAATGCCGCCCACATGGCTTTTGCAGGTTAGCATCTCTTCACTGAGAGGGAAGACTGTTGGACTATATTTCACAGCTCAGTGGTGTCTTCCCTGTCAGAAATTCACTCCAAGATTGATATCTGTCTATAACAATTTGAAAGAATCTCTGAAAGGTGATGAGGGTTTTGAGATTATATTCATTTCCAATGACAGAGATGAAGCAGCTTTTCGTTCATACTATGAATCCATGCCATGGCTTGCTCTGCCTTTTGGGGATGAAAAGATTAAAGAGTTGTCACGCTATTTCGACATTAGGGGCATTCCATCGCTCGTCGTAGTAGGCCCTGATGGAAAAACTGTAACGAGTGAAGGAAGGAATTTGATCAACTTGCATTGGGAGAGGGCTTATCCTTTTACAGTAGGTCGTCTGGCTGAAATTCAGAAGGAAATAGACGAAGAAGCCAAGAGCTTTCCAAAAATATTTCACCATGCTGGGCATCTGCATGTATTAAATCTTGTGTCTGCAGAATCTGGAGGAGGACCTTACATCTGTTGTGTTTGTGACGAACAGGGCTCTGGTTGGGCTTATCAGTGTGCTCAGTGTGGTTACGAGCTGCACCCCAAGTGTGCGCAGGTAGTAAGTCAGAATGAAAATGAACAACATCAAATTACTAATATTGAAAGGGATGTTCAGACAAAGTAAGCAAGCCTGAAATATAGTCATGTAACATTCCAGTGGCATGGCTTCTCTCTGAGTTTCATGTGAGCTCAGTTTGTATATATCTGGTATATAGGTTGGATTGGGCAGGATTGGACAACTAGCTATAGGGGTTCCATTAGAAACAAGGTTGCTATTGGGAAAAAGGACAGTGGAATGAATTTCATTGAAAAAAAGAGAACGAAGGTTGAAACAGAACCCCCATGGTGGGAACATCACACCAAAAAAACATCTGCATGAATGAAAATGGTTGCATTGTTACTGTTTACAATAATATGTTACATATTTATGGTGAATCACTCTCCACTTTGGGAAAACATCTCCTATTATTTGTATCATGTGTTAGGGATAACAGTAAAAAGAAGAAAGGAATTATAATAATGTTATTAAAATCATTGGGAGGCAGATAGATTGTGAAAAGGTTATTAATAGAAAATAATAATTAGTTAGTTATAAGCAGTCTTACTTTTCACTAGTGGCATGGTCATGACGAAAAATGGCATAGAGGTTTGATGATCAAGGTTTGATATATGAGGTTTTCCTATTAAGAAAATGCTAGAATTTTGTTCATAATTTTAAGTTTTTTTTTTTTTTTAATATATTTAATTGTTAAATATATTTATATTTATGCTATTAATATATAAAATGAATATTTAAAAATAAATAAAATAAATATATAATATTATCAATATTATGATATATGAAGATATATTTTTAAAAAAATTGTTTGTTTTATTTTAATTATAAATTGACTTGATAGTTTTATTTAAAGTATTTTTGGATTGAGTTAATTTAATTAGAAAGGTTATTAGCTAGTTAATTTTATTAGAAAGATTATAGCTAATCAAATATTGACTATTGAATTTAGTTTTAATATTAATATTTTTAAATTCATTATATTGGAAAAGTAGTTTTGATTAACACAATAAAAATGTAGATTTTTTAAATAGACTATAACTTTGTATTAATAATTTTGTGGTGAGAATATTGTTGATTTTTCAAGATTCCTAGATTCCTAATTTCTTCCAATGATTCTTATAAATCAATTTATCTTATACCACATTCATCATTAAATAATTATACAATAAAATCTTCAATAGTAAAACAAAAATTATAGTAGAAACAACCTAACACAAGAGACACAAAATTTAACCTAGGAAAACCCCAAACCAGGGGAAAAACCTATCGACATTTTCTTAGAGAAATTTGTCCAATTCAACAAGGAATACAATTTGAACTTTTCAGTCAAAACAACTCAAACCGACCAGTAACCACACCCAAGTCAAACCTAGTGAAACTACCCTCAATTCGCCTCAGAAATTCTATCTATTGTGTTTTTGAGATTTTGGTTTGCCTCAGAGAATTTAATCATCCTCAAAATTCGTCCTTGCATCTGGCCTCGGATTTCATCCTCTTTCTACCTTAGACTTGTTCTTATTGTGATCCAAATTCTGCCCAACGGAGGAGGTTGAATGGCCTTTATATAGTGATAAAATGAGCCCAAATGGATATTTCCCTTGGGCTGGGCCAACTTGGAGCCGACCTTATATTTTGGAGGAAAAATTCAAGTTTCAAAATCTGATTTTTCCTTCTTTTAAATCCGACTTGAAATACAATTCATATTTGTCATTTTCTTTTATTTTGGAGGGCTAAATATAGTTATGAAGACCGACCATAGCTACAAAATTCAACACTCCCTCTTAGCTAGGGAGGTATTCATAATGACTTCCTCAGATGTTCTCTTGTTGAAAATTTCTTTATTCCAAGAAAAGGTTGAATGAGCTCAACTATGTTGATGAATCCATCCATCTCATGTTCAACACTAGAATCATGAGGAAAGCATCCCCACATCAACATCAAAGGAGGAACTAGTCACCCACTAGTCCTAGGGTCACCAACTCAACAAGTCATCACTTGGAGACATGTCAAGTACCCCACCCGACCCATGGTGAAACCCAGGGCCCATTTACCATTTCCACATGTCATCACATGCCATTGAACATTAAATACCTACTCGATGCTATAAGGAACAAGCTGAACCCACCAGCCAAACCCCATGGCAATATGGTCAGAACCCCACAAACTGGGGGAGCAATCCAGGCCTCGATGCTAAAAGGGCCAATCTCCCTAACCAAAGTCTATGGCTTCTAGGTCAAACCCCATGACAAAGGAGCAATCTAGGCCTTGATGCTTATAGGTACAATCTCTCCAACCATAAACCATGGTTTCCCAGTCAAACCCCATGACCTAAGAGAGAAATCTAGGCCTTGATGCTTATACAGTCAATCTCCTCAGCCAAACTCCATGGCTTTCAGGTCAAACCCCATGACCAAGGGGGCAATCTTCGCCCATAGCTACAACAACATCAACACTCCCTTTAACCAAGGGAAACATTCTTAATCACTCCAAGCTTGTCCCAAACTCTACACCAACTTGATTCAAGGACAAAGGCTTTGTGGGAATGTCAGCAACCAACTCAATCATAGAAATACATAAGAGCTTCATTGTTCCACGTGCTTTAACTTGTCACCACAGTCGTCTCTGCACTTGATCAAACAATCCTGAAGCTACCATGCTTCACAACTTTCCAAGCAACCTGTGATATACTATGTTTAGTAGTGGTGTTAGCTTATTGCTTATCATAGCAGATCCCCAAGCTAAATCTGTGAATCCCAATAGTTGCACTCAACACATGCCTTAGCTCAATCATAAACTTTATCACAATTGCTCTCCGATCATCTTGGCAATCCTGGTTGCACCCTTTTACATGGAGGCAATTCTTTCTGCCACTATTTCCCCCTCTTAACACATGATTCCTTCAAAATTTGTTGACTAACCTACTTCTTCTGAACTTGGAGCCCTTCCAACATAATTTGAGATATCAATGCAATTTCTCCCTCTTGAACATGAATCACTCCAGGGAGAATCCTCTTGTCACACACTTTTCTTTGCCCTTCCAATACTTCCATCTGTTGTCAGAGCCTTAGTAACCTTCACAATGTATCTGTAACCCTCACTAGCAGGTCATAGAAGAATGATTACAACCCAACAAAAGAGACAAATACAAGAGCTAACTAATAGTAAAACAACAACAATAATAATTAAAGAAGAAAGATATAAGGTACTTACCTTTTGAGGATTGAGGGGAATCTTTTCAGCACCCTCTTGATCCTTGTCATCTTGCATAAATCATCCATCTGCAAAATTATTCATCCTTGTCTTCATCATTAGTCACTTTCCTTCCTTCCTTGCATGAGCTAGAGTTTCTTGTTTCATCAGAAACATCAGTCTAGAATTAGCTCTAGGGTTTTATTCACAAACCCTAGGGCAATCACATCCAAAACTTCAAGTTTTTTGCAACAAACTTTGTCATATACAAATTTTCTTTCCATATCCAAATATTCAAAACCATAGAACTTTTCATGCCTCTGCATATGTGTCATCAAACAGTCAAGGGTGTTCCATTTTAATTCAATCCAAGCAAATGTATCAAGATTAATAGTCCATTATTGTATTTTGCCTTCATTTATCACTCCAGCTATTAATAAAGGACATATATATAGACAAATCTTCAATGAGGGTATGGCATTCCAATGTCCTCTATAGCATTAATAAGTAAACAATCTTCATATGGTATAGACTTCCTTCATGGAAGAGGCATCAACAAATTATTTAAATTAGATGAGCATCATGTCATAAAAAACATCTTTGACTTTAAATTCAAATCATCAAAATGCCCAAACAGTTCATGACACTTGAAACAGTGTATCTAAAGTGCATTTTGCCTCAACAAGGGACCTCAAAAGGTTGGTTTCATATTTAGTAGTGTTTATAGCCAAGCTTCTTCTTTTTCAAACAAAGGTTGAATCACTTCTTCAAAGAATGGAAACAATTTGACCTCTTGGCTCAGGTAGCCCTATGTTCATTCCAATGTCCTTTCTTAACTCCCTTTGGCTTAGAGAGGAACTTCCTTGGTCGATTAGTCAGAGATGTATCCTTTGATTACCATATTTCTAAGGCTCTTCCATATAAGTAATGGTGCCATATCTCAACCAATACAATCATAATCACAATGGTCCAATGCAAGACAAGAACTCTTATTCGGTCATACAAGATATTTTCACTATAGTGTAAGGTATATGGCATTAGAGATTTAGATTACTACAACTTCAAGACAACAGTTACATATCAAAGGAAATGTCCTACACAGGTCACTAATTTCAACCCACATCATACTTCAGGAAGCCAAATATTCTTGGCACACTTGGATGTTCATCTCCCTTATCTTAGCACAATCCAAATTCAAGGCTTCCAATACCAATGTGGCTTACATGCTACATAGACCTTATAACATCTTCCTACAAGTATCATAAAAAAATGCACCATAGAGTCCCCACCCTTCATTTCATTTGGACTATCTTGATGTGCTAACATGATATACTACATAGTCCTTTGGAATCATCACAGAATTGTTGAATGTATTAATATTCACCTTTGAAGTATTACTTAAATAAATTTGTGATGAATGGGCTTAGAACTTGCTTACCAATTAGTGAATCTCAATCTCAGAAGTAAACTTTTCCTTTTGCAGAAATCATCAACAACTTATGTTTAATCTTTTGAGGCATCTTAGTCATCAGTAGCAATAGGATTAGTTCTTTTCAAGAGGAGTACCTTACAGAAGATGATCTCCAAATAAATAATCTCGACCTTCCTCAACAATTTTGTCTTTAGCACAAGTTTGAAAAGACAAGCAAGTCTGCCTTCAATCATAAAAAAAAATCAACTTATGATTTGGATGTCTAAATTTTTCAGCTTTGTGATCACACTATGAGACCTCTCGGTCTTCCTGAGGTCTCTTGGTTCCCTGTAACTAGCCCTAAGGTAACTTTGGCTTCTGTATTTTTCATGTGACCTACCTCAAATAGGCTACGACCTAGTTGTGAGGCATTTTAGCCCTCCTAAGTCTTGTACTGAGATCTATCTCAACCCTCCTGTAGTTGGGACTAAGGTCATTCGATCCCTATTTCAGAGCTTCAACCCTTCTTCGAGCCTGGTCAAAATTATTAAATACAAACAGGGTTAAACTTTCACAAAGATTTTTTATTCTTGGGCAAGGATGAGGGTTTCGTGATCTCCTTTTCAATCATAATAGAGTTAGGC
This sequence comes from Pinus tabuliformis, assembly GCA_031772625.1. Lineage (NCBI taxonomy): Eukaryota > Viridiplantae > Streptophyta > Pinopsida > Pinales > Pinaceae > Pinus > Pinus tabuliformis. The sequence continues at coordinate 703,810,171 of CM062817.1, read as the reverse complement.
TTCATTGTTTCTTCAATAAGTGTCTAGTATTTTGGCTTCTCCATAAGCCAAGCTCTGATTCCATGTCGATTTTTGAAGATTTCCTAGATTGATAATTACTTCCAATGATTCTTAAATCAATTCATCTTATAACACATTCATCATTAAGTAATTATATAAGAAAATATTCAACAGCAATAGAAAAATGATAGTAGAGTCAACCTAACACAAGAGACACAAAATTTATGCTGGGAAAACCCCAAACTAGGGGAAAAACCTGGCAACCTTTTCTTAGGGAAATTTATTCAATTCAACAAGGGATGCAATTTGAATGTTCCAGTCAAACAACTCAAACTAACCAGTAACCATACCCAGATCAAACCTAGTCAAAATTTCCTCAATTAGCCTCAGAAATTCAGTCTGTTGTGCCTCAAAGATTTTTGTCTACCTGAGAGAATTTAGTTTGCCTCAGAATTTTCCCTTCCATCTGGCCTCATATTTTCATCATATTTTTGCCTCATATTTCATCCTCTTTCTATGTCATATCATGCCTTAAACTTGTCCTTGTTGAGATCCAAAATCTTCCCAATGGAGGAGGTCGAATGGCCTTTATATAGTGATCAAAGGAGCCTAAGTGGACATGTCCCTTAGGTTGCGCTAACTTGGAGCTGACCTTACATTTTGGAGGCAAAATTTAAGTTTCAAAATTTGAGTTTTCCTTCTTTTAAATCGACTTCAAATACAATTCATATTTTCCATTTTCTTTTATTTTGGAGGGCTAAAAATAGTTACGAAGACTGGTCATATCTATAAAATTCAACAAACATAGCCAGTACATTAAAATTGGTTATTTCCAATTGAATTACTTTCCCATATATTTGATTTAGGTATGTCCCTTGGATTCAAATTCTTTTAACTTCCAAGCTATCAAGTTTTCTACATTTACAAGTGTAAATACACCAAAAAAACAAGCAAAATTATGCAATATTTACAACACATGAAGTGTTTCTTAAGGATGAACTACATCGCCTAACCTAGGGCCCCTTAATTTTGGTGAGGGAAGGAGATGCAGGTAAGGAAAAAGTTGATCAAATTGATTAACATTATTGCTAGAAGTGGATTGGTTTATTGGATTCTTGTCAAAGTATGTTACAACTCCTCACTTTGTTGTCTTAAACTTTTAATCTCATCCTCTGCCCTCTGCATGGTAGTTCATTAGTCAATTAGGATCTCCATAGTGGATGTGAGACTGGAGACATGATGATTGTATCTCATTTGTATGGAAAGAATTTCATTCTACAGTTGGTTGATTTTCTCCAGAATCTCCATGTTCTTGTCTCTAGGGCGTTGTGGCATGTATGCAACCTTCCAATTTCAAAGTGCTTTATTATGATTCTTCACTTTACCCCTATTGTTATAGAAAGACCATAGCCCAACAATTGTTTCCTTCCCATGATTAGCCAAAATGGATTTATCTAGGGTTGATTTAAAAGAGGATACATCTTGGATGAAGTACTTGGTGATCCGCTTAGCTAAAGTCTTTCCAATCCCTTTATATTTAACTCAAAAACAATATGGTGAGAGTGAAGAAAATAAGAGCTTCTAAATTGGTCCAAAACAATTTACTTTCCCCAATTATTAGATTTTTCTACATTTGTTGTTGGCTTGTTGGGGCCTAACCCAGGTTTAGAAGTGATTTAGCGAAACAAATCCTGCACTACCAGTGCTTTTGGCAACAATTCGCGGAGCGCGGACTGAAGTCTCACTCGAGGTAGTAGGGGAGGGTGCTGGAACCAAGTTTCTGCACCCTTGGGATGTCTTGATGTGGTCTGGAGGGGTCGCGAATTGATCGACACCCTCACCCCACTCTGCACTACTGTCAGGCTTCCGCGTAGATCCAGGCCGTTGCACTTTATTATTAATGAGTTTATTATAGATTAGATCTACTTCTTAAGGTCTTGAAGAAAACATTTAATAGTAAGAACTAGTGCACACAATCATAAATATGCATAAATTCAAAACATAAGCAACATATAGATTCACGATAAAGCACACAATGATTCAGAAATTCCTATCTTTATTTATATCCTTTTCAGTACAACCAGATCTGCCCTGCGCACTCAGCTGGAGGGGTCCACACACACAGCTGTGGACTCTACCAAGCCTCTACGCACACAGCTGCAGAGCCTCTATCTATCTACCAACACCCTCGACTCGGACTTACATATGCAAAGAGAATATTGCCTTCATAAACCCATAACATTCCAGATCCAAAACCCAAAAACTAACTTTTAACCTTAGAGCCTTGTTCTATTTATACATTCCCATGGTCCGCGGACCATGGGTAAGTCGACTCACTTTCTATTTTCTTACATTATTTTCGTGGACAACCCTTTGACTTGACTCATTACACCTCACGCTTCGCGCACTTCGCGGAACTTTTACCATACTTTTACCCAAAATTGTGGACTTCAAGCCCCAAAACCATTACGCGGGGGATCTGCTGCCCAACAGGCCCCCAACACAATCATCGTGACTCGTCCCGAGTCACTTGGATGGTGCAACAATCTTTGCGCAAAGGTCCACTAGCAACTTTTGTGCTTCGCTTACACTCGCAACAAATTCTTTTACCGTCTGTTGTACTCGTTGTACGCGAGCCACCGATGCATCTGTGTCAGTTTCAATTACTTGTCCAGATTCATATACTGCCTCCATGTGTTCTAACTTTCCCTCGATGTTGGTGGAGACCGCGAATGCCTCATCAAGCCAAGGCTAGATGTGTTCTTTAAGCACTACTTCCTTCTGTCGAGTGGCATCAACTTGTGCCTTGAGAACCTGGGCCTCCCTCATTTTGGCCAATCGCTACGTGATAGCGATCGTTTGCGCAGTCCCCTAGACTTTTTCATAAGCCTGTTGTAATTCCCGCACTTCTGTCTCTACTTGCTATAGCATTGGGTCTTCTTGGAGGGATGTGAGCATTAGGAGGGACTGATCCAACAATCCCGAGCAATCTTGGACAACGTGCTCTATCACTTCCAATCTTGCTTGAATTTTGTCATGGTGCTACTCTCGAACTTCCGGGCGTGTAGGTGGTTGTGCCTTCAGCCTTAGCTCCGCAATTTGTAAATTTAATTCCCACTGAGCTTTCGCAGCCTCCTCTTGGGCGTATGAAATCCTGTGGCCATGTGATGAATCTTGTCAGCTATTGGAAGTTCTGCTGGCATAGCCAACTCTAGTACCTTGCTATAGACCTCTGTCACGGCCTGTTCCAACTACTTGTTGTGTGCAACCAAGTCATCACGTTATAGAATAACCTGCTCTAGATTTGCCTTGTGCTCCATTAAGATTTGGAGGGCGCGGCCTTCCCTGGCACAGAGCTTAGTGGTTACCCCATCCTGCAGTTGGTATAGGGTTTCTCTAGGAAGGGTGGCCAAATTCAACCCCCAACCCCTTATGTCACCTTCAACTTCTGCTACGATGACGCTTGCTAGTAATGAAGTGTTCATTGTGAAGGCGCACATCGTCTGCTCGACTGTGGATGTGTCATTGGCTAGGTTTGGTATCATCCCTCCCGGGGGTCGCACCTGTAATTCTTACAGCTACGCTCTGAACTCCCCCAACACAGTTGTCTACTCTGTCATCAACGCCTCCAAAGCATCTTTAGTGACAATACACACTGGTTTGCTGTTGTCAAGAAACTCTTTCTTCAAAGTCTTTGTTGTCTTTGTCTTTTTGCGCGTATGTGGCGGCTCCTTGATGCGTGGCCTCTTGAATTGGTTTGATTTTGTGGTAAGGTCTGTGCATTCCTGTACCGTCGTTTCCTTCTGCATGTCCTACTTCAAGGACATTTCCTAATCTTCCCTGATTTCTTCGGTGATTGCTTCCTCGGTTGCCTCCTGCTACAAAGATGCCTTCTGTCCCTAACGCGTCCTTTCCACCATCTTAGTGAGTCGCAGTTGGATTTCCTTATTTCGTTGTTGTGCTACCATCCTTTCTAATGTGGCCAAGTCTAGGGTGTGCCACTCCGGAGGCCATGATGCCATTACCTCGTAAATTGCATCGTCCGTTGCAATGAATGGAAGCGTTACCCATGTTTGTTTTGGATCCTTCCGTGCTTGGATATATAGGTTATGCATGTCCGCTTTGAACTCGACCGCGCTTTGCAGACTGTTGTATACTATCAAGGATAACCATGGTATGTGAGCTACCCATGTCCTGATATTCACCTCCATGAATATCCAAAACACCTTGATCTCACGAATCCTCATGGTATCTTTCGTAGCCCAGAGCGAGTTATACCGCACTGCTTCAGGGAGGTTTCCCTCAATGTCGGGAAATTGGCTGCCTTGTGGTAGCTCTCATACAAATAGTAGGATTGTTAGGAGCAACCATGTGTAATGGAAATTCTTACCTTGCTCTTGAGCTTCCCGAAAATTTGTCAAAAATTCATCACAGAGAAATTGTGCCCAGTTGAACTGAACCCCTTTTGCACACTGCTCTGCAAGTGCAATGAAAGTGGCTGGCACTTCGTCTGCACGGAATTTTCTCATGAGCTTATCGGCCAGTAACTGGGTGGTGATGCGCACCCCTCAGTATTTGATGCTTGCTATTGCATACCCTCACTTCCATTTTTCCAGCTTATATTTAACCTTCATGGCTTCTACGAGGCCCACGTCACTACTCGTTCTGGCTATGTCTGCAGGATCGTTCCCTTTAGTAGGTAGCTGGGAAATTTAGTGTACTAAATCAGCTGTGATGGGAATCGGTTCCTCCAACCATAGATACCCATCATGTACCAGACATAGTAACTGTCGGATAACAAAAATGGTGATGGCCGCACGGTGATAGTGGGGTATCCACCTTAAATTGAGTAATCCCGCCTTCTCCACACCCCGTAACCACTTCCACCACAGTAATTTCTCTTCGGCCAATTGGGGGAACTTCTCGCTATCCGCAAGATCCCAATCTTCGAACTTGATACTCGGTATTTGGTCCAATGGCAGACTGTCAAATCTTATCTCATCTGGAAGAAGCGGTGTCTGGAGCATACTCTTCGTGGCCTCCAGGTCCTTTGGTATCTTGGTTGCCCCCTTCCACGGAGAGATATATGGTGGTAGTGAAAGTATTTGGAAATCATCCTCCTCTTCCTCACTCTATGCTTCAATCTGAGCGATCAGGGCTTGCAAATCTTCCTCGTCCTCGTCAATTTCAGTGGTGATTGCTTTGCCCTTTTCTACCACTGACAACTTACTGAATCTCGGTGATACCCGGACTGGCCCCATAGTCTTCTTGTCTTTCTGGGGTCGTAGTCTACATGGGGACTTTGGAACCTCGGGGGCAGCAACTGCTTCTTCTGGCTCCTCCTGGGTCGGATACAACTCTTCCGCAAACCGTGCTCGGGTTCTAGCCATGGTACTCATGGGAGGCCTGGTAGCTAGGTGTTTGTTGTTTTGTACTGGCTCAAATCTAAAATATTCCAGTGTTGTCCAAGGGTTTTTGTAGGAGCACATGAATTTGAATGTAGCCCTTCCCTCCACTTCCAATTCATTAATATCTTCTTGGCGGCAGATATTTTCGTATCTAGCTCGGGACTCCTGTCTTAATGGTCTGCCGCCCACTCCTCTTTGCCGTAACTCAAACTTCTTGTCATGAATAGTGACGTCAACAGTCACCTGCCAACCTTCCCACGCGACAGCGCAGCCCCTTCATCGCGGCCGCGATCTTGCTGATCGGTTGGCCCTGCACAGAACCTTCTTTCCGTGCAGGCCTCCCATAGACTTGTTTATAGTCCCACGCCTCCTTTCAACTGCTTGGAGCGCTGAGACTGTGCTTTCCATAGCTAGTCAGGTGGTCGCATCCCAGGTGTGAGATTTCAGCTTCCCTACTAACCCGGGTTATGGGACCTTTCAAGTGCCTTCGTATCTGTTATCCCACCGTGCGCTGCTATATATGGTGCACTCCTCCGTTGGTGCAGTTGTAGCCATGATAACAGGGTCGCAGCTCATTCTAGTACTGAGGTAGACCTGGCCAAGCCTGGTTCCCTTATTTGTAGATTCGTGTGGCCCGCTTGTGCGACGCTAATTTTCATTTTGCTAATTTCTTCATCCAACATTGTGCTTTTCCTCCTCAGCCATGCCCATTATTCATCAATTTCATGAAGCCTTCTGCTGCTGCACCGAATGGCTTCCTGCAACCACCGAATTCCTTTGCCTAGGACCTCGCGTGTAGTCTGAACTGCAGAGGTTGCGAGTTGAGGAGTTTCTTCTGTCCTCTTGGTTCCATCTTGTCTTACCATTGATAAGATCACCTTCACCCCCCTCCTTTTGCTGATGGTCTTATAGGCCCATCGAACCCCTGGTATCCGCAGATTCCCATTGGGTCGTCTTATCAGGCGGACGTTGTTCATGCTCCCCCCTGTTTTCCTGCTGGCTTTGTCATGAACAGCTGGCAGAATGCATCGCTGTGGCGAATTCTGATTTTTGATTCTTAGTCAGTTAGGCATTTGCACAACATACACCTGCATCCTACGCTGCCGATGGACACTCACCCCGCTTTTTTCTCCAAACCATACGCGCACCTACCTTCTACATTCGCGCCACTTTCTCCTAGTCTTTTGGCATGTACTCCACCCTTGTGCAGTTGTTGCACACAGTGCCCCCATTTGCGCACCCTGCTGCTTTTGTTCCAGAATTGTCGCTTTGCAGTGGTCTACAAGTTCCTTCATGTTCGTTGCACCCATATTTGTTGGCAGCTCCCTTGCTTCTATTGTTACACGGTGTAGTGATCTAACCATCATATTACAATTTAGCGTTGTTACCTCATGCAGTCGGTTCTGCCATCGTTCAATCTCTTCATCTGAGTCCGACGTGCAGGAACTGTCACGTTCCCATGAGATTCTCTCATCCGTTGTCAGATTCACCCAATCCCGATCTTGCGCTGTGATATGGTAGATACAGTCCAGTTCATCATCACTATCCTTATCATGCATAGGCTCCGTGTAGCGTGCCCCTTCGACTAGAACTAGTGGAACCACTACGCGGAGAGACTTTTTCTCGAATATCATTTTTCGTCTCTTTAGGTTGATAACTCCATTCATATCCGTGGCCTAGTCTATCCCTAAAATGCAGGATACAAGTTACTGTCATCCACAATTTCTATTACCTCAAAATCTATTTGTGTGCTCGCACCTTCGATGTCTATTTTAACTCCTTGTAGTCTCCCCATGGGCAAGATCTTCCGTTGGTTCACCATCCATAATTGAATAGGAGACCATTGTACTGCGGGCCTACCCATGCGCTCCCAGGTCTGTTTAGGTAGCACATTCGCATCTGACCCTAAGTCCAGCACGACCTGATCCATCTTAGAGTCACCAATCTGGGCAGTCGACCGCATTTCCTGCCCGGTGCGCAAAGCATGCTTGCCTAGTTTCCAGACCATGCGCAGTTCACCCAACCCTGCACACCTAGTTATCAACTCTTGTAGTCCCTTAACTACTTTATTATCTCGTAGTAGCTTCATGCATGTCTCTAAAAAGGTAGTTAGCATAGACGGATCCATTTCTGGCTCAGTTTAATCCTTTCTACTTGAGGTAGAAGCCTCCACAAAGCTCTTCTTAGCTTCCATAAATGTTTCCTTCGCGCGTTCCAAATCAAACTTAGGTTACTTTGTAGGGGCCTTGCGAACCCATGTATCCTCCTCAGGTTGCTTCCCCTTATCCTCTCCCGTAGTTGCACCACTCTTGAGCACCATGTTCATGTTAGGGTCCTCTTTGTGCAGTTCATCCTTCATCATTTGGACGTTCTGAGTGGGAGTAGACTGAAGCACCCCTTTCTCGTGCATCTATGCAATTAGTGTGGGACAATCTACTACTTCATGATCAAACTGGTAATAGTACGAGAAACACGTTCTGCTCGGGTTCGTGCTGTCACACGCGTAGTGCCCAGGTCCTCCACAATTGTAGCAGATTAATTGTCCGCGCCCTCATCCAGATCCCATTCCTCCTTGTCCTCATCCCTGGAATCCACTGCGCACTATTGCTGCAGCTGGATCCTGACCTCACACCTTAGTCTGCATCCTGTAAGCAAATGTCCAATCCATCAACAAATCATAACTTCGACAATTTTTTTCGTCATGGCCCATGGATCTACAAAAGTTGCAAAATAGTTGCTGGGGGGGCTGTATAAGTTTCTACAATAGATGATAGTTGTCCATTGAGTGCTTTCCCCTCACCTAACAGATCGCGCACCAGAGTGCGGGTGCTACGCTTGGCCCTACTTGTGCCTCTGGTCGCAATGGCATCGGTCCCCCCCTTGCCAAATAGTTCACGAATATCGGACAATGATCCTTATTGTGGCCATGGCTTTTACATTTTATGCACCACACCTCTTCGTGCGCCTCTGCACGGGGTGCCTTATCTTGTTTCAAGCTTTGCATCTCTAAACATAGGTTTTATAGTTGCGTGTGGATTTGTTGAACTCCCAACCTAGGATCCTGTATTGGAGTTTCATGCAACCTCATTGCTATCTCTAATGCTTCAGCCTAGGTTGAGATCTTTGGATGTGACAACGTTGTCCTTAGATGTGGTGTCAAAGATGCCACAAACCATGCGCGGTGTTGCACATCTGTCAGCGTCATGTTAGCCTCACAGATCGTACTCTTCAGTCTCTGATCCAAATCCCAAGGGGTTTCACCTGGCAGCATCACGATTTCTTTGAACCCAATGATTGACTGTGTCTTTGATTTCGGCCCGCTAAATTATTTGTTCAATGCATCCTAGATCACTGCTATTCCCATATTCGGGTGATCGCTAGAGTACTTTATATACCATGTCAACGCACAATCCTGCAGTGCGCTTACTAGAGTAGCCTTTCTAATGTTATCATCTATTACACCTTGGGCTTCCCATACAGCCTTTACCACGAACTAGAACTGATTTGGTTCCTCATTTCTTATGCCTCAAAATACAGGCAAATTGATCGCACTCACCATTCCAACCCTTGGTGGTGGCGGAGGTGGGGTAGGTGAAGATGGGGTTGATGTAGGTGAAGTGGGCCATGGCGTGGATGGAGGTGGTATCAGTGGAATGTGTTGCTTTATCAATCAGACTACGCTTCTTGGAGAGAACCCTGCGAGTTCCTCCTCACTTTCACGCAAAAGTGAAATTAAGGGACTGTTCTCTAATCCTTCGGTCCCTCGGTAACCTCTTCTGCTCTGCGTTACCCCAGACATCAATGGATTTGCATAACCCATTTTTCACATAACAACATTTTAATCCAAGTATTCAACAATTTGATGTACTCACCCCACGGTCCCTTGAGAAACCGTCGCTCTGCTTCGTTGTAGCTCACAGTTGTGTTTATCGCTAACTCAGAGATAAACCCACCTATTATCCGATCCAACCAATATTCAAGTTCTTTCTTCATGGGGTTCCAGTGTTCCGACATTAGACATCCCTTAGGCAGATCCTGGTCCCGACAACGAAACCAATTGTTGGCTTGTTGGGGCTTGAACCAGGTTTAGAAGTGATTTAGCGAAATAAATCGTGCACTATCGGCCCTTTCGGCAACAGCCCGCAGAGTGTGGACTGAAGTCTCACCCGAGATAGTAGGGGAGGGTGCTGGAACCAAGTTTCTGCACCCTTGGGATGTCTTGATGTGGTCTGGAGGGTCGCGAACCGATCTGCACCCTCGCGCTGCTTTGCACTACTGTCAGGCTTCCGCGTAGATCCAGGCCATTGCACTTTATTATTAATGAGTTTATTATAGATCATATCTACTTCTTAAGCTCTTCAAGCAAACATTTAACAGTAAGACCAGTGCACACAATCATAAATATGCATAAATTCAGAACATAAGCAACAGATAGATTCGCGATAAAGCACACAATGATTCGGAAATTCCTATCTTTATTTATCTCCTTTTCAATACAACTAGATCCGCCCTGTGCACTCAGCTACAGGGGTCCGCGCACATAGCTGTGAACTCTACCAAGCCTCTGCGCACACAGCTGCAAAGCCTCTATCTATCTACCAACACCCTCAACTTGGACTTACAGGCGCAAAGAGAATATTGCCTTCATAAACCCATAACATTCCAAATCTAAAACCCAAAAACTAACTTCTAACCTTAGAGCCTTGCTCTATTTATACATTCCCATGGTCTGCGGACCATGGGCAGGCCGACTCACTTTCTATTTTCTTACATTACTTTCGGGCGGAAAACCCTTTGACTTGACTCATTACACTTCACGCTTCGCACACTTCGTGGAACTTTTACCATACTTTTACCAAAAATTGTGGACTTCAAGCCCCAAAACTGTTACGCGGGGGATCCGCTGCCCAACATCTGTACTCAATTTTGAACAATTGTATGATGACAATTGCACAAAGATTTTCCCAACTAATCCCTCTGACCAACCCAGGTAGTGATTTCCCTACTCAACAAGTTTCATAGAACTCTAATCTCCAAATTTGGCAAAGGTATGACACAATTTGATTTTAAATCGACAAGACAAAAAGGTGATTGATTACCAGAGCCTTGCTTTCCACATAATTTTGGGAGCCATTTGCGTACCTTTCCAAAATCATGGTCGAGTCTGCCATGCCTAACACTTTTTGATGTAACTCCCCTTCTCCACATCATTCCCACACACTATTTCACGCATTATTTACCCGCAATCCTATGCCTCCTTTGCTAAAATTTTCCACAAACATTATATGTGGTTTCCATGAAAATTTGGTGATCATTAGAGTGTACCCTGCCCGATTCACTTATGCCAAACTTCTTGCATGTGGTATCAATGTTTTAAGTCACCAAGGTGCTCTTCGCAATAGTTTGAGTAAACATTACACAAACTCTCTCTTGATGCATTATATACCTTCACCACCTAAAACAATGTGTCATTGGATTAACAAAAATGAAAATGATCACATTTACTCATAATTAACCAACAATAAAAAAAATAAAATAAAAACTTCACATATAAATTTGAAATTTTATATCAATCTTAAGTGTAAGCATGCCACCCCTCATTATGAAAGGATCATAATCTTAGAATAATGGAAAAGTGAAACCAATACCATAAAAATAAATATTGTAATCATTATTATTATATTACTAAAAATAAAGAATATATGATCACCAAATTATTAATATGAATGGCCAGAATAATATAATTCTAAAAAAAATATTCAAAATTTTGATGAATAATATTTTGATTATTTATTCAAATATTTAAATATTAGAATAAAAGAAAAAGAAAAATATATAATAATAATTTAATGATTAGTGTACTATTCCTCATTCTAAACATAATATTTAACATAAATTTCGAATATTTTCAAGAGAATGACTTTCCAAAAGATGATCTCCAACTAAATATTCTCGACCTTCCTCAACAATTTTGTCTTTAGCACAAGTTTGAAAAGACAAGTAACTCTGCCTTCAATCATAATGATCTGTAATGTAAACTTGAAGGTGATGGTAAAATTGCAAGTAAATTTTTTATGTATTGTAGGCAATGGATCACTTTGCAAAATGCATAAAATTATGATTTTCAAACTTAGTTAATAGCATAAAATAGAGACAATATACCATATCATAAACACATAACAAAAAAAATGATAAAGGAGTTCACCCCTCTCCTGGGCTACATCTCTTGGTCCAGCTTCCAATGATGGACCTCTTTCATTAAGTGCTCAAATTTGTGCTTACATGGATTTACAATTCGCATAATGTAAATATTATGTCTCCAATGGCTTTAGAACTATAAAAAACCCCCAGTTGGGATCTTTCTGCACCTCATTTGGCCAAAAAATGAGAAAGTTATGCTCCTCCCACATTTTTCCAATTTTTCACAGCTAACTATCTTACAATTCACCCCAAATTTGGCTAAGCACCCCAAACCCAGAACCGGCGCACAAATTCTGTCTACAATCATGCATGAAAGTGAAAATTGTCAGATGCTTTAAATGTCCTATAAACCCCAGTTTATGAAAATATCAGTCGTATGGGGGCCACGTGCCCAAGGGCTGGGGCTAACTGTCCACCCCATTGCCCGACCCCCAACAAACTGCACTTGGTCACAGTGAGCAAATAAAACCTGGAACCAGGTGCTATTTCCATGTGCATGCCTTTATTGGAGGGCTTGTGGTCATATGCATGCCCCTATGGCTTGGGGCTGGCCCCCTTTCCATGCACTTAGGGGTTGGCCCCTCCATGAAGCCTCTGTGATGGTTCTGTGTGTTGGACTCGTGACTTGGGGCTAGGGCTAAGCCCTGGCCCTTGGTCCTACCCCATGGTTCTGTAGGTATGGGGACTAGGGTTGGGGCTTAGCCCTGGCCCAACCTCCAAACGTGCGTTGCACATAACTTAAATGGGTTTTGGGAGCCATAAGGGTTAAGTCCCGAGTTGTGGTGTAGTGGTAATGTGCCTTGTTGCTTGGTCAAAGGTTTGGTGTTCGACCCCCGGTGCAATCCCTTTAGACCTTAAACAAATTTTAACATGGCACTAAGAGGCCATGTGGTAGCCATTCATTGGCCCACGTGTCTTCAACCATTAGACCATAAAAAATCACAATTTCGACCAATAACAAATTAGGAAAAATTGAACCAATCAGATTCAACCATTTTTGCACCAATATGGAGAGGCCAAGTGGCAGCCTGCCATTGGCCCAAAATGTACAATCAGCTTGTCAAACCTACAATTTTTTTACCTGTTTGGGAAAACGATCAGAATGTGATATCGGGAGCATACGATATCGGTTTTGAACTATTCAAGTTGTGTTGGATTCAAGTTTCCGAGATATATGCTCTGTTATAGGCTTCAAGCACTTTTGAACAGACTGAATTTTGAGCACTTTATTGATCCCTTGGATCCCTCCTCCCTGCTTGAATCTTTTGGACCTCCAAAAGACTACTTTCAGTCAAAAAACAAATAAGGGTACAGTTCCCTCACCCTTCCAACCTCAATCCATTTGGCTATGCTTGGATTTGTGCCTTTAAGAAATTCTAGAAAGAAATCCTCTATTGAAGGAATCTAAACATGCTCTCCTTGATCATCAATCAAAGGAGGCTCATATAATTTCAAGTTCTCAACATTAACAACTACAGACATTTGCATATATGGAGGCAAATCCAACCGGAAGGCATTGTTACCAATCTTTTATAGAATCTTAAAAGTTCCATACCTTATTGGTTTCAATTTTTTACCTTCTCCTTTAAGCCTCTCCTTGCTAATATAAATCTAAACTTCATCTCCAACCTGAAAACTATGGTCAACAGGATGCTTATCATGCCTTGTCTTGTACTTGGCTTGGCTCTTTTCCAACTATTCTTGAACCATCCGATGCACTAATTGAACTTGTTCAATGAATCACTTGGCCTTATCAATGTCACTATGACCATCAATAGAAACATCTTTCCCAAATATAAAATGTAAAGGATATTTTGGTAAGTAACCAAAGCACGCCTCAAATGGAGATGTTTGAGTCGATGAATGCTTTGCCCGGTTATAAGCATGATGAATGTGGTGTAAGTTTTCATCCCAAAGCTTAGGATGTTTGCTACAATAACCATGAAGAAGGTGTATTACCGTTCTATTCACCACTTCTGTTTGACCATCAGTTTGTGGATGGAAGGTTGTGCTCTTTTTCAACTTGGTGTCCATTAGTCCCCATAAGCTTGACCAAAAGTTCCAAACAAATCGATAATCTGAATCAGAAATAATGGATTTGGGCAACCAAAAATGTACCCATAAATGTTGAAATAACATTTGTGCAGTCTATTCAGTTGTAACCTGCTTCTTACAAGGCATCAAAATACACATCTTTCTGAAACGATCCACCACAACATAAAGATAATCATGATTTTTTTATACATAGGCAGTCCTCCTACAAAGTCCATAGAAACACTTTCCCAAGGATGGGAGGGGACTAGTTAACAACATAAAATAAAGACAATATATTATATCAGAACCACGTAACAAAAAAAATGATAAAGGAGTTCACCCCTCTTCTAAGCCATATCTCTTGGTCCAGTTTCCAATGATGGGCCTCTTTCATTAAGTGCTCAAATTTGTGTTTACATGGATTTACAATTCTCATAATGTAAATATTATGTCTCGAATGGCTTTAGAATTGTCAAGAACCCCTGACTAGGATCTTTTTTCACCTCTTTTGGCCAAAAAATGAGAAAGTTATGCTTCTCCCAAGTATTTCCAAATTTTCACAACTAAATGTCCTATAATTCGCCCCAAAGTTAGTTGAGCACCCCAAACCTAGAACTGCCACACAAATTCCACCTACAATCACGCCCGACAGTCCAAATTGTTGGATGCTTTAAATGTCCTATAACCCCTAGTTTTTGAAAATCTCGGTCGTATAAGGGCCATGTGCCCATGGGCTAGGGTTAACTGCCCGCCCCCATTAGCCGATCCCTAACAAACTGCACTTGGTCGCATTGGGCGCATAAAACCCAGAGCCATGTGCTATTTCCATGCACACACCTTTATTGGAGGGCTTGTGGTCATATGTGGGCCCATGTGGCCTGGGGCTGACCCCTCTTTCTAGGCACCTAGTGGCTGGCCCCTTCATGAAGCCTGCACGATGATTTTGTGCATTGGACCTTTGACTTGGGGCTTGGGATAAGCCCTGGCCCTTGGTCCCACCCCATGGTTCTGTGGGCGTGAGGACCAGGGTTGGGGCTTAGCCCTGGCCCAACCTCCAAACACACATTGCACATAACTTAAATGGGTTTCGGGAGCCATAAGGGTTATCTCCCAAGCTATGGTGTAGCAGTAATGTCCCTTGTTGCTTGGTCGGAGGTCTGGTGTTACACACATTGCACATAACTTAAATGGGTTTTGGGAGCCATAAGGGTTATGTCCCAAGCTATGGTGTAGCAGTAATGTCCCTTGTTGCTTGGTTGGAGGTCTGGTGTTTGACCCTGGTGTGGTCCCTTCAACCCTTAAATAAATTTTAACATGCCACTAGGAGGCCACGTGGAAACTGTTGTAGTGTTTTCTTCTCAATGATGTACGAAAAGAACCCACTTAAGATTGTGGATGACAAACAATCTCAACAATAGAAATGACTACTAAACATTGTAGGTCTGCAGCTATTGATAGAAACAAAACCTGCCAAAATTCTGATCTATGCTACGATTATAGTTAAATAGTGAAAGAAAGGGTAATAACCCCAAACATCCAATGGAAACTAGAGCTGTAAAGAATAATTTAATAATAACACTTGTGAAGAGGATAGATAAATGTTACCAATCCCCCTCCATGGGATGGGTTCTTAGCGATGCTCAAATGTCTTCAGCTTATGTAGAGTCTCTCTCCTCTATAATGCATAAACCTAGCAAAAATATGGTGTGCAACAATGAAAATAATCAGAGTTACAAGAGTGAGTGCAACAATGAAAATAATCAAAAGTGAATAATGAATGGAAAACCCTCATATTTATAACAAAATATTGAGTTATCCTCGAATAATGAGCAATAATAAAATATTATTGATCCCATTCTTGGAATTACCACTTGGAATATTTTATTATATCTGTTTAGGAGGGAAAAAATATTTAAGCTTTTATTTAGAAATAATAAATAAATAAATGATTTATTTATTATCTCAAGGAATTAGTTAAGGAATAATAAACAAATAATGATTTATTTAATTATTCTTAAGGGATTTAGTCAAATTTAACAAATAATAGTAACTAATTAATGATAAATTAGTTATTCTTAGAGAAAAATAAGAAAAATAATGATTTATCTATTTTATTTTCATGATTGGGTCAAATTTAACAAGGAATAATAATAAAATAATGGTTTAATTAATTATTCCTAGAAGAAAAACAAATAAATAGTGATTTATTTAAGTATTCTTCATGGGTTTAACTATAAATTACTTAATAAAGGTGGTTTATAAGATAATTTCTCACAATGAAAGCAATTTTACTATGGTAAATTTGGCTTTACATGGTGTACTTTGATCCATCTAGTAAATTAGGCTAGATGATCAATTTTTTGGTGATAACAGATTGCCCCCCAATGTACGAATGTGAGGAGAAAAACGTATGATCGAAGTACGTTGTAAAGACACAATCACTTAGACAACATAGGGGAGTCAAGGAGAGAGAAAGAGAGAGACTAATGAAGCTAAATCTGAGAGAGAATAGTGACATATGAGGCGAGACTAACGCAAGTCTCCTTTTATGTTGTGGTACTTGTTGTACCTCTGAGATAATA
Source organism: Pinus tabuliformis (assembly GCA_031772625.1). Lineage (NCBI taxonomy): Eukaryota > Viridiplantae > Streptophyta > Pinopsida > Pinales > Pinaceae > Pinus > Pinus tabuliformis. The sequence goes on along the minus strand of CM062817.1, from coordinate 703,793,946 downwards.
ATGGTCATATATTATGCTAGAGCATCTAAGATAAATGTTCTGGGGATTTTTGTTTTAATTTGACAGACCAATGAATAAAACAAATATAGAACTAATATACCTAACCCTTTGAATAATATTAATATCTCAGTAAAGGGCTGCTATAAAATTTTAAGCTTGAATAGTGGTGAGCAGAAAACAAAAAATAATATGTTTATCACAATTCTCAGATAGATTACATAATCATAAGTATGAAAATCTCTAACCAATGTTCAGAAGGTTCAAGAGAATATGCTTATGCTTACAACAAGATGCTGATGATTTATTGATTCAGAAGGAATTAATTAAACAGACAGTGCATTAATCCATTCTCTTTAATGATTATCACTTCAGAAAGCTTATAAGAATAGATTGAGACACAATTATTCCTACCTAGTTATCTCTATAAAGTCATAAGAATATGAAGAAAAACATAATGAGTAATACTGGAAAAACATACATGAAATACAAACTGTGCAAAATAGAATTCAGAATCCTTTGCTTCGTATTGAGGTTCTAGAAAAGCCAAGTACATCAAATGTCTAGAAATTCTTCATCAAGGGTGAAACCCTTGATAACTCGTGAAGAGAGTTATGTTAGGCCCCTATACTACTAGTGTAACCCCTTATTGTTATTGGTACAACTCCCTTATTATATTGTTGTACCCATGTAGTCCCCATATTGTTACTATTGTGCCCCATAGAAGCCCACTATTGTTATTATTGTGCCCTTACATTATTATTGTTATGTCGGGTCTGATTATAATATGACCCCTTAGACTCCTATATATAGAAAGGAGGTCTTGTCATTTGTATCATCCAAGAATTGTTCATTTGTGTAATGTAAAGGAGGTTGCCCCATCGAAGAGACTTATTTCTAAGGTGTTGATCTATCTTTTCTATCTTTTTGTGAGTTGGTTTCATAACATTTGGTATCAGAGCTTTGGATTCTAGGGTTTCGCTTCTCCAAACAAGTCACCGTGGCATTTGCACTATGACTTTTTTTTTCTGTGATGTTTCAGATGCTAAAAGAAAAATCCATTTGGGTTGAGATCGTTCTGAAGCTCATGTCCAAATTTCAGAGCTTTTGGTGCTATATTTGCAGAGATATGATCTAAGGAAGTTGGCCTTTTTGCAGACTCTCGAATTACATTCCAAACAGGTGACTTGGGAAAAATTATCATAACTTTTGTTTTGAGCATCAGATTGAAATTTCGTAAGAAGTTACAAAAAGAGAACAGATTGTAGTTTCCTATGTATATTTTTCAGATCCTAAGGTTAAAACAGTGACACGTGGCACTTCATACAAGTTTGCTCTTATGAAAAGGTCTATAATCAGGTCATCTTGGGAGATTGTGCATAACTCTTTCTTGGAGAATCTAAATTTGATCAGACTGGTGGCATTAGAAGGAGGACACAGAGGGCTACTGTAGGTTACGATTTCAGAACTGGAAGATCTGAAGTTACAAAGTTATAGTCATTTCAAGATCAAGCTCCTAAAATGAAGAAAAAGTGAGATGAAGAAGTTTGATGGCAAGGATCCGGTAAATTGGATACTACAGATGGAGCAATATTTTGATCTACATGGTGTACCACTGTTACAAAAGATATGTATTGCATCTTCATATTTAGAACCTAATCAATTTTTATGGTATAAAGGGCTTTGTTCTCATAAACAACTTGTTACGTGGTCAATTTTCACGGAGAAAATGATAGCACATTATGAGGATACAAAGAGAAACACCTTCTTTAGCCAATTGATAAATCTCAAACAAAAGTGTTCATTGGAAGAGCACATTGAGGACTTTCAAAAATTGAATATAAGGGAAAAGGATATTCCAGAGAAACAAAGAATTGATGTCTCCATAGGGACTTTAAAGGATAACATTCAACATGAGGTTCGTCTTTGGGAACCTGATTCATTGGAGAAGGCATTCAGGTTGGCAAGAAAAGTAGAAAGTAAAATTATGGAAACAATGAATTCTACCTCTCACAACTATAAACATGGAAGTGTTGTTTCTCCTAGCCTTCCAAAACCTACAATGGTGACACCATGACAATTGGAAGAACAAAGAGAAAAAGGACTTTGTTACAATTGTGATAGCAAATGCACTAAAGGACATAAGTGTGCTGAGAAGAAATTATTTTACATAGATTATGAAGAGGAGGAAGAAAAGGATCAAGAAACATCAAAAGAAGAGGATATACACCAGGAACCAACCCCAGAGAAAGAAGAAATGAATCCGACCATATCTTGTAAAGCATTGGCAAGATTTACCACTCCTCAAACTCTCAAGATAGAAGGACATATCAAGGAGAAAAAGGTTCAAGAAGTGAAAGGCCACATCAAGAAAGAAGAAATGAATCCAACCATATATTGTAATGCATTAGCCGGAATTACCACTCCTCAAACTATCAAGATAGAAGGACATATCAAGAAGAAAAAAGTTCAAGAAGTGAAAGATCACATTGAGCATCAAGAAATGAATACGACCATATCTTGTAAAGCATTGGAAGAAATTACCACTCCTCAAACTCTAAAAATAGAAGGACATATCAAGAAGAAAAAGGTTCAAGCAGTGAAATCTCACATTGAGCATCAACAACAAGTTCTCCAACTTTTAAAGGATAACGCCACTTTGGTGCAAAATCGAATGAAATAACAAGTAGGTCAACTTCGCAGTGAAAAACGTTTTGATGTAGGTGATTGGGTATTTTTACAGCTACATCTCAAGCAAGATATTTATGAGAAGGAACTATTGGCAATACTACATGCACTTAAGAAATGTCAACCTTACCCAATGGGAAGACACTTCAAGGTAAAAATGGATCATGATAGCCTTAAATACATTTTAGAACAAATATTATCTTTAGAAGAATAGAAAAAATGGGTCACAAATATGTTGAGTTATGACTTTGACATCACCTACAAAAAAGGGAAGAAATTTTTTGTTGCAGATGCACTCTCAAGAAAGGATGAGGATGTGGAAGCATTGTTTTGTGCTATTTCTATTATCCAACCAGATTGGATAAATGAAGCAAGGGATGAATGGAAGAAGGACGAAGAAGTGTGGCTACTCATTCAAAAGTTGTTGAAGATCCCAATTCAAACAATATTTCCAGAACTTGAAGAGGAAGGAAAAATAATATTGGAACCTGGAGCATTCACAGAAACAAGAATCCTACAGCTACGAAATCGATCAATTTCAGAATATCTCATCAAGCGAAGAACTTACCTGCTGAAGATTCCACATGGGAGGACAAGAATTTTATACAGAAGCATCAAAAACTACTCAAGCATTGAGGACAACACTTTTTGAAGGAGAGGGGCATGTTAGGTCCCTATACTACTAGTGTAACCCCTTATTGTTATTAGTACAACCCCCTTATTATATTGTTGTACCCATGTAGTCCCCATATTGTTACTATTGTGCCCCATAGAAGCCCATTATTGTTATTATTGTGCCCTTACATTATTATTGTTATGTCGAGTCTGATTATATTATGATCCCTTAGACTCCTATATATAGAAAGGAGGTCTTGTCATTTGTATCATCCAAGAATTGTTCATTTGTGTAATGTATTTAAGGAGGTTGCCCCCTCGAAGAGGCTTATTTCTAAGGTGTTGATCTATCTTTTCTATCTTTTTGTGAGCTGGTTTCATAACAAGTTATTTATACAACAGTAGGACAAAAAATATCCTAAACTTATTTTACAAAAATTAATTATTTACACAATAAAAAATAAAACTATCTAATGATCTGGCACTGTTTTGGTGCTATGCTGTTTGATGATTGTCACTGAAAAAGTTGAAGGATGGTTGAAGCTCACTGACTGTTCCTTCAAAAGCTGAATGTTATTCAATTATCCTTGATTAAGTAAATCTGTTAATTCTTCCCAACGTTTCTTATTTGGGATAGAAATTCTTGTTATTATTTTGTAGATTTCATCCATCTTGTTGTGTTTAGTAAAAGTGGGCTTTATCAAAATATGTGCTTGATTTCATCCGGGATGAAGAAAGAATCCCTGCGTGTTTTTATTTTGAGAGTTGTATCGTTGATCCTCTGTTTTAATAGTCAAGGCTTTGCATAGTTGTCTTCTTCACTATTCCTTGTGTAGTGGTCTTCTTCTCTGAATATAGACTTTTTAATAGGTTTCTTATTCAGTCTTAGAATAAACAGACTCTATGACTGATATCAGAGTTATTTATCCAATGCTCAGGTCTTCGACTGATTAATTGCAAAACACAACAATAATTAAGAAAACAAAGGTTTGACAGGAAAGGGGATTGGTGGCTTTGTTTGCATAGGATGCCTGAGGAAGGAGCCGTGGTAGTGTTTTGGATGTGAATGGAGGTGGAATTGCATTGCAAGGGTTCAGGGTGGTGCTGAAGGGTTTTATGGGTTTACATTGTTAAACAGGCGAAAGGCGTGAAAACATGGGTTTTCAAGGTTTAAAGTCTAATGGGCGACTTTTTGAAAATGGCACGAAATTCATATTTTATGGAGGATAGGCAGTTTATCGGAATGGCGGGGAGGCAGTTTTAAGGGTCGTCGCACTGCTTTTGTGGCATGGGCGATTTTTCGGAGGGGTCACCCGATGTATGTTAGAGCGTGACACGTAGCCATCAGGGGGTCGGGAAAAATTGCCTTATTGGGCGAGTAAAGGTAGTCCATTGGGCGTGGCCGATATGGCTTTTGGCCATTGGATTTTGGCGATTATGATCTGATGGTAGTCGTGCAGAGAAGCTGCGCAGAGGAAATGAATGGGAGTTGAGGGAGGGGCCCAGGGGTTTTAATCACGGTGGTATTTATTTAGGAATTAATCATGGGTTTAAAAGGATCGGGTCAGACTTAATGAGGGAGTTTAACTCTTTGGGTAAAATTTTGGGCATCGGGTGAGGCCGATAAGGCTGTGTGTTATTGGATTTGAGCGCAGATGGTCAGACGATGGTCGGGTCAATGAAGAAGCACGGGTGAAATGTACGAAGGCTTAAGGGGGGCCCAAAGCTTTTAATCAGAATTAATTTTGGGTTTATTTGGGGTTAATAGGGGATTTATATGTTTTGTCGGGATATGGGTAATTCATATAGTCTTTATTAAAACTAAGGGTTGGGGTATTTTACATAGGGATTTAGTTATATATGGGGAAAGGGTTAAATTGGGATTTATATAATAAAATTAGGAATTAATATGAATTGTGATGGGCAGAAGGGGTTTCCTTAAGTTAAAGGGAAAAAGGTTTGCATTTGTGCATTAAGCTTTATGCTTAGGATAAAAGGATTTTTGTGGGTTTTTTGAGTGGAAAGGGATTTATAAGGGGGGGTTTCACTTTTCCTAGGTAAATGGTGTTTAACCTTAGGTAAAGAGGTATTATTAGGGTGATGAGGTGAAATGGATTTTATGAAGGGGGAATGATTTTAAGAAGGGGATTCTAGCGCTTGTGTCCATAAGTCGTAAAGCCGAGGGTCCGGTTCCACCAAAATTCAAAGAAATGCTCTGAGCCTCTTTGACTTGTAGGATTTAAAAGTACTTGAACATACTTGTAGATAGGAAATTAGTAAGTATAGGGGAAAAGTGAATGAGGGGGAGTTAATCACATGGACTTGTAAACCTTTGGCTTTGTCTTCATAGTTGACCATACATGTTAAAAGATGTGTATCTAAGTATGATGCATGTGCTTTGATCCAAGTAACTTTGTAATTCAGCAACCTTTCTTCTACTTACCCATTTCTTACATATTTTCATCATTTCTTTGGGTGCATTTAGGCTAGCAAACCCTTATTCATCTATTTTTCTTCTGAAGAGTAATATATCTATTTCTAACCTTATATCATCCAAGGGCTCAAATTAAGCTTATGAGCTCCTTTTATTTTCTCTACCTAACTATGATCTACCAAGATTAAACTGTTTGGTCAGATTTTATTCTCTAATCTATAAACACAAAATTCAAAGCATGGAATAACCAAGATTAAACAGTTTGATTAGCATGGATTGTGGCATGAATAACAAGTTGCACACAATCATTATTATGCATAAAAGTAAATAGTAGTGGCATTTATACTTGCACTTTCATGGTCTTTTTGTTTTCTTCTCTGTCTAACCTAGAATTTTATTTTGCCTTTATTTTTTAGGGCATATACCCTAACATTTTATTTGATATGGACATATTTATTCAAAAAAATTCCTAACATTTTTTATTCAATATTATTTTTGTCCATATCATATCTTAACATTTTGTATATACATTTTCATTTTTTGTCTAATTTATTCTAACTTATCAAAACCAAAAAATGCTACAACATCAACTCCAACTGGGCACTGCTTTCTCTTGTAGAATGCAGAGAACCTACAGATCCATGTGCCTTCTCCTTAGGCTCTGGAGTCTCTACTGTAAAAAATCTCACTAACAGCTCAAAAATAAAAGAAACTGGAATATTTACAATGAAATTTATCCCAACTTCTTAGCATTGAATGAAATGTTTGAGAAACCTTCCATTTACAGGATAAGTGGAATATTTTCCCTCAAGATTTTGTAGCACAAAGGTGTTGTTACTCTTTACTTAAGCAATGGCTAATGGACCAAACCATAGGTTGTCAAATTTACCATGCTTTCCCTTTTCCTCCCTCCTGGAGTCCCATCTTAGAACTAGGTCACCTTCTCTGAAGTCCCTTTCCCTGGCTCTTCTATCAAACAGGGTTTTCATCTTATTCTAATATTTCTTCAATTTGTATTGAAATTCATCTCTGTTTTCATTTAGTTCAATAATCTGATTTATCCTTCTTGAAAAATCATCAGGTTCATCTGTTGAGTCCTCCAAGAATTTTAAAACTGGGAAAGCCAAATTGGTGGGAAAAATTGCGTCTTTCCCATAGACTAACTGAAAAGGAGATTTACCAGTAGATCTTTTTGGAGTTATTCTGTTTGCCCATACTGCATTAACTAAATGATATTCCCAACTCTTTTTATGATCTGCTAGGGTCTTTTGATTACCTTTACCAGACCTTTATTGAGGATTCTGCGAGGCCATTATCTTGAGGGTAGTATGGAGTTGAATGATGTAACAGAATCTGATATTTCTAGCAAAACTCAATCATTTTAACACTAGAGAATGCTACTGCATTATCTGTGACAATTTGAGTTGGGCAACCAAACCTAGATAAGATGTTTTCTTCAATGAATTTAATTACTATTGAATCAGTAGCATTTCTTACTGGAATTGCTTCCACCCATTTAGTGAAGTAGTCTGTTGCTGTGAGAATCCATCTGTGTTGATTACTTGAAGTGGGATGGATTTCTCCAATAAAATCTAATCCCCATTGAAGGAAAGGTGCTGAGATTATTGATGGTACTAGTGGAAGAGCTGCTAGTTTCTGCTTACCAGCAAACATTTAACAAGGAACACAACTTCTGACCTTTGCCCCTACTTGCAAGAACAATGTTGGCCAATAAAATCCTCCCCTTAATATCTTGTATGTTGTTGCTCTCCAAGCATAATGTCCTCCACAAAATCCTACATGAAACTGATCAATGATTCCTTCAGTTTCTGATTCTGTTAAACATAATAACAAAATATTCAGTGGATCTTTCCAGTACAAATTTGCATTTATGATGCAGTACTTGATTGCTTTCAATTTAAGACTTTTACACTGGGCTTTGGAAAATGATGTTGGGCATTCAAAATGGAGGAGAAAATTTACAATGTCTTTATACCAATCTGACAATAGAAATTTTTCATCAATATGTAAAGGGCTGATCTGATCTGAAGGTAAAGGTTCTTGTGGATTCTTTTCTTCAGGTTGAAGAGAAGGTTCTTGTGGATTCTCCCCTTGTAGAATTAGGAAAGGTTCTTGTGGATTCTTTCCTTGTGCAAGGATAGAAGGTTCTTGTGGATTCTTCTCTTGTACTAGGATAGAAGGTTCTTGTGGATTCTTCCCTTGTACTTCTAAAATAGAATTGATTCCAAGCACTTTGCAATTGGATTTTGCAAGAAGCTTGGCTAATCCTTGGCCTTTTACTAGCTTTGTAGTTTTGATAGTTAGATCAAACTCAAGTATTTAAGTGATCCACCTACCTCTTTTCCCATCAGGGTCAAGTTGAGTTAAAACAATTTTTGCAACACCATTAGCAACATAAGCAGTAATAGGTGAATGTATGACATATATCCTGAAATATTTCAGGGCTTGAATGAGGGCATAGGCTTGATTCTCGATTATGTCATAATTAAGCTCAACATCTCTCATAACCTTACTGAAAAAGGCTATGGGTTGGTCATGGGAATATTCATTCTTTTGTAATAGGACAACAACAAGGGTTGTTTTTGAGCCAAAATAAAAGATACTGAGTGGTTTAGTATAATCAAGGTTGGCCAAGGTGGGAGCTCCAGAGATAGCTTTCTTGATCTGATCAAATGCATGCCTAGAAGAGTCAGTCCATTTAACTTCATGATCCTTTCAGAGCATGTCAGTTATATCTTTTACAATCTCTGCATAATTCAGGATGGATCTCCTTAAAAAATTAATCTTACCCAGAAAAGCCTGAATTTCTTTCTTGTTTCTAGGTAAGGTCAATGTTTCAATGGCAGAAACACGCTTAGGATCAATTACCACTCCTTCCTTTGAGATTATATGGCCTAATAGTTTTCCTTATTTAATAGCAAACAAAGACATTTTAGGGTTCAATGATATCCCAAATTTCCTACACTTATCGAAAACCTTGTTCAAGTGCTTTAGATGTTTCTAATCAGATTTAGAAAAAATAGTAATGTCATCAAGATAAATAACTACAAATTTGTTTACCTGACCCATGAAAGCTACATCCATATCTCTTTGAAATGTTTCTCCAGCATTTGATAAGCCAAATGGAATTCTAGCGTACATAAATGCACCCCAAGGTGTAGTGAAGGTTGTCTTCTCCCTGTCTGCTGGATCAACATTCACCTGATTATAACATGAAAAATCATCAAGCATAGAAAGTCTTTGTGCTCCTGAAACCATTTGAAGTAACTGGTCCATCTTGGGCAAAGGGTAATTATCCTTTAATGATGCTTTGTTCAAATTTCTAAAGTCCACACAAACCCTGATCTCTACATTCTTTTTCCTAACTGGAACTAAATTTGCAACCCAATTAGAATATCTAAGAGGGAGAATGATCTAGGCATCTAGCATTTTCTTAATTTCCCTTTTGATAGTTGGTAGAAGGGCTGGATTAATCCTCCTAAATTTTTGTTGATAAGGGACTGCTTCTAGCTTCAAAGGGATCTTATGTTGTATTAATGAAGTATCATAAGTTTTTAGATCACCATAGGTCCAAGCAAAAACATCCTTATAATTTTGAAGTAACTTAAGATATTGAGTTTTAATCTCAGGGTCTAGAGATGCATAGATTTTTATGCTTTTGACATCATCGCTTGTTCCAATGTTAATTTCTTTTATGTCCTCTTCCGAAGAAATGGACTGAGGATTTCGGAGAACATCATTTTGATCAAACAATTTTTCTAAAGGTATCAAGCCTTTAGGAATAAAATTGTTAGACAATTGAATAATATTATGATCAGCAATTTTTGAACTGAAATCTGAAGTATCATTTTCACTTGTATTTTCATTTATTTCGGATCTATCTTCATCAATTTGTAGAAGAGAAAATTGATCTACAAGTTGCAAAAAAGATTTCAAGTGTTCATCATCTTCAAATATCTTCTAGTGTTTCAGATTGTCTAGGATAGATGTTCTATACTTGACTTGTATTTGGTAGAGTACATTAGTCTGATCAAGAATTTTAAATGAACTAACAAAAAAAGCTAAGGCATCTACATGAATATTCTGATCTCTTGAAATATAAGTCAAATTAAAGGCATCAAAGAAGTTTTCAACTAAATCCCATACTTCATTTCAGTAAGACCTAAGTCTAGGATGTTTAGTCTAGCAAATACTTCTCACTTGTTTAACAATAAGCTCTAAATCAAGAAAAACACTTAAATTTTGAACCTTTAAGCTTTTGGCTAATTGCAATCCTAAAAGGAAAGCTTCATATTCAACCACATTATTTGTAACTTCGAACTTGAGCTTACATGATAGGGTAATTTTTTCTTTTTCTGGTGATATTGAAACTACTCTAGCTCCTGATCCATCTTTTGTACAAGAGCCATCAAAGAATAGTTTCCATATATCAGTTTTATTTGGTACTAGACTTTCAATTACATCTTCAATTTTAACTTGAGTTTCATGCACTTGGTTTGAAGAGAGTTGAAAGCAACCAAAATCTTGGTCAATTGCATAAATGGGATGGTTCCTTGGTTGGTCTATTTTACAAACATTGTGCACAAATCTCACCTCTCTATATAATCTTAGTTGTTCTCCCCCATAAATTGGAATAGTAACATAAGACATATCCATCTGAAGAGTTCCCCCTAATTTGGCACAACAAGACCTTTAAAGCAGCGTTCCAAATTTGGAAGGGATATCTGTGACTACTATATCAAGTACTACACTTTTCACTAAAATTTGGGCAAGGGTGACTACTAAATCCTTAATCAATCCTAAGAAAGGCACCCTTTTAGAATCAAAGGTGTACAAGTCATGATAGGGTCTAGTTATGTCAAGTTTCAAATGATCCATGATAGTTTTTGGCATGAGGTTATGTGATGCTCCAGAATCAAGCATACAATTGTACGACATGGAATCATTTGTCTTAAGAGGTACATAGAATGGAGGCACTATTTCATCTATCATATCTGAGCTTGGGCCAAAAACAATTGCTGGTTTTTCATCTTGCAGACTAATGATATCACCTTCAACATCAACCGAGGTATTTTGTATCCATTTGGAGACCTAACTTTTATACCCAGGGCTTTTAGAAAGTTCTGAAAGAGGAATTGGGATTTTAACTCTTTCTAACTCTTTTTCAACATTAAAAGTAGTCAATGCATTTTTGTCATTTTTAGGAATATCAATTGGCTATCCTAATGGTCGAATAAAAGTTGTTTGAGTTTGAGCAGCTTTGGAACGAGGTTCAATTACAGGAGTTTCCTTAGGAGGTCTTCCAGAGCTAGGCCTAGGCCTAAGGTCATATCTTTTGTTTAGCTCTGCAATTAAAAATTCAGAGAAGGCATGGTATTTAGAAACCTGTGAAGATTCATGATCTTATTGAACCTGATTTTGTTGTGTAAGAGGAATAATAACTGTTTTATTAGAGTAAGTATCCAAATTATTTATATCTTTAGTGATGGTCATAGTATTATCATCAGGTTGTTGATCATCTATCCAAAAAGGGGTGGGAACCTGCTGATCATTACTAGGTCTTTGAAGAATTCATAGTGGTGGATTTCTTTGATACTAACCTTGATTTTGATTTTGGGGTCTAGAAACTGTTTGTTGAGTTATCCTAGGTTGAGTCTCAATCTTGGAAATTCTATTAGATAGATTTCTAAGAAGAGAAGTTATTTCATCTATTTTAGAATCTTTAGTTTTAGTCTTAGAGGAACTAGAAGCCTCTGGTGTCGATTTGAGTTTTCTTTGGGCCTTTTCCTCTTTAGCTTTCAAAGTAGTTGAAGCAGCTCTGTTTGCTTCTACCTCAATAGCATTTTTTTCATATCTTCAAGATTTCTTGAAGTTCTCTCTCTCATCATAACAACAAAATCATCATCAAAGGCTTTAGAAAATCTAGACTTTGCTGCTGCTACAGGGGGTTTACAATCAGGGGGCATTTTATGATAAAACTTATTGAATATTTTGATAAAGTTTGATAGAGGTTCACCAAATTTCTTTTAAGTTCATCAAACTCAGTAAGAAAGTAAAGAGGACCCTTTTTCACACCCCATTGGTTTTTAAATATAGTTGTAAGTTCTTCCCAATTTCTAATGGTATTTGCAGGAAACTGCCTAAACAAAATTCTTACATTTCCTTCAAGTGATGGTACAAACAACCTTATGTAAACATTTTCTCATTCAATATTCATGTTATATGCAAAGTCTAAAAAGTCTTGAATATGGTCTTCAGTAGAAAAACCGATCTCTCCATTATACCTGGGAAGGTATTTCAAGTATCCAATTGGGAATGCATCGAGATTAGGAGGTAAGACTAAAGTTGCATATCTAGCTTGTACAATAGGTTGGAAATCCATTGCGGGAGGTGGTGTATGAGGTGTTTGTGTGGATGTAGAAGTTGAAGAAGATGAAGAAGAAGTTGAAGAAGGTGATTGAGGGGTTGAAGAACTAGTTGGAGGTGAAGAAGGAGGGGATCTCTTGAGTGATTTCAAAGGAGTCCTAAGAACTAACTTTTGGACCTGTGGATGAATACTTCCTTTTTTTCAAAGAGTGGATTTGAATACACTGAGAAGTTCTCTTCAGGTTTTTCAGAAGTGGAAGCTTCAGGTTGTCCAAAAGTGGGAGGAAATGAATAAGTGGTAGGGGATATGAAATTTGTTGGTTTACATTCTGGTAAATTAACACCCAAGTCAGATTCAGTTTTAGGAGATCCTGGTGGTAGCGAGGGCTCTCGATGAGTTTCAAATGAATGAATGAGGAATACTGATTTAAAATCAAGTCCTCTCCTCAAGAGTTTAGCAACCCTAGGTGATAGGTGGGAGTAATCTGGACTGGATGGAATGTTACTATAAGGATAAAATGATCGTAAATATTCATATTGTAAGATTGAAGAAGAAGAAGAAGAATAAGAGGGTTTATGTCCCCTTTTAGGACTGGCTTTTCTCATAATTTTTTTAGGATCTGACAAAGGATCAACTAGGTTACCCTCTGAACGAGATTTGGTGTGCTTAAAAGGTGCCAGTTTGAGAGAGTGGAATTGTCAGGTGAAGGATTTTAACCCTTCTAGATCTTTAATCACCTTAAAGGAATAGAATACATATCATTGCCCCAGGAAAACTTAATGAAATTCGAGATCCCCAGCAACGGCGCCAGTTCAATGTTGTACCTCTAAGATAATAATGGTAAGCTATTATGCCAGAGCATCTAAGATAAATGTTTTGGGGGTTTCTGTTTTGACTTGGGAGACCAATGAATAAAACAAATATAGAACTAATATACCTAACCCTTTGAATAATATCAATATCTCAGTAAAGGGATGCTATAAAATTTTACACATTGATAAAGCTTGAATAGTGGTGAGCAAAAAACAAAAAATAATATGATTATCACAATTCTCAGATAGATTACATAATCATAAGTATGAAAATCTCTAACCGATGTTCAGAAGGTTCAAGAGAATATGCTTATGCTTTCAACAAGATGCTGATGATTTATTGATTCAGAGGGAATTAATTAAATAGACAGTCCATTAATCCATTCTCTTTAATGATTATCACTTCAGAAAGCTTATAAGAATAGATTGAGACACAATTATTCCTACCTAGTTATCTCTGTAAAGTCATAAGAATATGAAGAAAAACATAATGATTAATACTGGAAAAACTTACATGAAACAAAAACTGTGCAAAACATAATTCAAAATCCTTTGCTTCATATTGAGGTTCCAAAAAAGTCAAGTACATCAAATGTCTAGAAATGCTTCATCAAGGGTGCAACCCTTGATAACTCATGAAGAGAGTTATTTATACAACAGTAGGATGAAAAATATCCTAAACTGCTTTTACAAAAATAGATTATTTACACAGTTAAAGATAAAACTGCATAATGATCTGGCACTATTTTGGTTCTATGTTGTTTGATGACTGTCACTGAAAAAGTTGAAATATGGTTGAAGCTTGTTGATTGTTCCTTCAAAAGCTAAATGCTGTTCAATTATCCTAGATTAAGTAAATCTATTAATTCTTCCCGGCATTTCTTATCTGGGATAGAAATGCTTGTTATCCTTCTGTAGATTTCATCTATCTCGGTGTGTTTAGTATAAGTGGTCTTTACCAAAATATATGCTTGATTTCATCCAGGATGAAGAAAGAATCCTTGAGTGTTTTTATTATGAGAGTTTTATCACTGATACTCTGTTTTAATAGTCAAGGCTTTGCATAGTTGTCTTCTTCTCTATTCCTTGTGTAATGGTCTTCTTCTCTGAATATATACTTTTTAACAGGTTTCTTGTCGAGTCTTAGAATAAACAGACTCTGCGATTGATATCAAAGTTGTTTATCCAATGCTCAAGTCTTCAGCTGATAACCTGCAAAACGCAACAATAGTTAAGAAAGCAAAGGTTCAACAGGAAAGGTGATTGGTGGCTTTGTTTGCATAGGATGCCCGAGGAAGGAGTTGTGGCAGTGTTTTGGATGTGAATGGAGGTGGAATTGCATTGCAAGGGTTCAGGGTGGCGCTGAATGGTTTTATGGGTTTACACTGTTAGACGTGCGAAAGGCGTGAAAACATGGGTTTTCAAGGTTTAAAGTCTAACAGGAGACTTTTTGAAAATGGCACAAAATTCATATTTTATGGAGGATAGGTGGTTTATCAGAACGGTGGGGAAGCAGTTTTAAGGGCTATTGCACCGCTTTTGTGGCGTGAGCGGTTTTTCGGAGGGGTCACTTGATATATGTTAGAGCATGACACATAGCCATCGGGGGGTTGGGGAAAACAACCTTATCGGGCAAGTAAAGGTAGTCCATTGGGCGTGGCTGATATGGCTTTGGGTCGTTGGATTTGGGTGATTGTGATCTGATGGTAGTTGGGTGGAGAAGCTACGCGGAGGAAATGAATGGGAATTTGGGGGGGGGGGGGGGGGGGGCTGGGGTTTTAATCACGGCGGTATTGATTTATTTACTAATTAATCATGGGTTTAAAAGGATCGGGTCGGGCTTAATGAGGGATTTTAACTCTTTGGGTAAAAGTTTGGGCATCAGGTGAGGCCGATACGGCTGCACGTAGTTGGATTTGAGCGCGGATGATCGGACGGTGGTCGGGTCGATGAAGAAGCATGGGTGAAATGTACGGAGGCTTAAGGGGGGCCCAAAGCTTTTAATCAGAAGTAATTTCAGGTTTATTTGGGGTTAATGGGGGATTTATATGTTTTGTCGGTATATGGGTAATTCATATAGTCTTTATTAAAACTAAGGGTTGGGTATTTTACATAGGGATTAGTTATATACGTGGAAAGGGTTATATTGGGATTTATATAATAAAATTAGGAATTAATATGAATTGCGATGGGCAGAAGGGGTTTTCCTAAGTTAAAGGGTAAAAGGTTTGCATTTGCGCATTAAGATTTATACTTAGGATAAAAGGATTTTTGTGGGTTTTTTAAGTAGAAAGGGATTTATAAGGGGGTTTTCACTTTCCTATGTAAATGGTGTTTAACCTTAGGAAGAGGGGTTTTCTTAGTGTGATGAGGGGAAATGGATTTTATGAAGGGGGGATGATTTTAAGAATGGGATTCTAGCACTTGTGTCCATAAGTCATAAAGCCAAGGGTCCGGTCCTACCAAAAGTCAAAGAAATGCTCTGAGCCTCTTTGACTAGTAGGATTTAAAAGTACTTGAACATACTTGTAGATAGGAAATTAGTAATTATAGGGGAAAATTGAATGAGGGAGAGTTAATCACATGGGCTTGTAAACGTTTGGCTTTGTCTTCATAGTTGACCATACATGTTAAAAGATGTGTATCTAAGTATGATGCATGTGCTTTGATCCAAGTAACTTTGTAATTCAACAACCTTTCTTCTACTTACCCATTTCTTACCTCTAACATATTTTCTTCATTTATTTGGGTGCATTTAGGCTAGCAAACCCTTATTCATCTCTTTTTTTTTTTTTTTTTTTTTTGAAGAGTAATCTATCTATTTCTAAACTTATATCATCCGAGGGTTCAGATTAAGCTTATGAGCTCCTTTTATTTTGTCTACCTAACTATGATTTACCAATATTAAATTGTTTGGTCAGATTTTATTCTCTGATCTATAAACATAAAATTCAAAGCATGGAATAACCAAGATTAAACAGTTTGATTACCATGGATTGTGGCATGAATAACAAGTTGCACACAATCATTATTATGCATAAAAGTAAATAGTAGTGGCATTTAGACTTGCACACTTTCATGGTCTTTTTGTTTTCTTTTTTGTCTAACCTAGCATTTTATTTTGCCTTTATTTTTTAGGGCATCTACCCTAACATTTTCTTTGATATGGACATATTTATTCAAAAAATTTCCTAATATTTTTTATTCAATATTCTTTTTGTCCATATCATATCTTAACATTTTGTATATACATTTTCATTTTTTGTCTAATCTATTCTAACCTATCAAAACCAAAATATGCTACAATAGTACTGGACCTCAATGAGGTGGGGGAAGCATACCCATACTCGCCAAGATAACTTAGTACAAAAATAATGGTTCACCGAGAAATATGACACTGATCAATAAAGTATATGCTGAATGGTACATGACATGCTGGCATAACAGAGCCCCAAAAAATAATAGAATGTGTCCCATATACATAATGCACCTGGTAAAAACATGAGCCAGGAATGAATACAATAATATATGAGTACATGAGATACAAAGCCCCTTCCCTCAAGAAATGGGTGGTAGGGAGGGTAGAACAATCAGAGAAGCCCTGCTGAACAGGGAAGGGCTCTGCAAAAACGAATGGATCATCTAAAGGAGATGTGCATGTTATGGACACTGTGATCGGTAGGAACCAAACCCATCAACTCTATGGAAATGCATCTGAGGATGTAGCATAGTAGCTATGCAACTGGGCATGTGGGGGGCTACCTGAAGGGCCACCCCCTCATGAGGTCTGAAAACATCTCACACACACCCAAGAATCACTGGTATAGTCTGTTGCATCACTAGACCATCAAGTGTATGTATCATGAACATGAAATGTTCAAGTCAAAGGGAAATAATGGGACCCTCTACTCGATCCACGGTGCCAAACAAGAATGGAAGATGGAACCGAGATACACCACTCTCTAGACCGTTCTTCTGGAATGAATGAGCTAATGTCGACAGAATAGGGACCACGATAGATGTGGCAATGAGGATCCTCAACCAAAGCACACGGGAAAATAGTAATGTGACTAATGGATTGACACCAGGGATAATGGGGAAATGGGACTGAGGGACAAACATACGACTACCTTTATCAAAGCATAAAGTGCATGGTTGACCTGGCAGCAACTGACGCAACTCCAGAGGGGATGGGGATAGTATGAATGGAGGCCAAAATGGGAAACATAGGATGAATGGTATGCAAATATGGCTGGAATACTGTGACATGAGATGATGGGACATGAAATAGACTCCAAGAATGTAAGGGTGACTCATCGTAGATGCTCTGAACAAGGGTGACTCAATGACACTGCCACATAGACGAGGTCTGGTGCGGACCCTGAAAACATAAGTAAGTGATGGTTACTCATGATGAAAATCGACATATGGTATGACATGTATTTAGAGTAGGTGGACGTCAAAGTACAAGTGTCGCTTTATAATAAAATTCGATTTTTAGGGGCGACGAAGTGACCTTTTTTGGAAAAATGGTTCCCTGGTGAAGTGTCAAGTCAGAAAAACTGAGGAAGACCCATTTTAGATCTTGGTGAGAGCTTTCCAACGGTTCTGATGGTTCATCAAACTAAGCTACGGTCTGGTCACAGTGGGCAATATAAAAATTGGGGATTTTTCTATGAAAGGACATTTTCCCTCCAATTTGGATTCATTTGCTAAGTGAGTTGTGGTGAATTTGGAGAGAAGGAAAAATCCATAAATCTTGTGGAGATCGTAGTGGAAAAACTGACCATCAAAATCAGGATCTGCAACTTTTAGGCAGGTGGCCTTACTTGTCTAAACATGGCCTTAATGCTTCTTGGAACGATGGTCCCGAGTGAAGAATTAAGGGAAGAGGAAAATGAGGATGAACTACTAGACGAGGTATAGAATCATCCTTTCCCACTAAGTCAAACATGGGGACTAGGTGGTAAAGGATTATAACATTTGAAGATATGATATCAAACATCTACGATATGCGATGTGCATATAACTCGTCGGAGAGGCCGGTAGGACAAACTATCCAAGGAATGGAAGGATAATCGACCATACCTAGATTCAGTGGGATCTAGGGTGAGACTCAATTGAGAAGATGGACAGGGGAAAACCATCATGCCCCCAAGCATGGGACACTGCCCGCAAGCATATGTGATGGAGGGGACTGATCTGGTATGCAAAGGTGGGAATGATGGCCCTAGCAGGGGGATTTTGTGGAGTGCCATTGTGTTCTGAGTGCTCGAAAAAGGGATTCAAACATCTTGACCAAACTTGGCATGAGATCCTCCAAAGGATATGTAGGGGCTTATGTGCTCCCCAGTATGCTATAGGCGTACTAGATGTATTTAGAGCTATGGACTCCAAACACTTATATGATACATAATATGATTATGAATTTTATATGACGATGATGGTTCGTCATTTGTTGTGTTATCTTCTATGGTATACATGTGTTAAATGCCAGTCTAGAATGTTGTTTACAATGGTATCTACATAGTGATTTTGGGCTCTAGGCACATGACTGAACATAATGGTTTCAAATTCACGTACCAACAACTTTACTCGTAGATATTTATAGGACTTGGTTATGCACATGATACACACCATTCAATTACATGACAAGTAGCAAGGAATATAAACAAACATGAAGATGAAGGATGTGATGAGCGAGAGCATCGACTAACAAACCTATCACTAGATCATATTCGGCCTAATTATTGGTGGCAGATCCAATTCACATGTCGTTTGAAAGGACTAACGTATGCAAGGGGGTAAAAATGGCATAGGCTGTCGAGGCTAGATTCTGGGAAAAGCAACTTGCATCGTCGTCATGACCAATATACGGTGTGGATGATGGATCCATCTGAAAGATGCAAAAGATAATGGATGAGATGATGTAGTCTACCTAACTTCATGGCAGAAATAAAGACACACAAATCAAAGGGATGAGCTATGAGTGAAATTTCTTGAGGTAGAGCACATGGAGAGAATTAGGAAGGAAATGGCCTTCAAAATCCTCTAAAGAAATTCCCCCTTACTTAAGGGTAGGGGTAATCAGGGGTAGACATAGCTTCCATGGTGTCCTCATCAGGCTGAGAGATGGGCAGATGGGAGGAAGACTGACTACATGATGCAACGACATTACCTGGTGCATCAACCTGAGAAATAAGGTTCACATACACATCATCTGGAATGGTAGATGATTTGCTAGTAGATGGAGGATCTATAGATTTTGAGACCTAGGTTTCTATCGAAAGATATTCAATAGAAGCACGTGCAAAAACCTCAGGAAGGTTTGCCTGTGAGGAACTCAAGGATGATGATAGGTAAAGGATATGGACAGTGGTGGCCTTCATCTCGACATTGGGGGACGGATCACAATATTGGGGCTAGAGTCTCCCTATTCTAGTTGACTAGTGGTACCAGAATCCATGGGTAGAGGAGTAGATGATCCACTACGAGTGGCCTCATATTTGTGAATTACCCCAAGGCAATCGCGAAATTCATCGAGACGAGGGAAAAAATGGGAATAGTGACCGTGATGATCACACAGGGCACAAAGGTGGTTTGTGCACAGCGTTTTGAGTTTCTTGGGTGGGCCAGGCAAGTTAACATGGACTTCCAGGGAACACCTCATGAACCAAAGGTTTGAGTTGAGTAAGTTCAAGACAATTATTGGTGGCATGCCCAACGACTTCACACAAGGCACACAGATGTGACGACTTTGGGGCTTTTTGGGTTGGGGAAGCTTGGGGAGCCTTGTACTTAGGTTCGTTACTCTTGTATTTGCCCCCCTATCTGGATGTTGTCGCAATAAGAGTGGGTTCCTGTTGAGGTTGCGGTGGAATTGAAGTAGTGATAGGGGTCGTAGGGGCCGGTTGAACCAGGGTCAAAGCATGATATGGTCGTAGCTAACCAAGCAAAGTGCTTGCTGGGGGATCAATGTACCATATTGGGATCCCAAAAGACACATTAGGAAGGACCAATGAAGCCATGACAGGGACAAAAAATACTCCCGGAAGGGGGAATAATAAATGTATCTAGCCTATAGGGTAATGTACCAGCAGAATAGCTCCTGGATGGTTGAGACCTAGAGGAATAGTTCCTGGTGGGAACATAGGGTAGGCACCCACAAATGGAGGAGGACTTGGGTGGGTGGATCCTGATGACTCGGCTGAGATGGTAACAACAAAGTGCTAAGGAGTTGGTTGTTGATCAGAGGTATTGACCTCATTAAAATCCATCATGAGGATTTGGTAGTCACCGGGACCAGAAGGTTGGGGGAGGTGGGCTGTTTGACCTGGTTGGGGTTGAGCAGCAACAAATCCTTGCTGAGGGAAAGGATTTGTGAGCACAACCAGTTGAGGTGGCGCATGCTTCTGAGGCGGTTGTTGACCTCAAGAAGCTGCTAGGGCTTCCCACATTTGGCACATTTGGGGTAAAAGAGGACACTCATGTGTATAGTGGCCATGTACACCGCAACATGAACAAGGCTTGTTCATACGAATAGCCTTGTTCTGGTTGGGATTACCACCCTGTTGCTGGTTGTTGGTGTTAGGTTGGTTCCCCTGGGGTTCACTAGGCTGGTTACCTTAGTTACCTTGGTTACCCTGGTTACCCTTATTACCCTTCCCCTTATTCTTTTTCTTTGAATTTTGGGGATTGGTATCACTCTGCTACACAAACACCTGGCCCTGAGGGGGCGATGGCTACTAGGGCTGAGGATGCATGGGATGTTGTGGCGCTAATGCTTGAGGGGCTAGAGTGCCAGGATGTGCATAAGAAGGAGCAACAGTTTGGTAAATGGGTTGGGACCCTGGAAACATGTTGCTGGCAAGAGGGGAATAAATATTGGAGGAACAGGTGCCCCCTATGGATAGCCATAACTTTGCTGAGAATGTGGTGAAGAGTGTGAAAGGGATCCAAAGATACTATCGGCGGTGTGAGATTCACCTACTGCATTGGCACTTCCAGGATGAGGGGGGTCTGAAATGACAGTATAAACATAATTGGATTGCGCGTAAATTAGATCATATCTCAAAGTAGTCTGGAGAGCTTCTTCCTCAGTGTGAGGAAAATGGGATGCGACATCTTTCCCAATGGGGGATAAAAGGCTCTTAAGAAACCAATCTAGATTGACACGATCTTCGAAAGGAGGGGCACAACATGTGCTCCTCCTTCAACGCCACTCTTGAACATGGTCAAAAAGGCGAGTGGCGGAGAACTGATGGAATGTGGTCAATAGCTCGTACTAATGTCGTACTAAAGAGGTAACTGGAAATATGATAAGAACGCTTTAGCAAGCTTCGCAAAAACAAAATGAGAGGCGGAGGGCTTGTCTACATACCATTTCACAGCATCTCTAGTGAGTGTGCGTTGGAAGAGCAGAAGACAAATAGAGTCATCAGTTATGGAGTTGGACGAACACGACATGCGGAAGGATCAAACATGGTTGGTAGGATCCTCTCCAGCAATATCCTCAAACTTTGGGATGTTTGAGGGAAGCTTAGTTAGCATAGAGGGCCAACCAACATCATGGTGTATGGGATCATTTATCAACTAGTTAAATCTGGTAGACTTAACCCAACCATAAAGTGGGGCATGGGAGTTGTCAGAACAGTTCCTAAGATTGTTCTGCCTTATGTGACCACTGGTATAGCACCAGATCCATCACCAGTTTGGGTTCCTGCACCAGCTGTGGGTCCATACATGGTGACGATATGTGGTGAAGGAGGTTCACAATCAGATGAGGAATTAGAAGAACCAAGAGAAGAGTCGGTATGGGGACTCGGAGGGCTATGAACTTGAACCTGACAGGGAGGTGTAATAGGCCCAAGAGGAAACTGGGGGTGAAGGCCTAATAGTCTCCACAATACACCCCTTGGTGGGAAATGATGGAAGGACACACATAACATAGAAATGGTGAAGGGAGATCAATAATATATCTTATGTCTCTGATCCGGTGAGATAAATTTATTGTGTTAAGTCTTGGCTTGGCGGTGTAAACCAAGTGTCCTTCGCTTAAGGTGTGCTTGTGTGTAAGTGTATTAATTGATTAAGCCCAAATCGTGTTTGTAAAAAAGAAAAAATCTTGCTGCAAATAAACTGAAATAAATAACATAAAATAAACACCAAAACAATTAACTAAACCCCACCCAAACTGGGTTTTCAAACATTGTACTGCTTGGTAGCTAAACTAATGGAAAATACACTGAAACTGTCAAGAGATCTAAATGTCGGTGTGACTAGGATCAAGTGACTCTAAGTTGTTGGAAAGTGGTGCAGCAACAACAAAACACTAGAGGGGAAGATTGCTACAAAAATATGGGGAGATGGGTGAAACACCTAGGGAAACTGATGGGACACTAAGGGAATGACCAAACAAGTTTGAATGTGAAACTATGGATGGTAGCAACCTATATTATCAAATCTGAAACAAAAGGTTATAGATCTGGAAAATATGGCTGAAAGTGCTACAGAAACTCAAACTTCTCACTCAACTAAACTCCTCCTCGAAATGTGGAAGTGTACTAGAAGCCCTAAGGGAGGCTAAATTCAACTTCAACGAGTAAAACATAATGGATCAAAGCCTAAGCAGGATGAGACAGAGGTCAGACACTTAGCAGACAGCTCTCAGCAAAACCCAAAAATATATATGAGAAACCCTAAAACCCATAAATTGCAGGTTCTTACCAATTTTTTGATGAAACCACACTTTTTGGGCTGAAAGCTGCATTCTAGAGCCCAGGCTGCACCTTTGGGCTGAAAAATGCGATTTCTGTTTCGAGACTCTTGGTTTGCAAAATTCAGAAAAAAGTGTCGCCTTTGCCGTGGCTGGTTCCTATGACCTACATGTAGACATTTTGAATAATAAACACATATTCAATGGAGATTATCATGATCATGTACTATTGCGGAATACATACACAATACATAAGCTCCTCCATGTTGATCATCAATTTAGCAGCATTAATAACAATAAAACATCAATAGCATGCACACATTAACACAGTATGTAACCCGGGGAAAGCTTACAGATGAAAACCCCACAATATCTATATATTAATGATTGAGAACATGTAACATTACAATAGTCAATACTCCTCACAGGTATCCAACACTATCTCCACCTGTTACACACAAATCAGCTCAGACTCAAACAAGTCACAAGTTCAAATCTACTCCACTGCTTTGCCTGCCTCTATTGCATAAACCTATTGAGAATCACTCACACTGGAAATCATGTGAGCACAGGCTATTCTACTGGGCAAATCAACACAATACTCATTGGCATACTCAATACATTGCTTGTGCAAATCCTCATGCACAACTATAGTCACAATTGATAGCAATCTCATCCTCTAACACCTGTCCCTGTTGAACTGAACATGCACTGACATGCAACTGAGTTAACTGATGTAATATTTAGTTGCATTATGAGTTAATAATTAGTTTAACAACTCATCATTAGTCTATTTGCAGTTAGACTAATTACAACTAGTTTAACCAAGTCAAACTGAACACAACTCCATCAACTCCACAATCAACTCCACCAAACTCAACTGCTTGAGTTCTAACTGAAGTCATGCATGCAACAACTCAACTGACCCACAAAGAAAGCGTATTTCCTTCTGACAACTGCATGTGCCACATCTGTAGCTCAAACTGAAGTGCTCCAAGAGAATAAGATAAAGTTTATAGTCTAAATATTATTATGAGACAATAATATTTGACTTTTCTATTTTTGACAGCCAGTCTAAAAATAGACTTTGATCACTCCTACTGTGATCATTCCTGCTGTGATCACTCCTGCTGTGGTCACTCCTGCTGTGATCCAAAAATAGATCTTGCGCCATAATTTGCCTGCGGGCCCACTTAATGAAGGCGACTCCTTTCCACTAAGCTCCATCATCTTGTTGCAATCTCAACACTCCCTCTCAACAAGATATGGATTATCAGCAACCCCTATCCTGCCTCGGTGGTATTTGAATTTGCTCTTGGTGAGCGCCTTCGTCAAGATATCAGCATCCTGATCCTCTGTTGGAATGTATGAAAGTAACATGATTCTCCGCTGCACACAATCTCTGATACGATGTCACCTGATGTCAAAATGCTTAGATCTATCATGAAATACAGGATTAGCCGAGAGTTTAATGCAACTCTGGTTATCACCGTAAATCACAGTAGGATCCAATTGAGAACTAAACAAACTAACCAGGATCTTCCTCATCCATATAGCCTCGCATGCATCCAAACTTGCTGCCATATACTCGGCCTCTGCTGAACTGAGTGCCACGGATCTCTGCTTCCTACTGTACCAAGAAACTGTTGTCGACCCAATACTGAAGACCCCTCTTGATGTGCTCTTTCTGTCCGTTGGGCTCCCTGCCTAATCTGCATCCGTGAAGCCACATAGCTTCACCTCATCCTCCTGTCTATACCACAATCCATATCCCAATGTGCCTCTCAAATAACGCAATACATGCTTGCCCGCCTTCCAGAAGAGCTTGGTAGGCTTAACCATAGCTTGTGAAAGCTAGTTAACTGCATAACATATATCGGGTCGTGTATTAACCAGATACATAAGCGACCCCACCAACTATTGATAAATAGTGGCATCCACTTCTTCTGCCGAAGTGACATCCTCCTTCCTCCAACCTCCAGGAAGAGGAGTATCAACAGGCTTGCAGCCATGCATGTTGAACTTCTCCAGTGTCTCCTGAGCATACTTACCCTGAGAAACAAACAGTCCACCACTACGCTGTCAAATTTCCAATCCCAGGAAATAGTGAAGGAAGCCCAAGTCCTTCATCTCAAACTCCTTAGCAAGATCATCCTTGCATGAAAGTATCAACAACTCATCACCCGTTAGAATCAAATCATCTACATATAGTACAATGATAAGAAACTTACCGTCCACCACAATCTGGTATAGGTTAGGATCCGCCTCTCTCTTGGAGAATCCAAGTCTAGTGAAATAGTTGTCTATCCGTGTGTACCAAGCACGTGGTGCTTGTTTCAACCCATACAACGCTCTCTTGAGCCTGCACACATGTGACTCGCTGCTGAAGATCTCAAAACCTTTGGGCTGCTCAATGTACACCTCCTCCTCAATGACTCCATTGAGGAACGCAGTCTTCACATCCATCTGATGAATGTGCAATCCCATCTGCGTAGAGAGAGCAAGAATCGTCCGTATGGAAGAATACCTTGCGACAGGTGCAAAGGTCTCCTCATAATCGATCCCCTCTATTTGTGAAAAGCCCCGGGCAACAAATCTTGCCTTGTACTTCTCCACACTCCTGTCAGCTGCCTGATTAACTTTGTAGATCCCTCTCGAACCCACCACTGATTTCCCTTCCGGTCTAGGAACAATCTCCCATGCACGGTTTCTAACAATAGAATCATACTCTTCCACCATGGCGTCTACCCATGCGGGATCCTCCACAGCTTCCTCGAAAGAGGATGGCTCAGTCACAACACACTTGCTCATAAGAGCCATGTATCCAATGTACCGATCAGGTGACTGTCTCTGCCTGCGTTGGGCTGTAGGTGGCCCTACAACTTTCTCTGCATCTTGAGGCAGTCGCTCAACTTCTGTCAAGCGCTTTCGCCCTCTGATGGTTGGCGCTACATGATTGGTCTCTTCCACTCCATGAACCTTGTACTGTGGCTGATCCACGTCCTGAAGCTCATCCTTAGCAACTAATAGCTCCTCATCTGCATGCAAGTGTAGCTCCCTCTCAAGCGAACACTTCATGGCTTTCTCCTCCTGAAATTTTATATCCCGTCGCACAACAGTTTTACCACTGTCTAGAAAATACACACGATAGTTGTAGGGCATATCAGTGTACCCCACAAATATCCCAACCTCAGCGATCAACTCCAACGTCTTCCTGGCATCCTTCATCACATACATGTAAACGTTAGCACCAAAAATCCTCAAATGAGAAAGATCAGGCTTCTTACCAGAATAAGCCTCCTCGGGTGTACTCATGCCAAGTATCCTGTGAGGACAACGGTTCTACACATAAACTGTTGTATTGCATGCTTCCACCCACAAGTGAAGGGGTAGGCTCTGATCATGCAACATTGCCCGTGTAGCACCCACAATTGTTTTGTTCTTCCGCTCAGCAACCACATTCTGCTGTGGGTTATGGGGAGCTATGAGCTCTCTTCAAATCCCTTTTGCCTTGCAGAAATCCTTGAACTTGTCCGAGATGTATTCACCACCATTATCGCTCCTAAGAGCCTTCACCTTCCTCCCCGACTCCTTCTCGACCAAGGCTTTGAATTCACATAACTTTGAATATGTCTCGCTCTTCTTCTGCATGAAGAAGATCCAACACTTACGAGAGAAATCATCAACAAAAATCACATAATACCTATGTTTTGTTGTCGAAGCAACTGATAAAGGTCCACACACGTCTGTGTGAATTCTCTCAAGGATCGTCGTGGTGCGACTATCCTTCTCGTGAAAGGTGGCTTTCACAAAATTTCCCAAAGTACACCCCTTGCATTGATCTGACTACGCAAGAGTGCCTTTAGGAAGCCCTATAGTGATCTGCTGCAGTATCTTCAAGGCTCCATGGTGAAGGTGACCCAATCTCCTGTGCCACAACTCGCCATCATCCCGGCTCACCAATCCTTCTGCCTTGCATGCCATTACTGCGCATCCATCTACATGCAACTGATAAAGGTTCCTCACTCGAACCCCTATCTTCCGGGTTTCACCAATTGTCTTGCTGCGAAGGAAAGCCTTTCCCTCGCTGAAAACAACATCATACCCCTTGTCTTCTAATGTCGCCACAGAGATAAGATTCTTCTTCAATCCTGGAACATGCATGAATTCCTTCAATACGAAGGGTTTACCAGACTCCCTCTCAAAGGAAATGGTACCAATACCGGTCGCACTGTATCTACCATCATTGCCCATCTCGATGTGCACTCCAAGATCTTTGTCCTCCAGATCAGAAAACAAATCTCGATCTCCCGTCATGTGTAAAGATGCACCACTATCCAAGAACCACACTGATCCCATCACACTTGAAACCAAGCATGCGATCAATGAAAAATCAAGCTCAAACTGCGAGGCTAGAGCCTCTCGTACTGCAGATCTAGCAGCTTGCTTGTTCTTCTTCTTCTGCGGACAATTAGTGGCATAGTTTCTGTGTTGGTGACAGTGAAAACACTTCACGTTGGACATGTCCTGCTTCTTGCCTTCCCCTTCTTTGCTTTGGCATCAGCGCAATTTTCTTCATCAGCTCCCTTTGATGAAGATCTGTCCCTGGTACTTCGCCTAATCTCCTCTTGCACAAGATTTGACCACAGTTTTTCCCATCCTGGCAATTTCTCCCGACCATTGACAGAGTCCTGATAGGAATGCCAACTCTTCGGATGACCAAGGAGAGCCAAGCTCACCAAGTCCTCATCATCGACAGTAACCCCCACACTTCCCAGGTCATCTCGACACTGAGTGAACTTCGTGAGATACTTGGGCATACTTTCGCCCTTCTCACATTTGATGTTTCTGAGTTTATCTTTGAATGCCAGCTTCCTCTGATCACTCTTGCTTTGGAATAGATCTGTTAAAGCCTTCCACATTAGATATGGAGAAGTCTTTCCATGCAGGCTGGACACAATGTGATCCTTCACGCCCTCCAATAGAATCCTTCGACATTTTGCGGTCTTCTTTTGCCAAGCATCAGCTTGAGTAGCATCAGTGGGCTTTGGGACATCCGTCTCTATGAACTCCTTCAGCCCGTTATCATCCAATACTTCCTCCATCCTGTCCTTCCATGCAATATAGTTTGAGCTGCCCTCAAATGCATACTCCAATCGCAATCCGTTGAAAGACCTTGCTTCTTTGACACCAAGAAAACACTGCTGCAAATTCGAATTCCACTAGCTCCAAACTCAACCGCCTCGGATCTAAGATTCGTGAGAACAAAATATTTCCCATACAGAGATTGATTGTATGGGCATTCACTGGATATCTCACCTTCTAAAGGAAGGATGAATCCAGAGGCTACCTAGCCCGATTACATACTCTGCCTGAAGAAATAGAATGTAAACACTTCCTGAATAGTAGATCTGATGATCAACAGCTCCAATACCATGTAGAAATTTTGAATAATAAACACATATTCAATGGAGATTATCCCGATCATGTACTATTACGGAATACATACACAATACATAAGCTCCTCTACATTGATCATCAATTTAGAAGCATCAATATCAATAAAACATCAATAACATGCACACATTAACACAGTATGTAACCCGGGGAAAGCTTATAGCTGAAAACCCCACACTGTTTGTATATTAATGATTGAGAACATGTAACATTACAATAGTCAATACTCCTCACAAGTATCCAGCACTATCTCCACCTGTTACACACAAATCAGCTCAGACTCAAACAAGTCACAAGTTCAAATCTGCTCCATTGCTTTTCCTGCCTCTATTGGATAAACCTGCTGAGAATCACTCACACTGCAAATCACGTGAGCACAGGCTATTCTATTGGGCAAATCAATGCAATACTCATTGGCATACTCAATACATTGCTTGTGCAAATCCTCATGCACAACTATAGTCACAACTGATAGCAATCTCATCCTCTAACACCTGTCCCTGTTGAACTGAACATGCACTGACATGCAACTGAGTTAACTGATGTATTCTTTAGTTGCATTATGAGTTAATAATTAGTTTAACAACTCATCATTATTCTATTTGCAGTTAGACTAATTACAACTAGTTTAACCAAGTCAAACTGAACACAACTCCATCAACTCCACAATCAACTCCACCAAACTCAACTGCTTGAGTTCTAACTGAAGTCATGCATGCAACAACTCAACTGACCCACAAAGAAAGCGTATTTCCTTTTGACAGCTGCATGTGCCACATCTGTAGCTCAAACTGAAGTGCTCCAAGAGAATAAGATAAAGTTTATAGTCTAAATATTATTATGAGACAATAATATTTGACTTTTCTATTTTTGATAGTCAGTCTAAAATAGACTTTGATCACTCCTGTTGTGATCACTCCTGCTGTGGTCACTCCTGTTGTGATCCAAAAATAGACCTTGCACCATAATTTGCCTGCGGGCCCACTTAGTGAAGGCGACTCCTTTCCACTAAGCTCCATCATCTTGTTGCAATCTCAACACTGCAGAAACAACCAAAAAGCTTGCAAAAGTTAGAAATTTATCAGATCTAGGGCTAAAACACTAGGAAACATTAATAGAAATTAAAAAAGAAGAAACCCTTAGCTAAAAACCAAATGTCACCTAGGTTTCTGGATCTGAAGTATAAAACCTAGTGGAGTCGCCAATTTTGTATTGAAGACCCACGTTTCTAAATCAGAACTATTCCCCAGCGGAGTCACCAATTTGTTGTAGTCATGGAAAATTTTAGGGGCTAATGTTCACCCAGTTGGCTAATTTTCCATGATTTTTCCACAAAAAAGATTCACCAATTTCCAATTTCATAAAAGATGAGTCACCCAAATTTTAGAATATAAAATTATTTTACCTTAAAAATCACCAACATTATATACAGACTATATATAAAATCATTATAATTTTGAATAATTTTACAAATATATCAATAAACATTTTATAGTTTGCAGATTAGGGATTAGTGAGATTTGCCAATGTTTTTAAACTTCAAGAAAACTTTCCATCCTTAAAATTTTCCTTGGCTGTAGTGTTTTATTCTCAATGATGTATGACAAGAACCCACTTAAGATTTTGGATGAAAAACATCTCAACAATAGAAATGACTACTAAACATTGTAGATCTGCAACTATTGATAGAAACAAAACCTACCAAAATTCTAATCTATGCTATGATCATAGTTAAACAGTGAAAGAAAGAGTAATAACCCCAAACATCCAATGGAAACCAGATATGTAAAGAATAATTTAATAATAACACCTATGAAGAGGACAGATAAATGTTACCAGTCCCCCTCCATGGGATGGGTTCTTGGCTATCCTCAAACGTCTTCAGCTTATGTAGAGTCTCTCTCCTCTATGATGCATAAACCCAACAAAGCTATGGTGTGCGACAATGAAAATAATTAGAGTTACAACAGTGGGTGCAACAATGAAAATAATAAAAAGTGAATAATGAATGGAAAACCCTCATATTTATAACAAAATATTGAGTTATCCTCGAATAATGAGCAATAATAAAATATTATTGATCCCATTCTTGGAATTACCACTTGGAATATTTTATTATATTTGTTTAGGAGGGAAAAATATTTAAACTTTTATTTGGAAATAATAAATAAATAAATGATTTATTATTATCTCAAGGAATTAGTTAAAGAATAATAAACAAATAATGATTTATTTAATTATTCCTAAGGGATTTAGTCAAATTTAACAAATAATAGTAATTAATTAATGATTAATTAGTTATTCTTATAGAAAAATAAGATAAATAATGATTTATCTATTTATTTTTCATGATTGGGTCAAATTTAACAAGGAATAATAATAAAACAATGGTTTAATTAATTATTCCTAGAAGAAAATCAAATAAATTGTGATTTATTTAATTACTCTTCATGGGTTTAACTATAAATTACTTAATAAAGGTGGTTTATTAGGTAATTTCTCATAGTGAAAGCAATTTTACTATGGTAAAATTGGCTTTAGATGGTGTATTTCGATCCATCTAGTAAATTAGGCTAGATGATCATTTTTTCGGTGATAACAAAAACCATTCATTGGCCCACATGGCCTTCAACCATTGGACCATAAAAAATCACAATTTCGACCAATTACAAATTAGAAACAATTGAACCAATCATATTCAACCATTTTTGCACCAATTTGGAGAGGCCAAGTGGTAGCATGCCATTGGCCCAAAATGTACAATCAACTTGTCAAACCTGCAATTTTTTTACATGTTTGGGAAAATGATCAAAACATGATATTGGGAGCATACGATATTGGTTTTGAATGATTCAAGTTGTGTTGGATTCACGTTGTCGAGATTTATGCTCTGGTACAGGTTTCAAGCACTTTTGAACACTCTGAATTTTGAGCACTTTATTGATCCCTTGGATCACATAAAAAAAATTTGGCCTATGATTTGGATGTCTAAATTTTTCATCTTTTTTATCACACTATGAGATCTCTTAGTATTCCTGAGGTCTCTTGGCTCCTTGTAACTAGCCCTGAGGTAACTTTGGCCTCTGTATTTTTCCTATGACCTACCTCAAACAGGTTATGACCTAGTTCTGAGGCCTTCCAGCCCTCCTAAGGCTTGGACTAAGGTTTGTCTCAGCCCTCCTATAGCTGGGACTAAGATCATTCGATCCCTATTCCAAGGCTTCAACCTTTATTGAAGCCTGGTCAAAATCATTAAATACAAACAGGGTTCAAATTTCACAAAGGTTGTTTATTCTTGGGCAAGGATGAGGATTTTGTGATCTCCCTTTCAATCATAATAGAGTTAGGGCTTCAATATTTCTTAAATAAGTGTCTAGTATTTTGGCTGCGCTATAAGCCAAGCTTTGATACCATATTGCTTTTTCAAGATTTCCTAGATTGATAATTACTTCCAATGATTCTTAAATTTGATTAATCTTATAACACATTCATCATTAAGTAATTATACAAGAAACTATTCAATAGTAAAACAAAAATGATAGTAGAGACAAATAAACAAAAGAGACACAAAATTTATGTTGGGAAAACCCAAAACTAGGGGAAAAACCTCACAACCTTTTCTTAGAGAAATTTGTCCAATTCAACAAGGGATGCAATTTGAATTAATTTTCTAGTCAAAATAACTCAAACTGACTAGTAACCATACACAATTCGAACCTAGTCAAACTTCCCTCAATTAGCCTCAGAAATTCAGTCTGTTGTGCCTCAGATATTTTGGTCTACCTAAGAGAATTTAATTTTCCTCAAAATTCATCCTTCCATCTGGCCTCAGATTTTTGTCATCTTTTTGCCTCAGATTTCGTCATCTTTCTACATCATATCATGCCTTAAAGTTTTCATTGTTGTGACCCAAATTATTCCCAATGGAGGAGGTTGAATGGCCTTTATATAGTGATCAAAGGAGCCTAAATGGACATGTCCCTTGGGCTGAGCCAACTTGGAGCTGACCTTACATTTTGGAGGAAAAATTTAAGTTTCAAAATTTAAGTTTTCCTTCTTTTAAATCCGACTTTAAATACAATTTATATTTGTCATTTTATTTATTTTGGAGGGCTAAAAATAGTTACGAAGACTAACCATATCTATAAAATTCAACAAACATAGCCGGTACATTAAAATTGGGCATTTCCAATTAAATTTCTTTCCCATATATCTGATCTAGGTATGCCCCTTGGATTCAATTATTTTTTAAATTCCAAGCTATCAAGTTTTCTACATTTACAAGTGTAAATAAACAAACAAAAAAAAAAATTATGCAATATTTACAACACATTAAGTGTTTCTTAAGGATGAACTACATCGCCTGACCCAATCCCCCCAATTTTGGTGAGGGCGGGAGGTGCAGGTAAGGCAAAACTTGATCAAGTTGATTAACATTATTGCTTGAAGTGGATCAATTTATTTGATTCTTGTCAAAGAATGTTGCAACTCCTCACTTTGTTGTCTCAAACTTGCAATCTCATCCTCTATCCTCTACATGGTATTTCATTAGTCAATTAGGATCTCCATAATGGACATGAGACTAAAGACAAGATGATTGTATCTCATTTGTAGGGAAATAATTTCATTCCACAGTTGGTTGATTTTCTCTAGAATCTCCATGCTTCTGTCTCTAGGGCGTCATGGCATGTAAGAAACCTTCCAATTTCAAAGTGCTTTATTATGATTCTTCACTTTACCCATGTTGTTACAGAAGGACCAAATCCCAACAATTGTTTCCTTCCCATGATTGGCGAAAAGGGATTTATCCAGGGTCACTTTAAGAGAGGATCCATCTTGGATGAAGTTCCTAGTGATCCGCTTAGCCAAATTCTTGCCAATCCCTCTATATTTAACTCAAAAACAAGATGGTGAGAGAAAAGAAAACATCAGGTTCTAAAATGGTCCAAAAAAAAATTTACCTTCCCAAATTCTTAGATATTTCTACCTCTATACCCAATTTTGAACAGTTGCATGATGACAATTACACAAAGCCTTTCCCTGCTAATCCCTCTGACCAATCGGGATAGCGATTTCCCTACTCAACAAGTTTCATAGAACTATAATATCCAAATTTAACAAAGGGATGACACCATTTGATTTTAATTTGAAGATACAAAAAGGTGATTGCTTACTAGAGCCTTGTTTTTCACATAATTTTGGAAACCATTTACGTACTTTTCCAAAATTATGGTCGATTTTTCCACACCTAACAGCCTTTGATGTAACTCCCCTTCTCCACTCCATTCCCACACACTATTTCAGGTGTCGTTTACCCCCAATCCTATGCCTCCTTTTCCAAAAATCACCACAAACATTATGTGTGGTTTCCATGAGAATTTGGTGATTGTTGTGGGTGACATCACCCTAGGGCTTTGGGTTGAGAACCCCAACAGAGCAGAGGGAAAACCACAACAAGAAATTCTCAGGCAATAAACCTAAATGCTTATTCTACTAAACTATGCAAGAGTGTCCTTACCTGGATGTCCTACGTTTGGGTAGATCCCACAGGGTGCAAACCCTTAGCTACTCCTGATGTTCTTGAAATCTGAAAATTATTCAAATGGAACATATACAACAGTAGAAACATAAAGCATGTTCATGATATTAACTTTAAATCATATAAATGAATGACTAATTATACATCAATATAAGATTCATAAATGAATAGCAAAATAACTTGATGCATAAACACATTTAATATCATAAACAAAAAACATTCCTTTAATTGAAGTTAGCTACAAGTAAAGTGGAGAAATATGACCTGAGTCCTTCTCCGGCTCCAAGCCAGATCCATCCTTTCCTGACTTTCAACAATCTTCCTCCATCACCAATACAAGGATATCTCAAGAAAGATGAAGGATATCTATAACAAGGAAACAAGGGTTTCCTGAAGCTTTGGGGAGTGCAGGAGGCATAGGGATTCATTAGACTTGATCAAGGATAATCTCACTATAGTATCATTATCTCATATCTTCTCCCTTAAGGCCTTCCCATGGAGGTTTATTTATACTTCTCCAAATTATTATTTTCAGTTGGGAAACAGTTGGGCCATGGACAATAGGAGGTGAGTAACAAGTAGAATGTGTGAACTCCGCTCGAAATTAAGGAAATTTAATTTTTTAAAGTGTTTTAAGACATGTACACAGGTTGGGTATCTTCTGACCTGCATGTACATGCTTTTATCACAGGGCAAAGTAGCGTATAGGGAATAAAACACTGTTTTTTAAATTTTGGACAAAGTCTGGAAGGAGGGGTTACCCTAGGCCATAATCAGAGCATCATATCTACCAAGAGTGGTAAATGGTGATATAACAGATTCCCCTTAATATATGAGGTCAGATGGGGTACATGATGGCCGAAATGTATTAAGTGTGTGGAAGGAATCATGCCGAGACTGAGGAGGAGTTCACCAGAATTCAGCCTGCCAAGCCAGTGAAAGAGATCAGAAAGAAACTGTTGTCTGAGGTAGGCATACCCATGCTCAGAAATAGTAAAACATGTCTACATTTCAAGTAAAAAAGAGGATCCAATATGTATACAAGTATAAAGGAACTACAAATACATAATGGATCATTTGATCATAATCAAGAAAGTACATGTCTGGATATCACATATAAAAAGTTGATCAATGATGCTCAAGTATGAAACTGATCATTGAAGTCAAGAAACTAATCCAAATAGTACCAAGTGAACATTATGGAATAAATGGTACTACATTGCAACTCAGGTTCCAACATATAAGATGTCATTGTAAGGAACTAGAACATATAAGGTGAATGGCATCAACTAGCAAAAACAAGAGCAACTCGCAAGTGAACCAAGACATGCTGATGCAAACCCGAGGTCTTCACCAACCATCATTGAACATTTCTACAAATTGGGAATGAATGATCTGAAGTTGACCATGTGAGAAATCATTTGATTACTAGTCATTGATGTATACCGTTAACAAATGCGAGGCTACTCACCGATAATGATGGTGAAAGTCAAGGTACCCAGTACAATCTAACAAGTGCAAATAAATGAGTTGTAGTCGAACAATTGAAAGAACCTATCAATTAGGAGACAATGATGTTTTCCCACTATCGATAGCAAATGAATCTTCCACTGATGACTGCAAACCCTAAGGTACTTCCAAATGGACTCTAGATCTCTTTCCCAAAGCAATGAGCCAAAGTTGATGGGAAAAGATCTACTAGAAGGAAGGCATTAAGGCATCCTTCATCAATCTAGTATGAGTGTAACTCGTAGGCCAATAATGTGGAAGGAATCAGATGAACAAAGATGTAGTAACCCAAATGAAGCATAAACGTACACAAGATGTGGCTAGCGCACGATAGAAACCCTCTAAACCAACCAATAATGAAAGTTGACATAGAGGCGATGAATCCACCAATAGGGTCAAATGGAAACTAAGGCACTGCATGAATCCCAATGTTTGATAATGAAAGATGATGTCGAACACAAGGGAAACCAGTCAGTCAAAGATCCATGATATTGATCGATGTTGAGCACAAGGTGACCTATCAATAATGAAAATAGGGCTAAGGTGCGGCTCTATATCTGCCCTCAAAGAAATTTGTCATAGTTGATAAGAGCAAGACCTGCCAACAAAAAGTCAATGGAGACCTTCTCAAACCGGCATGAGTAAAGGACCAAAAAAATGGATGTGATAACGTACATGATGCTGACAACTAGGGATGACCGACTGAAAAATAGGTCAAGAGACACTGTAAAGAGGTTGACTCTGGTTTACTTCCCTTGAACAAAAACACGACTCAACTGTGACTATATAGCAACATATGATAACTTTGTATAAGTTTGTCATGCAGGAGGCATAAAAAAACTCTCCATATGATTGGAAGAGGTAACCAATCGGAGGAGTACTGACTCAATAACAAGGTTAAATCTCTCCTAAGTCAAACTAAATCCCATCCCGATGGAGGAAATACTTACTTTTGAGTGCTTTGTTCAAGGGAGACAAAAATGACACTAGCTACCATCAAATATGGAAATAATGTCCCGTTCCCGCTCTTTTTGGAATATACATTTTTTTGTATTTTTATTTTATAAGAAGCTTGAAAAAGAATAAAAGAATGCTATAGTACAGTGGAAAGAATGAGTGTCAAAAACAGATGTTCTATTTCCTGGGAGGGGAACATTCCTATGCTCAATGCAAGGTGGCGAAACTGGTCAAGTACACTCAAAGGAATTCTCTTTCCATGAGTAAAAGGGTGCATCAAGTTGCAGAGGCTAAATTATTGCAAGGTTGATTTTGCATAAGACATGGTCAAAAAGTGGCTTAAACACGATTCCAAGTGAAGCCGGCTCAAGGCCAAAAGGTGCAAATAGTCAATAACAATGTAGCAGTACAAATGAACACCAACGAGCCTCTAGGGTATAATGCGAGAAAATAGTGCAAAAGAATGAGAATGAGTCTTCAACGCATAAGTCATGGCGGGACTAAAGAGGAGGACTCCTGAGCCTACTCAATATAGCAGCATGGGCAACAAATGTCTGTGAGGATCTAACTAAGATGCCCATGTAAAGGTTGGCTATACCATCGCGTCATGATTTTAAAGTCAATGAGTGAAAATGGTATGTGAACCAAGACACGATAGGGTCGACCCTATGGCAAACATATCACAGTATGGAGGCTAGTATGCAAAATGCAATGGAAAGTGGTATTCCCTAACATATATGCTAGTAAGAAAAATGATACCTGCCATGATGGGTCTGCAGTCATGGGACCAAAATGCTTTCTCGAAGAAGTCTCCAAAATTTCCTGTAGAGACAACCCATTCCCGACACTCCAAGCCAAAAGGTAAAAAAGTCCATAAGATAAAAATCAACTTTTAAAAAATAATTTTTATTTTTCAACTTATATAAGTACTTTTGGACTCACAGTTTTGTCATTTGTGTTTTGAGCAAGGAGCTATGGTGACAAACTCAAATAACTTTCCTTCGTTCAATTCAACCATTCAAATCACTCCAAAACTTCTAGATAACCCTTATATCATGCTTTTAATTATTTGTGATACTTTTTGGATGTTTTTTTCAAGTTTTGACTGTAGGAAAATATGTCAAAAATTTCAACTTGGCATACACGCGGGTTGAATATAGGTAACCCGCATATACGAGGGCCCTACACGCAACTGTGTAAAAAGGCAACCCACATGTGCACGAGTAAAAAATTTAAAACATAAATCTAATGGTTTGAAACATATTTTTTGAGCAGGATGACCATCACCTGGAGAGAAAGGGAGCATAGTGCTATTGATAACCAACTACAGGAGGACCAAAATCCCTTGGATTCTTTAAGAGACTGTGGCTTGCTAAAATTATTTAAAATTCCAAATATGAAAGCAAACACACGATTTCTTGAGTTGCCAATACATTACTTGAGTGCAAAGGATGATGCATTCATGATCGATCAAATGCCCCTAAGGATTGAGATCGAAGATGTTTACTTCATTACCGGTCTTTCTCAAAGGGGAGAGGTAGTGCATTCTACTGGTAGGACGAGGGGTAGTCTTAGTGTAGAAGACTACATCCACATATACTGTCTCGGTCATCCTGAAAAGATTGGAAGTCAGATTTCAATCAAGCACGTAGAGAGCTTGTCCTTGAAAATTCTACTATTTACCATTGCCAGGGTAAATGGTTATGTTGCTTTACATCAAGCCTCACGAGTATCTATGAGCATAGCAGTGGAATGTCTCACCACAGTGTTTGATTGGTGCACACCTCTATTAACCAATATGAAGAACCAACTGACTTCCATTTAGAAGGGTCAGACAAAGAATTTTGGATATGGCACAATCTTATGCTCATTCTTTTTTGAGAAGGTACCTGGGCTTCGAGCTAAGGTGCTATCGACCATCAGCAACCCAAGGGATCCACGGATGGGCAGATGGGCTGACCTGATGAAACGCTTAGGGAGTGGTGATGTCTCCAAGAAGAATTTTGGCGATGAGTTTTTCGCATGGTGAGATAAACAGGTCATCGCAATCGGTGACTACCCTTATGCCGGGATGGATTTTCAAGGAGTTCCAGATTTAGTATTACCACCAAATGTAGCATGGGGTGCCATAGGTAACAATTTTTTTATTTTTTTGAATTTCTTAAGTTTTTTTTTTTGGATTTTTAATATAAATGAACTTAAATATATTTTTATGAGACAAGACACTTACAAAATATATGATGGTGTTTCATATGTGGGGCCAATGAGACCTGACAGATTTCCTCGACATAGTGGTCATGGAAGACATACCAAAGGGGCTGCAGTTGAGACAGAGAAAGTTCTCCATGCAGTTCATAGGAACTTGGTGAGACTAACTCACCAAGTACCCATGATAGCCATAGAGGACCTACCCGAGGAGATGCAGCATCGCGTGGTAGGAGTACCATGGGACTAGGTGCAACTATTCTGACATGTAGCCAATGTTGTTGTTTATTTTCTAGTTGCTCATCCTGAGCCAGCCAGATAGATGATCAGATTTTTTTACGATTAGACATGATGATGGGCATAAGCCCAAATTTTGTAGGGCATTTTGTCCTGATTTTTGCATATTATTTTGGCCACAAACACTCTATCTGTATATAGGCGATTTTATGATGATCATATATACATATGATACTTCAATTTTTTTTTTTATGTTTTTCAATTTGATAAATGATTTATATGCCAATCCAATGCTTGATTAGCAATAGAATATGCTAATGAATTTTATGACCGTGGAATGTGAACATATGTGATATAAACAAATGATCATTGCAACAATCTCACTCTCAAAAATTGGTGATACAAATAGGGATCTCGTACCTGATAAATGTTATTCAGCTAAGATACCACTAGTTGTGAGTCTGAATAAACCACTAACGAATCAATACCAAGAGATATCGCTTCATATAGCAAATTAATAACAACAATTTATTCAATGATACAGGACCGATACATACTCCTCTTGAAACCATCAATTGGCTAGATGGATAATAAATTACCCAAGTTGCAAAAGCAAGGTTCCGGGTATGCCTACTCGCACCATTGGCGAATCCTAGGTATATTGAATCATCCATCAATACCTGCCAAAGAAGATAAAAAATATCAACATCACTAAAACCGATAGATAGATATGTAAAAACATACAATATATAGAAACAAGTAAGTTCTTGGCCAAAGCCTAAGCAAAGTACTTCTTAAGGTAGAGTCCATTTTTGGGCTCCGCCAACTTGTTTCCTTCAAAGTCAATTAATTCATAAGCTCCCTTTTTCAAAACTTGCTTGACTATAAAGGGACCGTACCACATAGACTTAAACTTGCCTGCCCCCAAGGCATCTTTGTCTTGATCGTAGACTAGGACAAGATCACCTTCAAAAAATTTTCTAGGATGGACAGCTTTATCATATTGAGTTTTTACCCTCTTTTTATGGGCTTCATTTATTGTGGTGGTATCTTCACGTTTCTCATCAAGATGATCCAAATGAACGAGGCGCTCCTCGACACTAGAAGTCTCTGGAAGAAGCTCAATGACTAGCTTAAGAGAATGAATTTCACATTCAACTGGAAAGATAAATTCAAACCCGTAAAATAGCTGAAAAGGAGTAAAGCTAGTGGTAGTCTTAACTGACATTCGGTATTCCCAAAGTGTCGAATACAACATGATGTGCCAATTCGATCTAGATTTTTTAATCATCCTTTGCAGGATGACTTTAAGGGATTTGTTCACGACTTCAACCTGCCCATTGGCCTGAGGATAATACAAAGATGAATGCTCCTATTAGAAACCCAACTTGAGAACCAATTCGGACATCAGTTGATTTTGGAAATGACTTCCATGGTCAGTTACAATCTCTTTAGGGATACAAAATCGTGAAATAACTCGATTGAAGAGAAACAATGCCATTGTTTTAATGTCATTTTTAAAAGTAGGCATGGCCTTATCCCACTTCGTAAAGTAGTCTATGACCATAATAATGTACTTGTGATTTCCTACCGAAGGCGGATTACAAGTAGTAAAATCAATGCCCCACTTCGTGAAAGGACCGACGGTGATAACAGGTAAAAGCAGAGCTGGGTGTGCATGCATTTTTTGAGTATAGACTTGACAAGGATGGCATCTTTTGACAGATTCAATACAATCTTTGAAAATCGAAGGCCAAAAGTATCTTGTTCGCAAAAATTGTTGGGTTGTTGCAAGCCCTCATAGATGACTGTCACAAGCTCCGTTGTGGCATTCATTAAGAACTGGCTTAGATTCTTCCAAAGTTAAACAATGCCTAAGGATTAAATCAATCACACGAAGATATAATGTGTCACCTATAATGACATAATTCTTAGCGAGGTGACGCAAATTTCTACACTCATCTTTGGAAAAAGCAGGCGACAACTTCGAAGTCTGGAGATATATAATGATGTCTCCATACCAAGGATATTGTGAAGAAATGAGAAATAAATGCTCATCAGGCAAATTTTCCGCATGAATAATTTCTTCCTCACAAGGCAACTCTGATATCAACTCTGCAAATACTAAAGATTTCTTAGATTTAGTCAACATGAATTAGAGATCAAATTCTTGCAAAATGACAATACATCTATTATATTTGCCCCCAATCACTCGCATACTGAGAACAAACTAAAATGGATTGATGGCTGGTAAGATGAACATTTTTTTAAGCAAAATGTAATGACGAAGCCACTGGATAGCATGGACAGGCTACCAAAGCCAATTTCTCGATGGGAGAATAGTGCAGTTTAGGACCTACCAAGCCTCGACTTAGATAGTAGATTGCATGCTCACATAAGGCATCATCTTCCTGAACCAGAACCATACCAATGGTTGATTCTACTGCAGCAAGATACAAGAGGAAATCTCTACTATATTCAGGTGGAATCAACAATGTAGCAGAGGTTAATGCTTTTTTCAAAGCATCAAAAGATCATTGCGCGAAATCATACCATAAAAACGAGATTCCTTTCTTAAGAAAACACATAAATCCTTTTGTGATCTCAGTGTAATTGGCTATAAATCTCCTCAATAAATTTTCTTTTCCTTGGAGACTTTGAAGTTGATGTATGGAAGCCAAAGGAGGCAACTGAAGTATTGCCTCAACCTTGAAGGGATCAACACGAATCCCCTTTGTTGACACGATGAATCCTAACAACCAACCGGATGTGACTGCGAAAATGGAATTATTCGGATTCAACCGGATTTTATAAAACTAACATCGCTCAAAGATCAACTGAACGTGCTTATGGTGATCAATTCTATTTCAATAATGAGTAGCTAGATCATCTAGATATGCTTCGATAATGTGCTTTATGTCATGAAAATCATAAGACATGACCCACTGAAAAGTGGCTCCAACATTTTTGAGGCCAAATGGTCCAAGTGGATGTTGGTGGCCACCCACCTATCCCATTTGGACCCCCACAATTGTCTCTTTCAGTTTTTCAGTTTCCTTAATTATAGCACAGTTTACTATTTTAGCATTTTTTTGGGTCCTAAACTTCCGGAGCCGTTTTGAGGCCCTAAACAACGTTTTTTGGGAAATCTACCAGCCAGTGATTTTTTATCAAAAAATTGTCTTTTCTGTCGTAGTCCTCGGAGAGATCTTTCCAACGGGCTATCATGCACGTCAAACGGAGATAATACGACCAATTCGTGACCCCGGGAAGTTGGTTGTCCAACTCACCCCAAAACGGGGCCCACAATTTGGCGTTTCATCTTCTAGGGTTAGGTTTTGGAATGTGAAGGGTTTTCCATTGTTTCTCAATAATAAATAGGCCTTCGAGCCTCATTGTAACACAGTTCAGAACAATTCATAAGCATGTAGCCACCACATCTCTTCTTAGAGATAAGCTACCATCGCCCTAGCTGGTTTATTTCAATTTCTGTTTGTAAGCATATTTCAGTATTTTACAGTAATGAAATGAAGTATTATTTCCATTGCATATCTGTCTTTATGGTTATCTCTGTATTTTATTACGTTCCTATTTAAATCCGGATCAGTGGTATTAGAGCGGTCTGCTTTTTCTCTGTTTTTCTTTGCATGTCCCCAACAAGGTCGGGATATAAGGAGTTAGGGCTTGAACTAGTCGAACCTTTGCAAGACCAGCTTCACAAATCCCGACGACCTCCCATGGCGGATGAGAAGAAAAATGAGGGGGCAGGAGATCCTATCAAAATCTTGCTCGAAGAAGCCCTCGAGCAACAAAGGAACGCGATGATGGACAACTTTGCCCAGATCCTTCAGCGGCTACCCAGAGGCGACACATCGGCTTCCAACAGCTACTCTAGAAATGCCACACCCTTTAAGGTACAAGTTAATTTTGAAATCCCCATCTTCGAGGGTCAAATAGACGCAGATGCCGTAGATAAATGGTTAAATCTGCTAGATGGTAT
The DNA here is from genome assembly GCA_031772625.1 of Pinus tabuliformis. Lineage (NCBI taxonomy): Eukaryota > Viridiplantae > Streptophyta > Pinopsida > Pinales > Pinaceae > Pinus > Pinus tabuliformis. The sequence continues at coordinate 703,751,393 of CM062817.1, read as the reverse complement.
TTTTTCTGTTCATGAATTTTCAAGTCAGGAAAAGATTGTTTTCGCTCTTCTCAAAGCAGCCCCCCATGTCAAGGACTGGTGGGAAACCTACTGCGAGCAGAAGGATGAAAGTACAGGCTCACTATTTTCAGCCACACCCACTTGGAATGACTTCCTGGATGCCATCAAGGAGCAGTACTACCCTGTCAAAAGCTATGAGGACAAATACATCAAATGGACCACACTGCAGTAGGGACGAGACCAAGATGTGCCAAAGTTCACAAACATTTTCCATACCCTTCGCACACAGTTGGGTACCAAAGATTCTGAGCTGCATCTGGTACTCAAATACCGCGGCTGCCTACACAGATACATCCAGGAATAGATGGAGTTCTTGAACATCTCCTCACTCGGCACAGAGTACCGATACGCTGTCAAAATCGAGCAAAAGTTCAAACAGAAGCGAGACTTTGGATCTGCAAATCCGAAGTCCAAAGGACAAAGCCAAGGCGGGGTGACCCAAGACAACCCGTCGAAGCCGCAAGAAAAGAACACCACCACGAAGTTGAAGAAGGACACAAGAAAGTGGTGTGAGTTCCACAAGAGTCCCACTCATAACACAAGTGAGTGTCGGACCAAGCAGTCGCTGGTGGCTGAGTTGAAGGCTTCCGAATTAGGTGCATGTTCTGACCCTGAGCCAGAACCTGACAAGGGGAATGGCAAAGGGAAGCAAAGCATTGATGCGGATCCCAGTGCCACCGTTGCCACTGCCAAGATCCAGAAGAATGAGCCCGAAGACCCAGAGGAGGGGGAGCGTCTTTTCCACTCACAGATGTGGGTGAAGGGTTCGCCACTGCAATTCATTGTCGACAATGGTAGCCAAAAGAACCTTATTTCAGCAGAGGTCCTAAAGCAGTTGGGCCTACTGACTACACCACACCCACAGCCGTACAGTATCGGGTGGCTTCATGAAGGACGAGATCTCAAAGTTTGCCAGCAGTTCCGCCTTCCCTACAGCATCAAGCCCTTCACAGACAAGGTATTGTGTGATGTTACACTTCTGGATGTTTGCGATGTACTATTAGGCCAACCATACTTGTGGAGGCGACATGCTGTGTATGAGTCAAGGCCTCGCGCTGTCATTATTTCTTTGGATAATTCATTATACAGGATACCAGAGGTAGCCCCACCTACCGCCACCTCTTTGATCACTACCAAGAAAGGCAGCAAGCTCATATCACAGACTAGGAAATTTATTTCCTGTTTGGTTCGCTCCCAAAGTAAGGGGAAGATCGTTGCTACATCCATGACCCCCACAAAGGGTTCCTCCATGCAGCAGTAGCAGCAAAGGGATACGGTCATGACAGAACATAGGAACAACTTCTCCTCACCCACAGGGGTACCACACAAGTTTCAGGTGGGTGACAAAGTTTGGTTACATTTGCAAAAAGAACACCTTACCAGAACCCATCAGAAACTCAGACTACTCCGAAATGGTCCTTACACCAGTACCAAGGCTACGAGAAACAATTCTTTGATGCACAGCATTCCTCCATTCCTTTGCTTGCACCGAGTGTTCAATGTGGACCATCGCCGACCATGCTTCCCACCATTTCTGGACACATCAGAGATTGCAGAACAACTCACCAGAGACCCAGCTCAGCAGAAGCTTCCTCATCTCAGGGAGGAACTCAACGCAATGAGGACCATTGCTTCCTAAGGGGGGAGGAATGATCCAAGTGGATGTTGGTGGCCACCCACCTATCCCATTTTGACCCCCACAACTATCTCTTTCAGTTTTTCAGTTTCCTTAATTATAGTGCAGTTTACTATTTTTAGCAGTTTTTCGGTTCCTAAACTTCCGGAGCCGTTTTGAGGCCCTGAACGACGTTTTTTGGGAAATCTACCAGCCAACGATTTTTCTATCAAAAAATCATATTTTTTGTTGTAGTCCTCAAAGAGACCTTTCCAATGGGCTATCGTGCGCGTCAAACGGAGATAATACAACCAATTCGCGACCCCAGGAAGTTGGCTGCCCAACTCACCCCAAAATGGGGCCCACAATTTGGCGTTTCATCTTCTAGGGTTAGGTTTTGGAATGTGAAGGGCTTTCCATTGTTTCTCAATAATAAATAGGCCTTCGAGCCTCATTTTAACACAGTTCAGAAGCATGTAGCCGCCACATCTCTTCTTAGAGATAAGCTACCATCGCCCTAGCTAGTTTATTTCCATTTCTGTTTGTAAGCATATTTCAGTATTTTACAGTAATTAAATGAAGTATTATTTCCGCTGCATATCTATCTTTATGGTTATCTCTGTATTTTATTGCGTTCCTGTTTAAATCCGGATCACAAAAAGGCATCTTTTTGTATGCAAACATACCCTAAGGACAAATAAAGGTTGTCTTGTGCTGATCTTCTGGACAAATATTAATTTGATTGTAACTAAAGAATCTATCCATGAACGAAAAAATTTCATTGCCCGCACATTCATCAATAATTTGATCAATAGAAGGTGTGGGGTAATTGTCTTTTGGAAAAGCCTTATTGAGGTCCCTAAAGTCAATACATACTCGGATCATTCCTTGCTTTTTGTCTACAGTGACTATATTAGAGACCCACTCAGTTAGAGGAACGGGGTATATAAAACCCGCCTTTAGCATCTTTTCAACTTCAGCTTTAATAGTTGTGGCTTTTCTAGGATTGACCAGTCGAATTTTTTGACAAATAGGTTTAGCACTTTTGTATGTCTTGATCTCATATGGATCTATTCCAGGCATTTCCTCATAAGACCAAGCGAACACATCATGAAAATCTTTGAAGAGGTCGATATAAATTTGAATTTCTTTAGGGGAACAGTCAGCTCCGATGAAGACATTTTCGATTATGTTAGGATTCCTAGAGATGTTCACTAGTATAGTTTTTGAGGTAACATACATGTTATCTTCGGTAGAAAAATGTGCTGGGGCCAAAGGGTTTAAAACTGTATGAACATCACTAGTAGAAGGACTGGACAAACTTGACTCAATTTATCGCAAATGAGGGAGGAAATATGAATGATGATGTAAATCATCGCATGGTCTATCAACACCCATAATTGCTTCTAGAATTGCTTCCTCAGATGGTATGACTGTATCTAAGCAATCCTAAGCCGAAGTTGAGCCAAGGGTCCAAGCCAAAGCCACATCTCCATCTAACTCCTCTAGTGAGAAAGGAGTAGGATGGGAGTCTGCAGAATTAACAATAGACTGATAAGAAATTTCTACTGTAGACATAGGAAATGCCATTCCACCTACCTGCCCTCCATCTAATGTGGTTTTAGATGAAGGTAAAGGCCAAGGATCCAAAAAATAATGATTCGAAAGAAATCTCTTTGAGAAGGCCCCTTGGAGGATGAAATAGCATTGATTCTAGCTATATGAGAAGGAAGATAAAAAATACCCATTAAAGAAGAGTAGATCTCAACTCCTAAATTCTCTATAGGTTGCCTAGGATTGTTCACTAATGGAACAGTAGAATAAGAAAATGCGTGGGAGTCACCCAGAGAATAGTCCATCTGATCAACTTTCATAGTCCTTCCCTCATGAGGAAAACAAAGGATGTGAAATAATGATGAAACTATGGCATCCATCTCGTAAATCCAATTCCTGCCTAAGAGGAGGTTGTAATCTAGATTCACATTGACTATTTCTACCTCAATATTTACCACCTTTCCCCTAACACAAATGGGAAAGGTTGGAATAATCTCGTGCGGCCTATGAGAATTTTCATCAAATTCCATTAATAGATTTAGTGAAGGAACAACTTGAGGCGATCCAATGGCCTTCCAACATGACATGGACATCACACATGTGGAAGCTCCCTCATCAATAATGGTTCAAAAGATGTTAGTATTTCAATATGTAGACTTTATCTGAAAATCCATATGATGGGGAAGTCTCTTTTTGACGTTTGACATATCAAAAGTGAGCACAAGATATTTTTTTGGATGTACTGCTCTGATTGCCGAGAGTAATGCACTCCTTTGAACGGGGCATGACTGGAGTACCTCTAATGCTAACATAGCACAAGGAATTTGAGCCAGATCTTCTACAATCAAGTAATTCTGGGCTTCCCTAGCATTAGGGTTAATGGTCAAGCACTTTGTGCAGCCTTTCGGCATCTGAGGTATAGACTCAACAGAGGGCCTATCAATATAGAGCGCCTTTGAAGCATCAGAAGAAGACTTACCCTTAGATGATTTTGATTCCCCATAATCACGTGATCGCGTAGCGACATGGATATGCAAGCTCATCATGAAGACATTTGATGAATTATCCCCTTCTTGGCTTCCCCCTATGGGGGTACCAGCATTTGAGTTTGTGCCAGCAATAAATTAATACCCTTGGGGAAAAGGGTTAGTGAGGACAACTTGGGAGCTAGAGGACCCCTACTGCACTAACAAGCACTGAGCGTCTTGGATCTTAGGGCTAAGATGAGTCAAATGATCCCCATTGCATAACTTGCATGGAAATTTTACCTTTTTCTTGGACTCTTTCTTACCCCCCTCAACATCATTGTCAGGTTTGTTTGCATTACCCTTCCCATCCTGGCCCTTTTTCCTACGTTGTCCTTTATTCTTCCCATCGGTTTGTTGGTTTCCTTTAGGGTTGGAAGTTTCGTCGACATTTATAGACATTGGTCGGGAATGTGTAGATACAGATGGTTATGCCTGCATAGAAGAAGAATTTTGTAAAGACAATTGCTGCAATTGATTCAACATGTTGGCCATGTTGGCATCAATTGATCCGACTAGCTTGTTGGCATGGGGACCCTGATTCAGTTTGGCTATATCCACCATATTCTAGGAGTGTCAGGTAGAATTTTTTAAAGAACCCCAGAGTACGAATAGATTAATTCTAACTGCTAGGCCCTGAAAATAGCATGCTCTTCAGTGAAAACACCGGAGAGGGATGCATCCTTAGAGATCTCAGGTTGTAATGATTTAAGAAATCATTCAAGAAGGAATTCTTATGGAATATCAGCTTTGATAAGCCTCTTCCTTCTCTTCCATTCCTAGATATGATCTGAAATGTGAGTTGCCTGATCTTGTTGGAAATTAGCCAAAAGCTCAGTTCCAGCATCATATCAGACATGAAATTGAAAATGGTTCAAAAAGATAGTAGCCAAATCACTGAAATAAGTGAAGGTGCCCCCTAGAAATTTTATGTACCATTTAGTCGCATTTCTAGTTAGGGTACGTTGAAATAATCTCAACCTGATTGAATTGTCTATCAGGGAGTTGGATGAGCACCACAAGTGGAAAGTGGTTACATGGTCACCTGGATCTTCACTAGTCTTCCGCTTGAATTTTTGTATATTTGAGGGAAGCTTAGTTGGGACCGGAGGCCAAACCGGGTTATACCTTATCAGATCATTAGTCAATTGAGAGAGATCTGATAAGTTTAATGTTGCCAAAAAAGGGAGTCATGGTGGACCCTGAGGATTCCAACCGTTGTGGGCGGAACTACCAACGTTCTAAAAAGAATGGCCTAGATTTGTGAAGGCACTAGGTTGCCTGAAGTAACTCATAGACCCAACTGAACCTTAAGGATCCCCTTGTGGTCCAGGAAAAATTGGAGTTTGAACAACTCCTGCTGAAAAACCTCTAAACCACTTACCATGGATGTGGAGGTAGCTGATGGAATACTTAAAGGAGCCAAAGGAATCGCACTAGTCGACATTCCAAAAGGGAAAAAGCCAATGCTAGAGGCAACTGCTTGAGAACTTCCACTCGAATATGGAATGGAAGTAGAACCAAATATAATAGTGCTAGGAGTAACAAAAGGTATAGAAATAGTTCCTTCTCCTTATACAGATACAAGAATTTTCATACTCGTAGCACTTGTTGTGGATGCCATGCTTCCAGCAGTGGTCATTGAAGCAAAAGATCAATATAGACCTGGGCTTGAAGGCATGTTGGTCGAAGTCCTGACGTATAATAAAACGTCTGGATAATCAAGAGGAAGAGGAGAATTAGGAGCCACAATAGACTCAGAAATCTCTTCAACCTCAATATTGTCTTCCGACTGGAAGAGGACTTGAGAAAGAACTGGAGTGTTCCTCTCTAACTCTCTACTTGTACCAGGTCTATCTTGTGAATCAATAACTCCAACTAGAGGATCAATCTTCGATGCGCCTACTGCCACCGGTTGAAAACCACTGGAAGTGTTGCTCCTATGCCTTCGAGGAGAAGGCTCAGGACTCATAGGTGATAGCCCACGAAGTCTCCTGGACCAACAAGTTGGTCGATCATCCACTTTAAATTATTTTAAAGAGATTTACTTGAAGACTCAAAAAAAATGTAAAGCTAGGCCAACTAGGAGCAATGAGCACTCTCTAAAAAGTCCCTAAAGATACAAGCAATCGAACAACTTTCAAGTATTTCCGCTCCATGTGATTAGGACTAGACACCAAAATACAAGGAAGTCCTAATCAAGGGCCTTCCGAAAATAGTCTAGGGTAATTACGCTCCAAGCCTACTAGCGAAGGTATCAGAAGCAGTTACCTTGACCTCCAGACAACAACCTTTGTCGGTGCAAGCACCCAAGCTTCGCAAGGGTACCCTCCAGAAGTACTTTTGAACATGATGCAACGTCAGCCTCAGGGGCCATAGGATTCCCCTCCACGGCCACCTATGCGATCCCTAGGAAAGGCCACTATGGATACCAACTCGTATCAAAAGTTGGGCAGAACAATTGTGAGGTGGGATCCAACAAGTAGGAGAGGGGATATCTCTCTTCCTTGTCTTCACTCTCCCTCATGCTTAACTCCTAGTCATGGAGCTTTCCGATCTTTCTAACGATATTGGGTTTTGCTCTTTATTCAACTTCTAAGTTTTGTAATTTGAGTGGCCTTAGAGAGTTAAATCTCCTCTCGCCTAATCCAAGACCCTAATGAACCCAAACTTATTGGTGTTGATTAGTGACAACAATAAAAGTTCTAGTTCATTTTATTAATCACTTCATCTTATACAACTATTCTTTAAGTGAGGGGTAATTATGAGTGTGAAACTGATGATGTTTTATGATGAAAAAGAAATTAATAGAAAACTAACTATATGGATGTAGTCATTTTCTTCGATGAAGAGTGATTTCTACTTGGGTTCTACGAAAACCTATATATAAGAAAATTATTTTTCTTTTCTTTTCTGAAACAATCCACACACCCAAAAAACTAAAAAGGACTAAGAATTCCTTAAGATGAAAAGTACCCTAATGCAAGTTACAATGATGATGCAAGATCCTAAATAACACTCATAAGCAAATGCAACTCTTTATAGAGACAATAAGCAACTTAAAAATGAAGAGGACAAAAATTTGAACACAAATCTCTCTTCAAAGCAAGCAGGAAAAATCGCAAAAGATCACAATTCACTTCTCAATAATAAAACAAAAGAAACGTAAACCAAAAATTTGGAAAAAGGAAAACAAAAGCAATTGTTTTTGGCTTTTTCTTTTAAGGAAATGAAGCAACTTTTTGAGGTCACAAAAGTACTACTAAAACTCGAAAGATTAATAAATAAGCACAAGGAGTCTTTCAATCTCTCAAGTTATAAACTCGAAAATGAATGAAACTTGAACAAGACAGACTACAAACTTGCACAAACTAATCAAATTAACAGTAAAATATTTCAACAAAATGACAAAAATGTCAAGAAAGAAATACTTTCAAACTTGTCAAAAAGACTCTCAAAAATGTAAGAAAAGAAACAAGGCCACCAAACAAGGGAAAGGAAAGAAAGGGAACTTGAAATCCAAGCTGAAAACGAAATTGAAAACAATTTCTTGTTCTGGAAGACTAGAACAACCACGAACTTCAAAACGAAGCCTTGAACCCAAGATACAAACTACAAACTTGCTTAAGAAGAAATCCTAGGCCAAATATTTTCAGTAAGGAGATTTTGAAAAAGATAGCTTGTAGGAAAACTGAGTTCTCCAAACAACAGATGACCATACAACAGTATAAATCACCAGGCAGTAGACCTAATTGGGCAGAAAGATTTGAAAAAATAATCTGAGAAATTACATACACGACTGTGTAAAGGCATAGGAGCGTGCACATGCATTTCTAATACAGGAAAATCACGTATACATGAATCTGCTTTAAAGAAACCTACATGTATACACTACTGTAATCAAAGAAAACATTGTATACCAAGCTTAATTAGGAAAAAACAAAAATCAAGGTCTGATCAAGAAGATCAAACTTGATGCCTGGGACATTAATGGACCAAACAATACTGTAAAAACAAGAAATCAAGAAATTGAACCATGATTGAGAACAAACAACCCAAACCAGGAATAACAAGATTGTTATCCCCAATGGAGTCACCAATTCTGTTGTATGTGAGACCACCCTAGGGCTTTGGGTTGAGAACCCCAACAGAGCAGAGGGCAAACCACAACAAGGAATGCTCAGACAATCAACTTAAATGCTTATTCTACTAAACTATGCAAGAGTGTCCTTACCCGGATGTCCTATGTTTGGGTAGATCCTGCAGGGTGCAAACCCTCAGCTTCTCCTAATGTTCTTGAAACCTGAAAATTATTCAAATGGAACATATACAACAGTAGAAACATAAAGCATGTTCATGATATTAACCTTAAATCATATAAATGAATGACCAATTATACATCAATATAAAATTCATAAACAAATTACAACATAACTTGATGCATAAACACATTTAATATCGGAAACAAAACAACATTCCTTTTATTGAAGTTAGCTACAAGTAAAGTGGAGAAATACGACCTGAGTCCTTCTCTGGCTCCAAGTGGAACCGTCCTCTGGATTTGTCCTTTCCCAGCCTTTAGCAATATTCCTCCATCACCAATACAAGGATATCTCAAGCAAGATGAAGGATATCTATAACAAGGAAACAAGGGTTTCCTGAAGCTTTGGGGAGTGCAGGAGGCACAAGGATTTGTTAGACTTGATCAGGGATAATCTCACTATAGTATCAATATCTCATATCTTCTCCCTTAAGGCCTTCCCATGGAGGTTTATTTATACTTCTCCAAATTAGTTTTTTTAGTTGGGAAATAGTTGGGCCACAGGAAATAGGAGGTGAGTAATAGGTAAAACCCATGAACTCTGCTTGAAATTAAGGAAATTTAATTTTTTTAAGTGTTTTAACACATGTACATGGGTTAGGTATCTGCTAACCTTCATGTACATGCTTTTATCACATGGAAAAGTAGTGTATAGGGAATAAAACACTATTTTTAAAATTTTGGACCAAGTCTGGAAGGAGGGGTTGCCCTGAGCAATAATCAGAGCATCAGATCTACTAAGTGTGGTAAATGGTGCTATAACAATGATCATTACAGTGTACCCTATCCAACTCACTCATGCCAACATTTTTGCATGTGGTACCAATGTGTTCAGTCACCAAGGTGCTCTTTGCAATAGTTTGAGTAGACATTACACAAACTCTCTCCTAATACATTATATACCTTCACCACCTAAAACAACGTGTCAATGTATTAATAAAAATGTAATTTTTCACATTTACTCATAATTAACCCAGGAAAAAAAACTTTACATATAAATTCGAAATTTTATCTCAATCTTTAGTATAAGCATGGCATCCTTCTTAGGAAAGGACCATAAAATTAGAATAATGGAAAAAGTAACCGATACCATAATATTCAAATATTTAAAAATAAAAATAAAAGAAAAATAACATATATAATAATAATTTAATGATTAGTGCATTGTTCCTCATTCTAAACATGGTATTCAACATAAGTTTTTAACATAATAAATAATGTTAATGATTTATAGTTATAAAGAGAATAATTAAATATTGAAAATATTAATTATATATGTGTGTGTGTGTGTGTGTGTGGAATTTATGGTTTTTAGATAAAATAGTCAATTAATGATTGTATAGTTAATGCATTATTTGTTTGTGTAATGGTTACTATTTGAAAACTTGTGAGTGTCTTAGTCTACACCACGTTCTACACTAGAGGTTATAGTGGTACCATGGGAATCAGCCTCACTCGAGTATTAAATCTGTCTAATTGCCAATTGCTTTAGTCTATATATCATGGATTTCATTTTTTTACTTCGAAATTTGTTATTTTAAATTTAATAAGAAACATGCTTAAAGAGTAACTCAATTGACAAATGTATGTGCATGATATGTAAAGTAATACTAGTATAGATCCATCTTAATTATAGATTTAGCAAGATCCAAGAGGGATCAAACCCCTTGAGGTGCAAACTTTTTTTAGAGTGGAAAATTTGAATAAAAATTTTGCATGCTAAAGATTTGATCAATAATTAAGATTGATCAATAAGTGTTTTGTAAAAGTTGTTTTTGGCGTATTTACTAATGGATCATTTTAGATAATATGGTTTTACTTTAATAATGGCGATGAGTGAACCCATATTCACAAATAATAATTAATACTGACTATCCTCAATACTAATTGATAAAAAAATGTATAATGGTATTTGTTGACTGGTTAGCACAAAAGCCAATTTTTGTGAAGGTAATTGTAACCTACACATTGTTATGGAAGTGGTCAATGACAAACATAAAATATAAATATGTTTCTGAACTTAGCCATGAATGAAATAGCATATAAGAGAACAAATGCATAAGAATAAAAAAATAATACTGGAAGCAAAACACTTTTTAATTAATGAGGGAGTAAGGAAATAGTGGCCTACAAAATGAGACACTAAGAAGGATGGTGCTAGGCTACGTGAGACTTCTCCAATCTTCCAAAGAAAGGTTTCATTCTCTCCTTTTGTTGGTTCCCTTTTTCCTTCTCAAGAAGTTTTCACACTCTTTCAATGGTGAAGACTTGACAATGGGGGTTGTGTATGCCAAGAGCTTGACAGTTTCAAGGCACTCCAACAAGATTTGGGAAATGATAACACTACTCTTCTTTGCTTCAAACGGTTGTCCAAAGTGAATATTTATAGGCTTTCTTCAAGATCTCTTGGGATTGGTTCATTAAATGGAGCTTGATTCCATTATGGGATTCTCATGCTTTTCTTGCCAACGTGGTGCTAGTTAGCCTGACATTGATTTCAACAAGTCACTACGCTTGTACATGAGGTTTGATGTTTGTAAAAGAGTTGCAAGAGGATGCAGAGGTTGGACAAACTCTGGAGGTGCCTGAAAAAGTGATGTAGCAGTTTGGCAGAGTTCTGGGAAGAGCACCTATTATTTTCCTCAAATTAACACATCTTCATTGGGAAGCTAACTAGCACAGAGCAATGATTCAACATCTTCGTTGGGTGCTCATTTTGTCCATGCGATGATCATCATAGGGAGCCAGGCTTATCCCTGTGGTGATGCAGGTAGGTGAAGAAACTTAAAAAACCACGGGTCAAACCATCAAATTTACCAGGGAATTTATGCGATCAAAGGTATAATTGTTTAGTCAACAAAAACCATCAACAAATCCATGGTATATACCCAAGGTAATTGAGGGAAGAAGAAAGTACAAACACCCAAGGAGATCAAACATATTTTGCGCACTTAGAAGATTTGTTCCTTAACTCTGACATTAATGATCTTCGAATGCAATTTATGAATGTTTTCATTTGTTCTGGAATAGGTTTAAAGAAGCACAAGTGACCATTTTCCTTGGGACCAACTTGTTTTGTGTTTATTTTTTTGTTTGTCGAGAAGATGTGATAACGTGTTCTGATCTGAAGTTTTAGTGTAGTAACCACAAGTGCCAAAATATTGCATATAAATTGAAGGTTGTCTCTGATTAATCTAACAAAATTTGATAATTGTTGATGCAAAGATCAAATGTGATTGTTCTAGACATATATTTCACCAATTTGCAAGTGTTGGTTGGTTTGAAGGAAAGTGGCTCAGAGATATGATATGTTGGTTTTGGTATAGTGCACATCTTTCACTAATGGTCTGGCATGAGTAGGAATTGAAATCATTAAAAGTTTATGTAGCTCTAACTTTTGCAGTCGTTTTTGAAGGTTCCCTTAGACATGTTTGTTGCTGTACTTTTTGTTGTGTAATGAACTCTCTCTAGATCTATCTAGTGTGACTATAGGGAGTTGAAGTATCAGGTGGAGATCGATTTTCATTAGTTGACAGAGCCTTGTACTTTGTGATTAAGATATTGTTTTGCAAAGACAAAGTATGTCACTTTTTTGTGTTGGACTAATTAAAATGAATGTATTTGAATGGTCAATTGATCTCATCGACGGTGTTCTCTAGCATATTCTGATCTGGTGGTTTATAGTTTTGGGCACAACTTGTCAATGTTAAAGCTTGCTGAAATTTGCGGTTGAGTATGGTGAATTATCTCTGGTTCTATGACAGATTGTGAAGAACCAGTACTTAATATGGTGTGATTGCAAGATTTGATGCAGAGGTTGATAGCAAAGTTTTTGTTTAATGATTAACAACTTTTTTTGCAAGGTTTATGACTAAGGGTGTGGCACTGTGTATTTTTGCATGGTTGAATCTTATGTGCCAAAGAGCCATTGATGTTATGGGTTTTATTGAGTTGTTAGTTAGAGTATTTATATTGGTTTGAGCAACTTGTATCCAAGCTTGCTGATGTTTTTCATAGTTATATATGTTATTTGTCGTATTTATTATAGCAAAGAAGAAGTATATGTTGCTAGTATTTGATCTATATCTCGTCAATGGGTTATTAAGCCAAAATGATATTATAGAGCAGTTTGAGATGAGCTCTTGTGACATGCTTTGTTGATTGATTGCACTAATGTATTTTGAACATAGAGTATGATTTGTATAAGCAAAGATTTGGGGATTTTTGCGGATATTGAGTGTTGAGTTTTAAAGAGGTTGAGTATTCATTCATTGAGCCCTGTAGTGGTTTTTGTATTTTGTTATTGAATGGTCCAATTTGAAACATTTGATGAAATGTGGCTTAGAGATATGAGATTATTACAGGTGGTCTCAATGTGAAAAATTTTGAAATGAGAATCACAAGAAATATGAGGGCTGAAGCCTTTAGTAAGGGAGTGGTAGCTTCCTTCTAGTAGCAACTGAAGAAACAAGTGGAGGTGGGAGCCTCCAGTTGGTAGGAGCCTGCAACAGTACAAGATGTAAAATAAAGCAATTTTCTATAATAAAAGATGAAGGAGACAACAACAACAATGGTTTTTCCTAGTTAGGTTTCCCACCTAAAAATCCAATGTCTCTATGTGATGATGTCCATATTGATTTGTTGATGTGCTCTTATGATTCATATGCCTTTATATATTGCTCATAGTTTACATGTGTTATTTTCTTATGCTTAACTCAATTTTCAATTAATATTTTAAAGAAAATTAAAATTGGATAAGAATGTGAAATACTAATTCAGACCCCCCTCGCACAATTATTTCTAACAATTGGTATCAGAGTTAGGTCCTTCGAGAAATAACTTGATCACTAAAAGGAAGATCTAGGAAAATGAGAAGCCAGGACGAAGTCTTCTCAACCAACCCACATCTATTCAATGGAACAAGTTTCACATTTTGGAAAATTAGAATGAGGTCTTATTGGATGTCTCTTGGATCTGATGCCTGGGGAGTAATAGAAAGTGGGTACTAATACCTTGGATCCATCTCAACTGGTGATGTAGGTAAGAAAAAATATGAAAACAATCTCAAAGAAGTCAATGTTATTCTGGGAGGTCTTGTGAAATCAAAATTTGTGAAGGTAATGCAATATGACACCAAAAAAGAAATGTGGGACAAATTGGTCAACAATCATATATAATTCAATATAAAATTCTTAAGATGCGTGAAGATGAATTTTTTGCCAATTTTTTCCTAAGAGTGGATGTAGTAAATATTATGAAGGGTCTTCATGATAAGTTTGAGGACTCTGTGATTTTTGACAAGATATTAGAGTCACTAACTCCAAAGTTCAATGCAAAAGTTTCAACAATTGAAGAAATGTGGACTTGATGATCTAGTGCTAAAAAAAATGCTCAAAAATTAAAGTTGTCGGATTGGAGCAAAACCTAAGTGACTGCATAGATCTCGTATTCTTGAATCTGACACAACTCGTTTCATGGAAAAAGGATGTCGTATGCTCCTGGAAACGAGTTCTGTTCGATTTGGCTAAAAGGGGAAATTTGGCAAAAAAGTATTATTGACTGTGTATTTTGGGCCAGTGGCAAGTTTCCACATTGCCTCTCCTGATTGGCTGAAAATACGAATTTTTTTGGGCCTACCATAGCTCGATACGTGGCAGGACTAGGAGGCACTGTCTGGGTTGTTGTTGATTGGTTGATGGTTGAAACGTGGGCCAACCGGAGATCGCCACGTGGCCCAGCCTGAGGCTGCCACATGGTGCCTCGGTGGCCACCTAAAATTTTTGCGGCAAGTATGAATTACACTCTACAGGAATCGAACTTTGCACTTCGTGCAACGTGTGAGCCTTGTTAAAAAGACCCACATATGTGACATTTAAATTAATTTTGGGGTAGAGGTATGGTAAAGGGGTTGAGGGCTAGCCCCAGCCTCGGTCATCATGTCCACACGGACCAGGGGCGGGACTGAGGGCCTGGGCGTAGCCCTACCCCCCAACCTTAAATTTAAGCCATGTGACCATAAGCCCAAAATGAGGGGCGCGCTGAAAGAGGGCTAAGCCTTAGGTGCCAGCCCCCAGTCCCATGGGGGTCCATGTGACTAGGAGCGCACACACAAGAGTTAATGGAGAAATTAATGGTCCCATAAATTGAGCCAGAATTTGGCTAATTTGTCGCCAAGTTAGCAGAAAAGGGGCGTAAATATAGGACATTTACCCAGACTTGGCAAATTTGTGGGTCAATGAGCAACAAAACTTGGGAAGCTCATAAATTTCTCAGTTTTTGGTCTTTTTGGGAGCAGAAAGAGGCTAGACAAGGGTTTTTGATAGCTCTAAAGTTGTTGGAGCAGGTTTTGAAGCCATTTGAGCATTGTAACTCATTGTAATCACCTTTTTTAGCATAATGAAAGAGGGCCAAGCATGGGAAGTTGGATTAGGAGACGTAACCCAAGACGGGTGAACTCCTTCATCACTTGTTGTTTTGTGGTTACTGTTATGGCTTTATTGTTGGCATTATGATGCATGTGTTGTACTTGATGGCAACCCTCTCATAGAAGATCATCTCACTTATATACATTCAGATGAATCTACAGAAGAGATATCAGATGTGACATGATACATAGATGCAGGACAACTCAAAGGAATCAAATGGCAAGTTCTTAGTAAGCTTTGCCATCAAGTCCAAAGGGGGAGATTGTTGGCATTATGGCTAAAGTGTTGTCCTTGATGGCAACCCATTCAGGTGATAGATCACTATACTTCAAGTCAGCAGCAGAGGTTGATGATCAACTATCAAATATTGAAGAAAATAAGGGGTACGCAGGTACACCTTACAGAAAGTGCATACCCGCAGGTACACCGTGCAGGGACCGCGTCCAGATACGCAGGCCAGCCGTTCAGGAGGTGCGTCCCCCAGTGCACACATTTCAAGGCAAAGAAATTCACATGTGGGGTTGTCTTATGTTTTACTCTTGGTATTTAGCCGAGGGTATTGGGTTATTATGGTGTCGGCTCATTGTATTGATCCATGTTTTAAGGAAGAGCTTTCCTATATAAAGCAAAGGAGATCATTTGGCTTGGGCATGTCTTTGGTTGAATATCTTATGAGGGCTAGATCTGGTCTAGATCTAAAGAAGGCGAATCTACTGATGGACTGAGATCTCTTCGGCGCATGATCAGATCTGTAGATCTGACTGTCTGGGTTATTCTTGAAGTCTTGAAATCATTTATGCCCGAAGGTACGCAGGTACAGTGAAAGAAAACCGCGTCCAGATACGCAGGCGCAGAAGCGCTGCAGGTGCGCCGGTACGCAGGCGCAGAAGCGCTGCAGGTGCGTCGGTACGCAGGCGCAGAAGCGCTGCAGTTGCGGAGGTACGCAGGAAGTCTATTTGGCACAGTGCGTGGGTACGCAGGTGCACAGTTCAGAACAGTGCGTCCTGGACGCAGGCATTACATGGGTGAAGATGCGTACTTCTCTTGAAATCAATTTAGCTGTTCATGTTTATCATTGCTGTGTTCTGGGTTTTGAAGTGATGTCTGGTTTCTGGTATTATGTTCTGATAACAGCAGTGATTGAGTGAATAATTATGATTAGCTTCAGAATTGATGGATCAAGTTCTTAATGATCTGATGGACTAGATCTGATTGATGACTCTCATTGTATATGTATTGATCTAGTGATTGGGTGTTTCAGAAGGTTGTTTGATTATGAGCTTCAATGTTGTTGTTGGGTCCAGTATGAAAATTGGATGAAATGTGGCCTTTCAGATTATGGGTTGTGCTTCAGTGTGTCCAGTATGAAAATTGATGAAACGTGGTACTTGGAGGAGAGAAGATTGTAGGCCGGCACCTACGTACTAGTATCTAAGCTAGTACAAGAGCTAAAGGAAATCTTTGGAGCATTGTAGCAGGTAGTAGCCTGCGTACTAGTAAATGGATCGGCTAGTACAAGAGCAAAGGGGGTTGTAGCTCCCGTATTGGTATAAGACTGCACCAGTACAAATATTGTAAAAGGATTTTCTTATTAAGAAGAAGATTGAGATGACTTGCAGCAGGTGGTTTTCTCCCGCATTGGGTTTCCACCTTATATCATTGTGTTCATGTGTGTGCCTTATGTGTGATGATCTACTTTATGTTACTGCATCAATTAACTGATAATATGGTTGATAATGTTCTAATGACTCATTGAAGATCGATTAACTTAATCATAAGAAGTTGTGGATGTAGCATATATGAATCTGATTATGGAAATGAAAAAGTTTTATTAATGTAATAATATTGATTCACCGCCCCCCTCTCAGTATTATTTCCAACAATTGGTATCAGAGCAAGTCCTTTGATAGAAGCTTGATCGCTTGAAGGAGATCTGTGGAACAATGGGAAAGAAGCTTAAGAAGAAAGCACCTAAGAAAAGGAAGGCATCTCAGAAGAACTATGACAGTGGGAGAATCAATTGGGGATTAGGCATAAGAAGCTCTTCAGATTCAGAATCAGATTCAGAATCATTATCAGGTATGAATGTGTTATCCTCTGATGTTCCAGCTATATTTCCTTGTGAAAGAGATGAAAGTGAAAGCGAAACTACTGAATTAGCTCTCATGGGTGAACAAGAAAGAAATGAGATAGAAGCAGAATTCAAAAGACTGACAAACAAAATTAGAACTCAAGAAGAACTTATGAACATAAAGGATGATACTGCTAAGGCCCAACGAGAGTTATTCAAGGATAAATATCGCAAGCTGCAGGATGAAGTAACATTACTAAGAAATGAAGTCAATGAAAAGAACACAACCATCATGAAACTCAGAGATAGATCCAGCTATTATGAAAGTCTTGAAGCTACAATCCGCTCTCTAAAGGAAGACCTTGAAGAATCAAAGAAGCTGAATAAAGATCTAGTCCAAGATATTGAAAAACAGGGAAATGAAGTTATCAGCCTAAAATCTCAGCTAGAATGTGCCTTCAGAATTCGTCAAACGCAGCAGGATCTAAATGAAGAACAAGAAAAGGATACTCTCAAACTAAGGAAACAAATGGAAGAAGGAAGGAAAGCTGAAGAAGATTTGAAAAAGCAATCTCTTGAAAAGGAAGAACAGTTTCAGGTTGAGGTAAATATCTTGAAAGGTAAAATAGAAGAAAAGGATAAGCTTTTACGATTTCAAGATAGTTCTAAAGTCTTGGATGATATTCTTAGTAGTCAAAGGTCTCTTGCTATAAAGACTGGTCTTGGTTTCCATGAATCTGTTGAAGGTGAATCTAGTTCACAAGGTGAGGCAAGGAACTCTAAAGAGAAATCTAAAGTGATCAACAAAGAAATGAAAGATCCATCACATCATCAACCAAGAAAAGAGATTCCTCAAAGGAAATCCTTTACTACTCCTATGAATAATGTTGAATGTTATGTATGTCATAATCTTGGACATGTTGCAGCTAGATGTAGAAGAAGAAGAGCTCAAGACCATTATGCAGAAAGGTCATCTCAATCAAGGTACTTTTATGGATATTGCTTTGCTTGCAATATGTTTGGTCACAAAGCTGCTGATTGTTACAAGAGGAATATGAAACACGTAAGATGTTATGCATGTAACAAGCTTGGACATATAGCCAAGGAATGCAGGAACAAAGTATGGGCACCATATCAAAAGGAGAAAACGTCATCATCACGCTTGAAGATATGGAGGAAAAAGGAAGTACAATCAGAAAAAGGTGGCACAGCACAATGTACAGACATACCAGAATCAGAGGGAGCTGAAAGTACAAAACTTCAGTGTCCTGAATCTCATATGCAAACTCCATAAAAGGAAGTCGCACATATACGCGAGTTGGATACTGCACAATCGCGTATATGATTGGTTGAAGAAAGGCAGTAGGGAAAGTAAAGTTGATCTATGAAGTACGATCTCTCAAGCACAAGATCAGATCTGGGCATCTGACTAACTGTGGCACGCTGGTGAATTGTTAATTCGGCCCTAATCAGAAGGCTGCAGGTGTTTAACAGAAGAACTGCATGGGGACGCAGTGCAGTAACAGGAGAGCTACGTGGGTACGCAGAGCGACTAAGGTTCAGGTGCGTCCGCATAGTAAAAGTACGCGGCGCGATAGTATTTTTGGGTGCGTCCCTGCAGTAATAGTACGCGGCGCGATAAAATAAAAGGTGAGTGCAGTACGCGGCGCAACTGATGGAACAGGTGCGTGGGTACGCTCTATAATAAAAGACCGTCTGCGTATATACGCAGTGCAGCAGAAGGATATCTGCGGGTGTACGCAGGGGAGCAGAAGATGAAGTGCGTACCTGTCTTAAGGCATTTATTGGCTGATTCTTCTTATTGATATGCATGATCAGATTTGACAGATGGCACTGGTTCAGGGGGAGCATATGTCCTGAATGCATTTTTGGCATTATGGTCCTTGGTGATGATGCTTATGATTCATCTTGCTATGGTTATGAGTTGGTCACATGATCGGATTTATGGTTGATTCCTTAATGATGCTTGCATGGAGTCTTTATTGTTCTTGGCACATATATGGATGAGGTTGGCTGATTTCGTGGATGATTATTCAAAGTTGCATTGTTGGAGACATGATGATGATGAGTCACTCATATGCTACTGTTGACATGTGCATGATGCATGATTCCTTTCTTGGCACAAATGGATGAGGATTGTTGGCTGGATACAGGGATGATTATTCATACATATGTTGATTGATGCAGATGCTTTCATTTGATGGCTCTTGATTCATATAGATCTGGATGGTTATGAGTTGATGTAGAAGTCCTTGATGTTGACAGATACTATGGAGCAGATTATACAGTGCTGTTGATGATGTTTGTCATGATCTTTAGATGTTTGATGTAAAGGTCATAGCAAGACTCATGTTGTAATGGTCTATCTATTGTAGTCATCTCTTCAGGTCATGTAACGGCCTATGTCCCCCCACTATGCATGGGATGAAGATGTAATGTATTTGGTTTTCATATTTCTGATGTATTCCCAGTTGGTTGGATGGATGATCCTTATTGTGATGGGTGATGGATGTATGTATTGAGTCTTTTGGTGATAGGAAGGTCATTTATGATATATAGAGTCATGTTCTTCTTGTAGAACATCTTTTTGCAGACCTTGCTTACAGTCAGGGGGAGCTTGAGCATGAACAACACTACATAGCAGAGCAGACATCTCAGCTTGTTCTCAGAAAGACCATTATCAGATTGGAGCACCATGACATATACAAAGGGGGAGCTCATTCAGAGACTTCGGCAGATCTGGTTTATAGTCAAGGGGAGCATGTTCTTAGGGGGAGCATACCCCTTTGCCCTTGATGTCAAAGGGGGAGAGTGTTTTGGTGTTGTTGTTGCCATCAAGTCCAAAGGGGGAGATTGTTGGCATTATGATGCATGTGTTGTACTTGATGGCAACCCTCTCATAGAAGATCATCTCACTTATATACATTCAGATGAATCTACAGAAGAGATATCAGATGTGACATGATACATAGATGCAGGACATCTCAAAGGAATCAAATGGCAAGTTCTTAGTAAGCTTTGCCATCAAGTCCAAAGGGGGAGATTGTTGGCATTATGGCTAAAGTGTTGTCCTTGATGGCAACCCATTCAGGTGATAGATCACTATACTTCAAGTCAGCAGCAAAGGTTGATGATCAGCTATCAAATATTGAAGAAAATAAGGGGTACGCAGGTACACCTTACAGAAAGTTCGTACCCGCAGGTACATCGTGCAGGGACTGCGTCCAGATATGCAGGCCAGCCGTTCAGGAGGTGCGTCCCCCAGTGCACACATTGCAAGGCAAAGAAATTCACATGTGGGGTTTTCTTATGTTTTACTCTTGGTATTTAGCCGACGGTATTGGGTTATTATGGTGTCGGGTCGTGGTATTGATCCATGTTTTAAGGAAGAGCTTTCCTATATAAAGCAAAGGAGATCATTTGGCTTGGGCATGTCTTTGGTTGAATATCTTATGAGGGCTAGATCTGGTCTAGATCTAAAGAAGGCGAATCTACTGATGGACTGAGATCTCTTCGGCGCATGATCAGATCTGTAGATCTGACTGTCTGGGTTATTCTTGAAGTCTTGAAATCATTTATGCCCGAAGGTACGCAGGTACAGTGAAAGAAAACCGCGTCCAGATACGCAGGCGCAGAAGCGCTGCAGGTGCGCCGGTACACAGGCGCAGAAGCGCTGCAGGTGCGTCGGTACGCAGGCGCAGAAGCGCTGCAGTTGCGGAGGTACGCAGGAAGTCTATTTGGCACAGTGCGTGGGTACGCAGGTGCACAGTTCAGAACAGTGCGTCCTGGACGCAGGAATTACATGGGTGAAGCTGCGTACTTCTCTTGAAATCAATTTAGCTGTTCATGTTTATCATTGCTGTGTTCTAGGTTTTGAAGTGATGTCTGGTTTCTGGTATTATGTTCTGATAACAGCAGTGATTGAGTGAATAATTATGATTAGCTTCAGAATTGATGGATCAAGTTCTTAATGATCTGATGGACTAGATCTGATTGATGACTCTCATTGTATATGTATTGATCTAGTGATTGGGTGTTTCAGAAGGTTGTTTGATTATGAGCTTCAATGTTGTTGCTGGGTCCAGTATGAAAATTGGATGAAATGTGGCCTTTCAGATTATGGGTTGTGCTTCAGTGTATCCAGTATGAAAATTGATGAAACGTGGTACTTGGAGGAGAGAAGATTGTAGGCCGGCGCCTACGTACTAGTATCTAAGCTAGTACAAGAGCTAAAGGAAATCTTTGGAGCATTGTAGCAGGTAGTAGCCTGCGTACTAGTAAATGGATCGGCTAGTACAAGAGCAAAGGGGGTTGTAGCTCCTGTACTGGTATAAGACTGCACCAGTACAAATATTGTAAAAGGATTTTCTTATTAAGAAGAAGATTGAGATGACTTGCAGCAGGTGGTTTTCTCCCACATTGGGTTTCCACCTTATATCATTGTGTTCATGTGTGTGCCTTATGTGTGATGATCTACTTTATGTTACTGCATCGGTTAACTGATAATATGGTTGATAATGTTCTAATGACTCATTGAAGATCGATTAACTTAATCATAAGAAGTTGTGGATGTAGCATATATGAATCTGATTATGGAAATGAAAAAGTTTTATTAATGTAATAATACTGATTCACCCCCCCCCCCTCTCAGTATCATTTCCAACATTTATTATTTGTAATTTTATGCAATTTATGAGTTAAATTGATGTTTAAATATGTTAAATAATTTAACTTAAGCACCATAAAAACTCATTTTATACACTTGTAATTTACATAATCCTCAAGTAGTTTCATATATAGATCAAGTTTGGTGTAAGAGCTTAGGTTTTCTTTGCTACTGTGAGGATTCAATTGTTTGCAATTGTTTCTTATGCTTGCAAGGTTGAAGCTCAAGAGAGGAGAAGGAAAGGTTGTGGGTGCAAGTTCTCAATTTGGGACAAGGACAAGGAGAGCACATTTTCCACAATCTCCACCACAAGTTTCACCTCAAGTTGTTCATGAAGCTTCACTAAGCTCGTCTCATGAAGGAGTAGTTGATAATATGTCAGAGGATGATAAGGCTTTCAGAAAAAACATTCTTTGACATGACCCACATGGTGAAAGTTATCTATGAAGAGAGAAACACAAGATTGCAGGGTGAGAGCTCCAAGCCTGCAAAAGGAGAGGGTTCTTTTGGATGAAAAGGAGGAGATGATGACAAACCTTCAAAAGGGAATGGTGAAAAACCACCATATTCTCCACCATCATATTCACCTCCATCCTGACCTTTATCATCATCCTTTTCCACAACAACCCTTACACAATAAGCTAGTGTAGAAAGCCCCTCAGAGGAGGAAGATGGCCAAGTCTACACCTTTTGTCTGTGTGATGATGAGGATGGGGTTCTATCAGCGCCAAAGTCCAAGGAGATGAAAGAAGAAAGACCAAGAGTCCAAGAAGACAACTCAAGAATTAGGAAACAGTTTAAGAGCATCTTTGTCCCTCAGTCGAAAGATGAGGAAAATGGTAAGCATTTACATGCAGTTTCTTTACATGAAAGTGTTGATTTAAGATTTTTTGCAGCCTTTGAGAAGCATAGGAAAGGCATAGGAACAAATATCTTGTCCAAGATGGGTTACAAGGGAGGAGGCCTTGGAGTGAATAATTAGGGCATTATCCATCCAATTGAGGCAAAGGAGGTACCTCGAAATGAAGGTTTGGGCTATGTTGAAAAGGGAGAATGGTCTTCCAGCGATAGCTCTTGGGTATCATGTTCTTTTTGTCATATAAGAGGACATGACAAGGTAATTGTTGGGATTTTCATCCGAAATTGGTACTAGCTTGGTTTCTAAAGAAAAAGGAGCACATGAAATGCAAGACCTCTCCAAAGAGAGATGAGTAAGTTGAAGAAGATACTAAGGCAAGTTCTTCTCGTCATTCAAGTTCCTTGCGTAAAAAGCATGGTTCAAAGGATAACAAGAGAAGGTATAAGCCTCACTCAAATAGTTTCTTCGATTTTGAGCCACATGATCAATTGAATAAAGTTTTATGGAATATGGTTCCATGCACAATATTTCATTCACCTAACCATAGTGTGAAGAAGTGTCAGCAAAGGAAAGAGTTGCTTGAATGTGGGAATGAAACAAAGAAGAAAGACTCTCTTCTAAGTTCGAAGACAATGTCATCAAGCAGCAAGCAAAAAAAATTGTTCACCCATTGTAATATCAGTGGGCATTGGGTCGAGAAGTGTTGGAAATTGCATCCGCAACTTCATCCTAAGAAAGGTAAGCAAGACAAGGCAAGACAAGCTAAACATCATCATGTTGACAGTGTTCGAGGTCAGACGAAATTCAAGTTGATTAAGTTTTCTTTGATTGAGGACCAAGGAGGAAATATGTTTGTTCCTTCAAGGACAGATTTTTTTTTCTGAAAATTCTGGGAAATTACAGCAAGATGGTATCTATAGCAACAAGACAGGGTCTCCAGAATCGAGGGAAAATATCAGTTTTCATGAAAAGCTAAAATTGTTGAATTTAGGAAAATTCTAGTGGATTGAGACTGGAAGGGTGAGGGGGTTGTACCCTCATCCAAATGTTCAGTAATAAAATAGATTTTGGGGTCCAAAAGCTTCCAACAGCGAGGAGTAATCTGGTGCTCAAAAATATGCTCAAAAATGAAAGTTGTCGGATTGGATCGAAACCTGAGCAACTGTGTAGATATCATCTTCATGAATTCAGTGCAACTCGTTTCATGGAAAACGGGCGTCGTATGCTCCCGGAAACAAGTTCTGTTTGATTTGGCTAACAAGCAAATTTTGGAAAAAAAATTGTTGACTGTGTATTTTGGGCTAGTGGCAGGCTACCACGTGGCCTCTCTTGATTGGATGAAAATCCAATTTTTTTTGGGCCTACCACAGCTCGACACATAGCAGGCCTAGGTGGAACTAACTAGGTTGTTCTTGATTGGTTGATGGCTGAAATTTGGGCCAATCGGAGTCCGCCATATGGCCCAGCCAGAGGTTGCCACATGGCACATTGGTGGCCACTTAAAAATTTTGGGGCAAGTCCAAATTACACTCTGTAGTAATCAAACTTGGCACCTCACCAACAAATTACCGCATACACCATCGTGCAATGTGTGGGCCTTGTTAAAAGGACCCACATATTTTACATATAGATTAATGTTGGGGCAGAGGTATGGTAAAGGGGTTGAGGGCTAGCCCCAGCCCCGGTCACTATGCCCACATGGACCAAGGGTGGGATTGGGGGCCAGGGCTTAGCCTTGGCCCCACCAACCTTAAATTTAAGCCATGCAATCATAAGCTTGAAACCAGGGGCACGCCAAAAGAAGGCTATGCCTTAGGTGCCAACCCCCATTCCCATGGGGGTCCATGTGACCAGGATTGTGCACATAGGAGTTAATGGAGAAATTAACGGTCCACAAATTGTGTTGATTTTTTGCCCAGTTAGCGGAAAAGGGGCGAAAATGTAGGACAATTAGCCAGACTTGGCGAAATTGTGGGTCAACTAGCAACAAAACTTGGAAAGCTCATAACTTTCTCAGTTTTTGGTCTTTTTGGGAGCAGAAAGAGGCTAGACAGGGGTTTTTGATATATTTGACATTGTTAGAGAAGGTTTTGAATCCATTTGAGCATTATAACCCATTTTAATCCCATTTTTTTAGCATAATGAAAGAGGGCCAAGCATTAGAAGCTGGACTAGGAGATGTAGCCTAGGAGGGTTAAACTCCTTCATCACTTGTTGTTTTTTGGTTACTGTTATAGCTTTATTATCTACAATTTTCTACAACTTATGAGTTAAATTCATGTTTAAATGTGTTAATATAATTTAACATAAGCACCATAAAAACTCATTTTATACACTTGCAACTTACATAATCCTCAAACAGTTTCATATACAGATCACTTGAGCCAACTATCCCTAGAAAGGCTCCATGGGATTTTGAAAACCTATGAAATGAGGACAAAAGGTGACCAATCAGAAGTCAAAGAAGCGACCTTCAAAGCTACAAACAAAGGCAAACAAAAACAAGAATCTGAAAACACCAGCGACATCTCAAATGAAGAGAAGGAAAATTTTGTTAGGAAGCTACAAACGGGAACTAGAAAGCTCAAAGGTAATCTCCCATTTAAATTTTTTTCTTATGGAAGGGTTGGTCACTATGCTGTTAAATGTCCATACAAATATAATGTTGACAAGGGAAAGAACATTTCTAATAAAAATGCTAAAAGGAATTTCACTAAAAAGAAGAGTTTTTATACCCATGAAGATAGTGAATGTTCATATGGTGATGAAGGTAATGACTCTGACTCTAATCCCAAATACAAAATCCCCATGGATTTTGATGATCAATTAGAAAGTGAATCAGATAACTATGATTCAAATGATTTAATGGATGCATTGAAATATATTGATAGGCTTAAAAATATAAACAGAGACCAAGAAAGGGAAATCAAAATGTATAAAGAGAATATCATTGTTGAAGAAATGACCCAATTAAAGGTTTGTCTAGAAGAAGTTAAAAGAGTAGAGGAAGTACAAAGGAAACAACTACAAGACAAAGAAAGGCACTGGGAGAAATTCGAATCAGAAATTTTAGCACTAAGGAAAGAACATGAGAAAGAAAAGGCTCATCTAAACCCAAATCTCAAGTTTGCAAAGGGATATGAAACATTGGAGAAGATTATCAATGATCAACATTCTCTGTTAATCAAGACAAGTATTGGATATAAGGCAACTCATAGTCAAAACAACAAAGAATCTTATCCTATGATGCTAACTGACACAAGTCCAAAGAGTTATGTCAATTCCATAAAGGGAATCAATAGTCAAAGCAACAAGGCTCAACAAATACATGATGAATCAAGCCATGCAAACTTAACACAAAGGAGGAAACCAAAATTGAAGATACAATCTTTCTACAATCAAGAACTAAGTCATCCAAGGAAATTTTTAATCCCCAAGTACTCATACTTATTCTATGTTCACTTCTTTTCTTGTCATAATTTTGGTCACAAGTCCATTCATTGTGTAGCATGCGAAAGTATCAAGACTAGAGAAGCAACAACCAAGTATAATTTAAATAAGTAAAGAGAGGCTAGGAATATCCTTAATAATCATTTCTCTCCTCTTATGGATGAAATTGAATGCTCTATATGGAATAAAATTGGGCATGAGGAAAGTGAATGCAAAAATAGATCGATACCTTCTTATTAGCATGAACGAAAAACAAAACCTCCTATAGTTTGGAAAAGGAATACTTCCTCTTCAAAAAAGTGTGGTTTAGTTCTATATGTTAGAGATCAAGAGAACCTATGGCATGTTGACAATGGCTACTCTAGACACATGACAAGCGACATAAATAACTTTTTTTCTTTTAATGAAGTTAAGAAAGGAAATATTTCAGTTGGTAATAATTCTCCCACTACTATTAAAGGAAAATGATCTTGTTAAAAATGTAGCATGAAAGGCTCAACCTTTAGCCTTAGCCAAATAGAGTAAGTCAAATTTCCACATCAACATGACAATTTGGAGGTAGTTAACTAGCATGACATGGCTCTTGTAACTCAGTTAGCTTAGTAAATTCGAGTTAAGGGCTTGGAGTTCAATTATGCATGTGTTAATTGTTAAATTTTAGCAATCGAGTTCAGTTATTTTCAGTTGTATTTAGTTAACTGACCTATAACTATTGATAGAGTTAGTTGAAGATCAATTGTGCAGTGGGACAACAGTCTAACTTAGAGATCTGTCACTTAACTGATCAATCAACCCTAAATAGGTAATGCATACATGGACTTCTAATTCCTCAGCTAAAGTGGAGGTGACAAGGCAGTGTCACATGAGTTGTATACTAGTTTGAGTGTACAATTATTGCATGCAGTGAGGAGAAGGAGATCAATCCTTGGGAATTACACAAGAAAATAGGAGGAAATTCCTATTTTTTAGGAGCTAATTTTCTTAGGAACTGCGCAAGGAAATAGGAGGCTGGACGTGAAGATAATTGGCTAAGTGTTGGTTAGAGTTTCTCATTCAGTAAAGAGAAAAATTATTCTTTTGTAGGTTGTTCTCAGAGTTGGAGCAAACAATTGTAATAGTTTCTCTATTCAACTGATTAATGCAAAAAGACTTGCAAGGTTTTTCCTAGTTGGGTTCCCCTAGAAATCACCGTGTACTTTTGGTTTTGCTTGTTGCATGTCTATGCATGTTGTTCTAAATTGTGATTTCCATTCCGCAGATCAATAGAGTATAATTGTGTCTCTTGTTTTTCAGTTTGAAATATTCAACAGTTACAATTTACATCAAATTTCTACATGGTATCAGAGCATGTAATCACATTAGAACCAATATTTTGAAGGTGTATCTCAGGAATTTCGAATTTGTAGCTTTAGTGCAATAATTTTTCATTAGGATCAGGAGAATATATTTCAACGTACTGAGATTGGAGTATGCCCTGGAGGGTAGCTTGAATTTCATAGCCTCGAAGGATCAGATGGAAGCAGTGATTGATGACAATGGTGTGTTAGAATATGTTAAAACTGATATTTCCAAACCTCCACAGTCGTATGCACAACAATTAACCCAATGGAAGAAGGATGTTGTAAAGGCCAGGAGAATTCTTCTGGAAGGAGTGAGAGACCATGTGGTCTCAAATATCCATGGAAAAGAGTAACCATTTTCTATGTGGAAGACACTAACTGAGATATTTGAACATAGCAATGGCCATATAAAATTAGCACTGAAAGACAAACTTCGAAACATTAGGATGCAGAAAAATGATTCTATTGCACAATATCTCTCCAGATTTACAGAAGTTCGAGATGAGCTTGGAGGGGTTAGGATGAATGTTGCAGAAGACGACCTGGTGAGCCTAGACCTTATAGGCCTTCCAAAATCCTAGCACAGTTACCATGACCCTATGAATGGAAGGGAAAATTTACCAAATTGGGAAAGGTTGTGGTCTGATTTGGTTCAAGAAGAGTTTAGGAGAAATACCAGAGATGGAACTTCATCCAGAGCAGAGGATGAAGATATTTTTCCTTGGTTATAAAGGGGAAGAAGGGAAAAGGAAAGAAGACCCAAAGAAAGCATGAATACAACCAAAATAATGGGAAGAGGAAAGACTTGAGCAAGATAAAATGTTTCCATTACCACAAATACATGCACTATGAAACAAAATGTTCACACAAGAAGTCTAACAAGAAGCCTTTAGGAGGAGTAGGAGGTGAAGTACTGGATTCAAATTCGAATTAGACTTCACCCTAATATCATGCATGGCCAACACTATTATGGGGAGTGTGTGGTACCTTGATTCTGGTGCCTCGTTCCATATGACAAGGTGCAAGGAGTTTTTTAGTAGCTTGGAGGAGAAGGATCTCCATATGCATATCAAATTGGGGGATGATGGGAGGTACAGTGCTACAAGAATTGGTATTGTCACCTTTGAGAGGGAGAAAGCCTCTCCTCTTCACCTCAAAGATGTTATGTTTGTACCTGGGCTGAAGAAGAACCTGATCTCTGTAGCAGTATTGGAGGATAGAGGCTATGATGTTATTTTCAGTAAAGGGAAAGCCTTTCTGAGACACATAGCTACCAAGCAAGTGAAGTAGATCGGGGTTCGAGTGAAGAACCTATACAAACTTAAGGTGGGATATTGCACTGTATTGAGTAACAAGGAATAAAAAGTACAAAGTCAAGATGTTGGGGAACTCTGGCTCAAGATATTGGGTCATCTACACCATGGTGCCTTAAAAATATTGCAACAAATTACCATTAGTCTCCCTAAACGCTCCCTTGACCAGTAGGATGTCTACAAGGGTTGCACATTGGGGAAATATGTCAAATACACATTCCATGGCCAGAACAGTAGAGCATATGCAATCTTAGAGTGAGTCCACTCTAATGTTTGTGGGCCCTTTTTAATAGCCTCCACAACAAAAGATAAGTACTATGCTATTTTTATTGATGATTTCTCTAGAAAATGTTGGATCTTATTCGTGTGGAAGAAGGATGAAGTTTTCTCAAATTTGTTGAATTCAAAGCATTAGTTGAGAAGGAGACTGGGAAGAAGGTGAAGGCTCTCATGAGAAACAATGGAGGTGAATTTGTTTCAAATTCCTTTAAGGATTTTTATGCCAAAGAAGGTATTCAAAGAGAAGTGATATCACCCCATGACCCATAATAGAAATGGGTCACTGAGAAGAAGAATAAGAGCATAGTGGGAGAAGAAAGAGCCATCTTGCATGATTTGGGGTTGCCATTGTATCTATGGGCAAAAGAATGCAACACAACAACCTACTTGTAGAACTGAACTCCTCATAGAATACTTGGCATGATCACAATAGAGGAAGCTTTCTCTAGGAGAAATCTTGGTGTGTCTCATTTGAGAATTTTTGGAGCTTAAATTTATTATCATGTCTCCAAGGATTCAAGGAAGAAACTTGTGCCTACAACAAATTTGGGAGTTTTTGTAGGATACATAGAAACTCCACACAATTACTGGGTGTATTTACCATCACTGAGGATGACATTTCTGAGGAGAGATGTCAAGTTTGATGAGGAAAAGGCTATGAGATTCTCTCTAAAACAAGATATGAGTATCCCACTAGAACATGAGCTTCTACCTCCAAAGGAGGACCCTCAAAATGAGCTTCAGGAGGTTGTGGAGTAGATAGGAGGCAAAGTGGAGGCACCCACTTAACCAAAATCTTCTATAGAGGGAAGAAAGAGAACCAAAGAAGCTAATAAATTGTTGTAGGATGCTAGGGAGAATGTGAGATCCCCTTGTTGAGCCAATTAATTGTTCCAAAAATACCAACTAACCAATGCACATTAAATTGTCAACTTAAGGTCTCTTCTTTCTGTTTCATGGTTATCGCACAATTTATGCAAGAGAAATGATGGTATGACTAATTACCACTATCCTAATGAAAATAAAAACTGCAATGATGAAGGAACCAACTCATAATGAACTTTCCAACTAAATCAAACCATTAAAAATGTCATATCCTAAATAGTTTCTGTAGGAAACAACAAAGGAAAACTATCAAGCATTAAGTTATTACCTAAGGAACAACAACTACAAAATGAAAGAAGAACACTACAAAATTATATTATCGAAAAGCAATTGAGTCACACAAAATAATGATCCTATGATAATCTACAAGAAACAACAATAAGCAACAACAATCCCAACGAATTAGCTAAAGAAAATCCACTTTGTAACAACCACTATAAATTATATTTAAAATACAACATGCAATTTAAGGAGAAAGTAATAGTAAATTGAAAGAGATTAAGCAAATAAATGACTAGAGCAGAAGAACCGAACACAAATTTAATAATACAGGTAAAGACAATGTTGCTTCGAGGGTTGAGCCCAAATCAACAAAATAAAATTGCCTTGTAAAAGGAATGAACATGATATGTTAACTTTGGTTAATCATCACTTTCATTAAATTACAGAGGATCAATTACAATTGTTGTCTTCTCAAATTCACAACTTATGTCAAAAATATTACAATTGAACAACCTCTATCAAGGCTCAGTTCCTAGTCTTTATACTATGTCGGTAGAAGATAATAACAATAAATCTATTTATTATAAAGAGCAATCCTAAGAATCTGAAGGTTCTCAGGATGCTCATTTTAAGTTACAAGAAGTATTAATATGTCAGGATGACTGTTATAGGT
>CM062817.1:701016554-701215514 GCA_031772625.1 Pinus tabuliformis | reverse complement strand
ATCCAAGATAGTGGCTTTGTCAAAACATCAACAACATGCTCATAAATAGAAATGTATTCGATCCTCACAATTTTTATTTGTACAACATCTTAGATATAGTTCTTTGACCTGTCATGAGAAAGAAGATTCTCAGAAAGCTTCACACAACTTTAATTGTCACAATACATTACTATCGATTCCAACACCTAATCAAACAAGTTGGAAAGAATCTTTCGAAGCCACATATCTTCACAACAAGATGAACAGAAACAATGTACTCAATGTCAGCTATCCTAAGAATTTTTTTTTTTCTTCTTACTAGACCATGAAATCATAGCAGAGCCCAAGCTAAAATAGAACCCAAAAGTGCTCTTTCTATCATCAAAGCATCCAACCCAAACAACATCAGTAAAGTCATGCAGTTTCCATTTTCCATTAGAAACATATCTCAGACCATAGTCATTGGTGCCATTCAAATATCTTAATCTATGTTTTGCTGCAACCCAATGCACATGTTAGGGCTCAACTAAGATTTGTCTCAATGTGTTCACAGTATAGTAAATATTAGGTTTAATGTTCACCAGATAGTTCAATGAGCTAATCAGTTTGCGATGCATAGAGGGATCAATCAAATTAGAATCATAGTCTTGTATCTTCTTCAAT
This sequence comes from Pinus tabuliformis, assembly GCA_031772625.1. Taxonomy (NCBI): domain Eukaryota; kingdom Viridiplantae; phylum Streptophyta; class Pinopsida; order Pinales; family Pinaceae; genus Pinus; species Pinus tabuliformis. The sequence continues at coordinate 701,214,872 of CM062817.1, read as the reverse complement.
TTTTTTACGATGGGAATGTCCATGGACTTGTAGTCCATCATGCCAGATTTTAGGAGGATCTTAATCATGTACTTTCCTTATCCAATAAATATTCCATTATGCATTTTCCAAATTTCCAATGCATAAGACCAAGATCCTTCATCTCAAATTCAGAATCAATTCCCTCTTACAATAGACAATAATAACTTCAGCCCCTGTAAAAAACATAGCAACAAAATCAAGGGTTCACCTTGAACAACATTGGATCAACATTATTCCTCAAGACTTCTAACCATCTTCATCTTGGAAGTCACAACTGAATTATTTTCATTATGGATCAAAACATGTTCTAATCAGGCTCATCTTTTCTACTCCCTTTGAATCCCAAGCTCATCCAATCATGAGTCTTTTTTCACTATGTTCTTCCATCCTTCATTGATTGCCACAAATTTGGAAGTCTTTATTACGAACTTGCAATCCTTACTAGGAGGCCATGGAAGAAAAAATACAACCAAGAAATATATGAAATGGCAAGAGACTAGTAGTAACAACAATAATTATAATAATAATAAAGAAAAAATGTATATTTTGAGAACATGTTAACTCCCTCTTGATCTCAACTTTCTTTCATCCAATTTGCAAAACATCCTTTTCCACATCATCATTCTTGCAGGAGCCAGGGTTTCCTCTATTAGTGGAAGCAATAAATCCTAGGGTTTTACTTGTCCAACCTATGTTGTTGGTTAGGGTTTATAAACCCTAGACATATAAATGTCTAATGCTCCATATCCAAGACTGACAATCTTCCTAGACTCACAATGTTCTTGTTGATAATTCTTGGTCATTCCAAAATTGGTTTCTGAAACTCATTGTAGTAGCAACATCCATATAACCATTGAATAATTTATCACTTTAGGACTCAAATCATGCCTTATCACCAGCATGTACAATGCATCTTTTTAGGGCCTTAATAAGGTTCACGACAATAGATCTTGTAATTCCAAATTTGGATCATAATGCAATATCTTCTATAAGTCTGTTAACATACTTCATTGAGTAAGAGATGTTGTCATATCTTAAAATATACATATTGGTCAACACTTTGAGGAATTCACATTGAATCATTTCAAGATGTTTCATATGCCATATGTTAATTAATGCATTTGTATTGATGTCCTTTATACAATGTGCAAGATTTTTGACAAAGTTCCCTTTTTATTCTTTAATGCATGCTAAGAATACTTCAAAGAATAATAGTGGAGAATACCTCAAAATAAGACATCAAACTTTAGACTCGCATCATATTGTACATCTGATATCTAATTCTCATGAACAAGTTCATTCAATGCTAGAAAATGATTTTGATATTGAAGAGGGAATCAACCTTTTTTTTATTGAATTAGGGTTCCTTCAAGAATTGATACTTCATGGCTTGAGAGTTGTCAAGACATTTTTTTTAATGTTAAAAAAACAAGTTATGTACCTCAAAATTTCAATCTTGAATGGAAATCTATAATACTTTGTGACTTTTATCAACAAACTTTCCATCTTCAATATTTCAGGCTTAACCGAGGTGATACTTGAATTCATCTTTACAATTGTCCTTCATATGATGCATATAATATTGTCCTTCATATGATGCATTAAGGGTTATACATGCCTCTCATCCAAGGATTTCAAGGAGACATTAATTTTCAATTTCTCATATATCTATGATTGTCGTTTCCTTTTGTCATATTAAGGAAACTTTTATATCACATATTAATAGTAATTCCTTAAAGATAAAATTTAGAAGATGGGGGGACTTCATCATATCTGATCTTGAAGAGTCTAACAATTTTTTTTTGGGTGTGGAGCTTAATTATATTCCTGATTTTACAGAGGATTTTGTTTCAGTCATGTTGGATCCTTGTTCCTAACGGGGCGGAAACACCACCCATTTAATCGCCATCAGGGCGGGGGGGATCAATGACGATTTTTATGTGCCCCCCCGGCAGGGGTTCGGGGAGAGTGCCTCTAAGCTAAAAATAGATGAAAGATTTCCTCATAAAATATTGTAATTTCATAGTCAATCTTGGCTGTTCATTAGGTGAATGATCTGATAGTAGAAGTTATGTTAATTTAGGGTTTTTTTTCCCCTAGAAGGCACCCCCTCAATTTATATAAGGAATTGTATTATGGCTGTGGATTATTATTTTGAGTGAGAGAAAGAGAAGAGGTTGTGTGAGAGCGAAGAGAAAATTACATCGGATTTGTTGTAGGTTGTATCTCTTTATTTTTCTGGATAATATAAAAGGAAGGATTGGTTGTTTCTCTGTGGACGTATTATCTCTTGTTTTATGCATTTCTTTATTTGTGTTTCTGCAATATTTTTTGTATTTCATTACTCTGTTAATTAATTTATAACAACTAGTATTAGAGTCGAAGGTCTATTTAGTTAATAAATTGACATGAGAGAAGGGTTCCTGGTTTGAGTGGGAGCAATGGCGGAAGATGGTAGGTTTAGGGTCGAGAATTTTAACAACCAAAACTACCAGTTGTGGAAGATGCAGATGGAAGATTATATGTATCATAAAGATCTGTACTTACCATTAAGTAAAAAAACAAATAAGACAACGAGTATGAAATATGTAGAATGGGAAATTCTCGATAGAATGGAAAAAGGAGAAATACAATTGTGTCTGGCAGCATCAATGGCATTCAACATTTCAAAGGAAACGACAACATAAGTCTTAATGAAGGCATTGAAAAAACTATATGAAAAAACCTCGGCCTCAAATAAGGGATTTCTTATGAAGCATCTATTTAATATGAAGTTGTCAGAAGGCAGTTCTGTTGCTGATCATTTAAATGAATTTAACATAGTTACCAACTACTTAAGTTCTGTAGGGGTAAATTTTGATGATAAAGTTAGGGCTCTGTTGTTTATGTGCTCATTGCTAGAAAGTTGGAATGGATTTGTTATGGCTATCAATAACTCTATCTTTGGATCTAGTACTTTAGAGTTTTATGATGTTGTTGGTGCTATCCTTAGCAAGGAAATGCGATGAAAAAGATCAGGTGAGAGATCAAGTAGCACTTTGACTGCAAAGACTAGGGGAAGAAAAATTGAAAGAGGAAGGAGCCTACGAAATTGTAGTAAGTCAAGAAAAGGCACATATAAATCCAGATCATGGATAGTGTGCTTGAAATATGGAAAGAAAGGGAACCCGAAGAAACAATGTAAATATCAGAAAGGAAAAGAAGGAGATGGACAAAATGAGAACAATCATGAAGCCAATGTGATAGGTGATGTGTTGCAATATTCTTTGATTATTTCATTACAAAATATTATTAATGCCTGGGTTCTTCATTCATAGGCTTCATTCCATGTTACACCTAATAGGAAACATTTTGATGACTATGTTCAAGGAGATTTTGGACATGTTCGTTTGGGTGATGATAAACCTTGTAAAATCATTGGAATGGGTAAGGCTTTTATAAAGAAACAAAATGGAAACCAATGGATATTGAAGGAGTTAAGGCATATTCTTTTGAGAAATTTAGGGCATAGAAATTAAGTGATTTCTGTTCTTTTAGTAACTGCTTGTGAGTGATTTTTACTTCTTTATATTAGGATCTTCTTTTAATTAGGTTATTAGTGTTCTTGTTCATCAAACAAATACCGATGCATAAACTATAAAGACAAGAGACACATAATATAGGCTATCAATGAGGGCCAAAACCTCTCACTGAGAGGAAAACCCAAACAAATTCTTCTTCTTATAGAGATTCCAAATGACAAATACCAAGACCAAGAACCTTGACCTATTTGCCTCTCTAAGACCAAGACACAAAGATTATAATATTGACCCTTTCCTTCCTTGAGTCAATAATGGTCAAACTATTGATTCTTCTTTCCTTCTTGGCTGCTCCTTAGACTTGAAATTCCTACAATTCTTGGCTTCCTTCAAAACTCAGATTCCTTTCTCGGCTTCCCTTCAGATCTCAGATTCCTTTCTAAAGTTCTTGAAAATGGCCTGTAATATTTCAGACTTAGCTTCAACTCTTAACTCAGTTATATGTTTTGAATTCCTTCGCTCTAGATGGAGGCTTCTATTATGGTAATACAGATTGAGCATCACCCTAAATTTCTCTGTGGCTAACATGTAATAACTCGTTTTCTTCTGCAGTCACTACACCTTGCACGTGTGAAGAGTATCCACCCAAAATAGATCAGAGATAACCTTAGGAATGTTCTCCCTTCCTTTTCTTGGTGATAGGATTTCTTCTTGATGAAACTCTCACTTTATTTTGGCTTCAATCCTTGACCGAATTGTGTTTGAAATTCTATCTCTGAAATAGGGTCAAGTTACGCTATTTATAGTTGTTTCCCATGCTAATTGGCCGAAATGACATGTGGTGAAACAACGTGTCCTTTTATGAAGATATTATTATCATTTTTGATGAATTGTAGGAGGAGACTTTGCTTGGCCTTGGAGGGATATTTATAATTATCTAATGACTCATACAAAATGAAACATACCGAAGAAGGGTCCTTCATACATAACATTGAATCTGTTTGAATTTATGACCAATCCTAAAGGCTCACAATGGGAGCCATCACAAAAATAATTTTATTTTTCTTTACATCAATTACATAAAATCACAATTACACATGTCATTATGAAGACTGAACCTAGTTACACTTTTCAACATGTTCCATATGTGAAGAAAAATATAATTTCAACAGGGAAGTTAGGTGGTGAAGGTTGTGTATCTACATTCACAGATAAAACATGTAAGGTCACTAAAGGAGCCCTCGCAATAGTGAAAGGAGAAAATGTTGGTACATTGTATGTATGCAATGATATTTCTTATTCTTTTAACACTTTGACCTCCACAGGAGTAGATATGACATTGTGGCATCATAGGCACAAACACATGAGTGAGAAAGGGATGCAAATTCTTCACTCAAGAAATTTGTTGCTAGGTTTGAAGCATGTTGATTTGTGTTTCTATGAAAATTGTGTTTACAGAAAAAAAAAGAGAGTCAGATTTATCAGAGTTGGAAAGGAAAAGAAGAGAGAAAAATGAGGACTTATTCATGCAGATGTATGGGGACCTTCTCATGTATCATCTCTTGATGGTTCTTGATATTATGTTACTTTTATTGATGATGGAACTAGAAAAACATGGATTTATTGTATTCAAAATAAATATGATGCATTTAATACTTTCAAGAAATGGAAATCTTTGGTTGAGAATGAGACATGAAAGAAGTTGAAGTGTCTCAGATCAGATAATGGAGGTGGATACTGTAGTAAAGAGTTTGATAACTACAGTTCAGAACATGAAATTCACATAGAGAAGACAGTTCCAAGAACACCACAGGAAAATTGTGTGTTAAAAAGAATGAACAAGACAATCATGGAGCGTGTAAGGTGCATGAGATTGCATGTAGGTTTTCCCTTACAGTTTTGGGTAGATGTTGTAGATATTGTTGTTTATCTAATAAATAGAGGGCCTTCAAGTTCCTTGGATGGTGGTATTATAGAGGAGGCATGGATAGATAAAAAGGTAAACTACTCATTTTAAAAAACTTTGGGTTGTGAAGCCTTTGTCCACATTCATAAAAAAAATAGAACATGGCTTGAGGAAAAAATCAAATAAATGTACCTTTATTGGATATTGTGTTAATGATTTTGGTTATCGCGTATATTATTATTAAAATAAAAAAATAATTAGGAGCAGAGATTTCATATTCAATGAAAAGGTACTGTATAAGAATCAAATGCAAGAAATGAAACAGGAAAAGGAAAACAAAGAATATGCAGTGCTTGATGAGATCACAGAAAAAACTAAAGGTGCCTGAAAATCATAATGATCAACAACCACAAAAACAACATCAACCACAACAGCAACAAGCACCTCTAACACCTATAAGTGGTGTGGGAAGATCTACCAAGATAAGTAGACCCCCTGAACGATACTCTCCTTCATTATATTATGTATTGTTGATTGATTCTGGTGAACCAGAAAGATATGAAGAAGTAATGCAGATAGAAACTAGGAAGAAGTGGGAGTAAGCCATGGAAGAAGAGATGGGCTCCTTGATGCATAAATAGTCTTGGGACATAGTCAAGTTGCATGCAGGTAAAGCACCATTGCAAAATCAATGGGTTTATAGGTTGAAGGAAGAAGATGGAGGAAAACCGAGGTATAAGGCTAGACTTGTGGTAAAGGGGTTTGCACAAATGAAAGGTATATAATTTGATGACTTCAATCAGAAATATTTTAAGTCTAGTGGCAGTAGAAGATTTGCATCTTGAGTAGTTACATGTAAATACAACCTTTCTCCATGGGGATTTGGAGGAAGAAATATATATGCAGCAACCAAAAGGGTATGCGGTCAAAGGAAAGGAGAATTAGTATGAAAATTGAAGAAGACATTGTATGGCTTAAAACATTCTCCAAGGAAGTGGTATCTAAAATTTGTCCGGTTTATGTCTGAGCAAGGTTATACTAGATGTCACTCTGACCATTGTGTTTACCTTAAAAAGAAAAATGATGACAACCATATTATATTGCTATTGTATGTAGATGACATGCTTGTTGCAGGGCCTAACATGCAAGAAATAAACACGCTCAAAATAAAATTAGCAAATTCATTTGCGATGAAGGATTTGGGTGCTACAAACAAATCCTTGCTATGAGAATAACTAGAGACATGAAAAATCACAAATTAACATTGTCTCAGAGTGAGTAAATAGAAAAGGTGTTGGAAATATTTAATATGAAAAATACAAAACCAGTTAGTACACCTTTGGCTAGCCATTTCAAACTAAGGATATGTGTCCCAATACCCAAGAATAGATGGATTATATGTGTAAAGTTCCATATGCATCAACAGTTGGAAGCTTAATGTATGCAATGGTTTGCACAAGGCCTGATGTTGCACATGCAGTGGGAGTTGTAAGTAGGTATATGAACAATATAGGAAAAGAGCATTGTATGGTAGTGAAGTGGATTCTCAGGAATTTGAGAGGTACCACAAATCAAGCATTATGCTTTTGTGGTTCAAAAATTACTCTACAGGGATATGTTGATGCAGATATGGCAGGTGATAGAGATAACAGGAGGAGCACCATAGGGTATGTGTTTACTGTAGGTGGAACAATTGTCAGTTGGGTTTCAAATTTGCAAAACATTGTTGTACTTTCAACAATGAAAGAAGAGTATGTTGTTGCTAGAGAGGATAGTAAATAAATGATTTGGTTACAAAGGTTTATGGATGAGTTGGGAAAGAAGGAGACAGGCAGATTATACAGTGATAGCCAGAGTGCCATCCTTCAAAGAACTCAGTGTTTCATTCCAAGTCTAAAAATATACAACTAAAGTACCATTTCATATGGTCAGTGTTGGAAGATGGACAATTGAAGTTGGAAAATATACACACTAGCCATAAACCTATAGATATGTTAACAAAAGTTGTAACCAAGGAGAAATTGAGATTCTACTCAGTTTCAATTGGTTTTCAAGTATGATGATGAAGATGAGAAACAACAAGGTCCAAAGTGGAAGCATTTTCTAGCAAGTGAAGTAGCGATGAATTTTGTATAATCAGTCTCCAAGTGGGATATTGTTGGGTTTGGAGCCTAATTATCTTCCTGATTTTTCAGAAGTTTTTGTTTCAATCACGTTGGATCCTTGTTCCTAATGGGGAAAGAATACCACCCATTTAATTTCCATCAGGGGGGGTCCATGAGGGGGCAATGATGATTTTTATGAGCCCCCCCCAAGCGGGGGTTCAGGTGCAATGCCCCCAGAGCTAAAAATAGATGAAATAATTCCTTGTAAAATATTATAATTTCATAGTAAATCTAGGTCGTTCATTAGGAGAATGATATGATGGCAAAAGTTATGTTAATTTAGGGTTTTTTTCCCTAGAAGGAACCCCCTCCCTTTATATGAGGAATTGTATTGCGACTGTGGAATATTATTCTAAGTGAGAGAGAGAGAGAGGAGGCTATGTGAAAGCGAAGAGGAAATTACAACGAATTTGTTGTAGGTTGCATCTATTTATTTTGCTGGATAATATAAATGGAAGGACTAGTTTTTTCTCCATGGACATAGCCCAAATTAGGTGCCGCAAGTATATATGTGTCTCTCTTGTTTTATGCGTGTTTGTATTTGTGTTTCTGCGATATTTTTTGCATTTCATTGCTCCGTTAATTAATTTCTAACAATTTTAGGATAAATAGATTCATTCCTTTCAAGCTAGATATTTACTGGTCTTGATAGACATCTCCTTTAAAAAATGATTATAAAGATGAAAATATGTACCTCAACTATTAAACTTTAGTCCTAGTCACACTTCTTCTCAAGCTTTGACATTAGGTCAATGGTTTTTCTTAGATTAGCACATGACATCTTCAAATTCCTCCTTCTCGGCATTTCTTCTTTCACATGTATTGTGATTTTATAGTATCAGTCCTTTCTTTGTTACCAAACAATTTCTTAGAGAATCAATTCAAACTTAATATTTTGATCATGGTCTACTAGGAAAGGTTTGTAGTTAGGCCAAGATTAGGCCACTACCTCAGAAAGTTTCTTTAGGACTCGGACTTAAACACTCGAGCATTTCCACATGGGTAACTTGAACATCACTTCAGAGAGAAGGCTCAAATTAACACATACTTTGGTCTCTTTTGAAGCTCAAACACATGCACATAACTCAGATATATTGCAGAGCTTGATTGGGCTCAGTATTTTGGTCATATCTTAGAGAATCAGGCTTTGATCTCCTCTCCACATCTCAAACTAGTACACAATCTTAGGACCTCTTCCATAGGGCTCAAACTTGTCACGATTCCATTGCAATAACAAACTCAGTATTAATTCAAACTTTTGGTCTGGTTCCACAGTGATGTCATACTTTAGACCTTGATTTCTTTTCATGGAGTTTTGATAAACCATACTTCTAATGGTCCCTAATTTTAGATAGTCACCTTGTCATTATTCCATAGAGATAACCAACTTATATAATCTATATGCCATAAAGATGTATTTTGTATGCCATAAAGGGGCCCAAACATGATCTCTTTCCACAAGATTTTTCTTTAATTCGAATTATTGTTCTTTTCATAGAGGCTTAGGATCATCATAGTTCCATAGATGCTTCATATATGTCATAAAGATATCACAGAGAGAAGGAGGATTAGATTTTGTATCTTCATCACATAGAAAATTTTGGCATTTATCTCAAATTTCTCCTTGAACCAAGCTCTAATCCAATGTTCATTTTCTAGTGCAATCGAGACTAGTGCAATTTTTCAAACTAATAACTACTTCCAATGATACAATATTACTTCTTTAGAGCATTCCAATCATCAAGCAGTTATACATGAAAATTTTCAACCCTTCACTTCAACAATAGAGAAATAGAGATCACAGTAAACAATGAGACAAGAGACAAGAGTCACCAAAATTTAGGTCAACGACTAGGGAAAAACCCACAAGGGGAAAACCCAACAATATTTCCTTATGAGAGAGAGTTCAATTCATTAATTGTACATCAGTGAAAAAAACATATCTTTGATAAGATCATATGGAAAAAACATCGTCTTCTTCCTCAGTCATAGAGATAAGGAGCCACAAAACTTCACTTTACCACAGAGATAAGGAGCCACAAAGAATCTCACATACCATAGAGAATAGTACCATAGAGAAACTCGCATACCATAGAGAATAGTGCCACATAGAAGATTTAATACCAAAAATAATAATGCCACAAAGAAGCTCACATACCATAGAGAATAGTGACACAAAGAAGCTCACCTACCACTGCGAATAGTGCCATAGAGAAACTCACATACGACATATTATAATGCCACAGACTTGAACACATTCCATAGAAGATATAAGCCATAAATATTCATATGAACCACAAAACCAGTGCCACATATCCTTCACTTTAGCCATAGAAGAATGACTACATAAACCGACCTCCTTTTGTCTTTAGGAAAAAGACATAAGATTTTGTTTCTCCATCCTCAAGCTCATCCTTCCTTCGCTAGAAAATAGATGATTCAATTTCCCAAATTAGGAGGAGAAATCTCATATATATAGCTTTGAAAAGGGGTCGAATAGGTGCCTCCAAGGGTTAGGATGACTTGATAAAGGAGGGGGATGATTTGAAACTTGTGGGGTCATAAATGTAAATGTAAATTTTCCTTTTATTTTACTAATGAAAATGTGAAAATTATGAAAACTATAATCGTATTGCAGCAACTAGTATTTTTTCTCCTAACTGATAAATTAATTATTCAGTTTATTTCTGTGAAAACATCGAAATAAACACACTGAAACCTTCAAAAATAAAATTGCAGAAAATAAATAGCGTTGGTATTGAGAAAATACTAGCACACACATATAAGAATAACACCGTTGTTTTTGGACAAAACTCAATGGAAAAACCCAATGTAGGAATAATGGTGCAACAAATGAGGGTTTTATTTTATTACGTAGTAGTGAAAATATAGTACATCTATGGATGCCCAACTGGAAATCCAAACATCAATAATATCTGGGCAAAATTATTGAATGGAATTACCCTTTCTCCACAAGAAATCTTGGCACAACCTGCCTGCAACAAAATCCACCTCCTAAAGCCTCTGTGTTAGCCTCTAAGTTGTGCTACGAAGTCTCTTTGATGTCAAGCCTCCAACTAGTCTCTAATGAAGTCATTCTTCCTCCCTCTACTAAGGAAATCATCTCTCCAGAACTCTGGAACCTTTGCCTGGCCTTTGGAGCTAAGAAATAATTTCTCTCCCACAAATCAAACTGCTAATCTGAAACAATTGCGCAGTCCTCTGAGTTGCCTCACTGGAAATTACTCGACCCTCTTGCTGCTACCTCTCTGTATCCGGAAAACTTCCTCCAGAATCACTGTCCCTACCCCTTACTTACTACTTCAAACTCTGGCTCTCTGGAAACTGACTGCTACTACTCTAGAAATCAATCTACCATGGAAATCGAATTTCTGGTGATCTCCATGATTTTCTTCAAGAGCCCATCGACTCCCTCTTATAATCCATTGTTGGAGCACCAATGACCAATATTAAAACTTAATTGATGGCTAGGATTCTCTTGGAATTGATCTGTTTGAGTTTCTATATGATTCTCACCTTGACTTAATTAATACTGATCAATTAACTAGTTTTCCTAAGTTTAGACTTAGGAAACATTAAAAAATTGGTTAATATCTAGAAACAATTTCCGGGTCTTGGATATCTCATGTATTATAGCCACTCCACCAAATTTTGTGGCAAGAACACATCTGATGTTGGGTGTGGAGCCTGATTATCTTATGTATTCAAAGGTATTGCCACATTGGACCCCAGTTCATAATGGGGCGGCAAAGTCACCTGTAAAATATATGCTTCAGGGGGGGTCCAGGGGGGCAACTGCAACCTTTGGGAGCCCCCCTGGTGGGGGATCAGGGGAAGCGCCCCGAAGCTAAAAATAGATGTAAAATTGCCTTGTAAAATGTTGTAATTTCATAGTCAATCTGGGCTGTTCATTAGGCGGAGATCTGACTGTAGAAGTTATGTTTAATTTAGGGTTTTTTTCCCTAGAAGGTAACCCCTCACTATATATGAGGGAATTGTATTACGTCTATGTATATCTATATTCTGAGTGAGGAAGAGAGAGGAGATTGAGAGCAAGGAGGGAATTACAACAGATCTGCTATAGGTTGTATCTCTTCAGTTTGCTGGATAATATAAAAGGAAGGACTCACTGTTTCTTCGTGGACGTAGCCCAAATTGGGTGAACCACGTATATATGTGTCGCTCTTGTTTTATGTGTTTTTATTTCTACAATATTTTATGTGTTCTAGTGCTACACACCCTATTTTCTATAATATATAGTTTTCTAACATCTGATGCTACAAAAACTAACACTCCCTTTTAGCGAAGAATGTGTTCTAGTGCTACACACCCTGCCACAACACTCCCTATGCATCATATCCTGTCATGTTGCTGATGTATGGATTCTTTTTCCCACCAACTACTGCCCAAATTTGATGCTACATATGTGCTACTGCTAACACTACCATACTGCTTCCAACTCTGCATTTGCACTACAACTCCCTCTTATCTGTTGTTGTTGCACCTGCAACATTTGCAACTGAAAAACATCCAAAATATTGAATCAATTATGTTCAGTATGATGCATGTGTCTCCCGAGTCTCTAATTTTTACTAGCATTTTCATTGTCATTGAAGAATCTGCGCTGCTACCAACTCTACACTGAGCTACCTGCTCTGTTGTCAACACTGCACTGCACTCCTCAACATCTGACTGCTACTAGTCTGCAACTGTAACTCTGGTACTGACTTCATCAATTGCCACTGATCCATCATGCTATTGAATATTGTGGGTCCTTGTAGCAAGGTACTGATACATGTGGTGGAATCCTCAAGGACCCTTACCAATATTTGTAGTTGTCTAGGACTACAATACCAAATCTCCCCACCTCGCTCCTGTAGCTATATCTCTGAACATCACAAAGTCTTCCTCCAACCCATGGAAAATTTTAGGGGCGAATGTTCGCCCTCTGGCAAAATTAAGGGGTTTTAAATTTTTAGTGGGCGAATATTTTGTATCATAGTACATTTTTACAACTCACCTCAAATAGCCCACCTTATTTTAAGGGAGAGGGTAAAAAAGGTAAATTTAGCCCTTGAAATTAGGAGTTACAACCTTCCATTCACCCTAATTTTCAAGAATAGGTTTTATTTAAGTGAATCCTATGAGCCAAATACCATATTTATAAAAGAGGTATGGTAAATTAATAAAAATATAAATAAATGAGAGGTATGGTAAATAAATAAAACATTTTTTATATTTACTCCATAAGTCACCTTATATACATGCAAGGGTGTAAACAAATAAAAATATAAGTAAAGTGGAGGTATGGTAAATAAATAAAACGTCTTTTTATACTTACTCGAAAGGTATGGTAAATAAATAAAAATATAAATAAACTAGACGTATGGTAAATAAATAAAACCTCTTTTTATATTTAGTCCATAACCCTTGTTCTATTTATGAAGGCTCAAAAAAGAGGTTTTATTTAAGTGAATCCGATGGGCCAAATACCATATTTGTAAAAGAGGTATGGTAAATTAATAAAAATATAAATAAACGAGAGGTATGGTAAACAAATAAAACATTTTTTTATATTTACTCCATAAGTCACCTTATATTTACAAACACTCAAAAAATGCATTTTATTTAGGTGAAACATATGGGAAAAATACTATGGGACAAATACCATGGGCTAGATTATTATTAATACCATGCAAAAAAACATTATTAACCCTAATATTAGTATTAATAAAAATAAAAATGGCACATGGTATTGACCACTAGTATTCACCAAAATGGCACATGGTATTGACCCATGGTATTCACCTAGAATTTAGCCTATTTAAATGGGGGAATTAAACCACCATAGATCCATCTTTACTCTGGATCTACTAACCCTCGAGAGGTATCAAATATCGTGATCTGCAAACTAGCATAGAGTGAAAAAATATTTGATCCCTCTCGGGGCTTGGTGGATCAAGAGTAAAAATGGATGTTGTAATTTAATGTATGTTAAACATTTTAGCTTGGTTAAAATAAAAAATAAAATAAAAATCAACTATTAATTTTATTAATTTTTATAAATTACTAATAGTAATTTTTAAGCTCCAGGTTTATGATAACCCATGGTATTGACCCATGGTAATACCATGGTATTCATGTGAGCATAGACTATTTAAAGGGGAAATTCTATCATCTTAGATCCATCTTAATTCTGGGTCTACCAAGTGCTCAGAGGGATAAATAGATTTCATCCCCCTAAGAGTGGTAGATGTGGAGTTAAGATGGATATAGGTTGGTTTTTATGATAATGAAGATATTAAATAGACTTAGGAAATTATATTGTAAAAACATCTTAAGGTGAATGGTTAAAGCATAGACATTGTACAAGTATACTTGTATACTTCTGTTTTAAATTGAAACAAATCCAGGGCTAAAAGGAATGGATTGATTGCACTAGTCATCCTTCTATAACTTTCCAACATAGGCTGGAGTAAATAGATTGTAATTTGGGTAATTTTTCTAACTGCAAATAGGAACATACTTGTGTATTGGCAGGGTGGTTACGAGGTCCCTAGAAGTGATGAATTTGAATTTTTCTTGGTTTTATATATAGTATTAGGTTTTTTCTCACACTTTCTGTGAATGACACGGGTGAATTTTATCCTACACCGACTAGGTTATCGCTATGTAATTTCGGTAATTTTGATTTTAAAAGATATTTTAAAGAAATGAAATGATTTCATTTGTGTATTCAATAAACCCAATATTCTAATGGAATTCTGCATTTGTGGTTTACCTATATAGATTCCATGGAGAAGTATTAGTGGCGTGACATCGATTTTCCTCAAGCAGAGGCTTTAGTTTTGCTCTTTTCTGGAAGCAAATACTTTCTTCCAACATTTTTGAATTCCATGAAAAATTTGAAAGTCCTAATAGTATTCAATTATGGGTTCAAGAGAGACATAGTATTCAACTATGGGTTAAAGAGATCCACACTGAATGATCTATCGGCCTTATCTTCACTTAGTTTAAGACTATTCACTTGGAGAGGCTGCATGTGCCCCCACTTCAAGAGCATAGTAAAGTCATGTAGAACTTAGAGAAGCTATCTTTAAGCTTTTAGTTAAGATTGGAAAAATGTCTGGGTTCAATAACACCTTGTCGAGCATTAAGCTTCCAATAATGCTAGATTTTAACCTAGAGCACTTTTGTGATTTGGAGGAGATGCCCCCTCGTATTTGTGACACATCTTCAGTTGTGAATTGGACTATTACTAATTGTCATTTCCTTCGAAAGTTACCTGATGAATTGGGGAACCTTAACTCTTTAAGAATGTTGAGGAAGGAAAAAAAATACATTATGCTAAGTTCTTTTATGCTTTTCAAGTTTTTCTTCGATATCTACAATGTTTCAGGTAGGAAAGTACATTCTGTTAATGAAAATTTGTCTTGATAGAAAGGCCCAATTTCAAATTCTAATGCTTTCAAAAAACATTGTATAATTGTAATGTTTCTAAAAGGAAAGCATATTTTTTCAATTTAATTATCATGATCCCATATCCAAACTTATTTTTTAGTAACCCATTAGGCTTTGTAGCTTCGAATAAATCCACGTCTTTTGATAAGATCCTCTTCCAAATTAGAACGCAATTTCCTTTTGGCAATAACCACATACAATGTCTTGATTTTGTTATTGAGAAAATAGAGGTTGTGAAACAAGCCTATGCCATACAAGGACTTGATTCATTTATTATGTATCAATTATGGCTCTTGATGTAACAATGTCTTGATTTTGTTGCTTGAAAATAGAGGTTATGCTTTACTATTTCACAGAATTTCTTACAATCTTTCCATAAGTATTGATTTGTAATCTCAGTCACTGAGGGATGACAGTAATGACAAAGGTAATAATAATCCATGGTTTGAAGTTCCCCTCTTACTAAATATTTAAATATATCACCACAATTTAACTGTTAGTTAAAGGAATTGTATTTGATTTGTAAACAATTCATTGCTTGATTTATAGATTTTGATTTTTTCCCTTTTTTATTTTTTTCTCAGATTTGGTATGAGATATCTTCCAAGATTTGGGTTTCCTAGTTTCCCCACCATAGCTACTAGGTTCATATGCTATCATTAAATATTCTCGGAAAGTTACAACTTTTCCAGTAAGTGTGCTTTGAAACATTGTTGTTGCTTTTCCATGGTGTTAATGCAAATAAGCACTGCAACTAGTGCCATTATTTAGATTAAGTGCCGAAATCCAGGTGGTCTTGTAATGATGGAGTGATTGCTTTCTAGCTACTAAGGCCATATGCATTTTTATCTCTTATGTTGTCCTGAGATATGAAAATTTAAAATAAGAATTGAGGTCTCGTTTCCACTGTAGATTGCAGTCAGTTTCTTGAACATAATATATAGTAGATTATGTTTTACTAATCAACTGTGGATGTGATCCCTCGCAGGGAAGGAAATTCAAAGTGAATTTGATTTCACATTTATTTGTCAAAACATCCACACATGAAAGGAGATTCAAAGTGACAATGATTTCACATTGATTTGTCAAAATGGAGGCAAGAGAAAAGGAAACTTTGTATTCAACAATGCTCTTAATTTCATATGTACATGCACAGACATATTAGTAGAAAATATTGAAGGGTTGCCTAAGTAATATTTTCCTTTCCACTACATTCTTTATAGCTTGTAAATAAATAACTCGAAACAATTCATTACACTACTTGTTATTCTTTCTTAATCAGTGGTTAAGATTTTGATATTGAACTGGCTAAGATTTTTCTTCCTTCTGTGAAATTGTGTGTTCTATAATGCTTCTTTTCCATTCACTATGTATAGCATATAAAGTGTGTCTAATGGAGTAGGAAGATTGGAAAGTCTTGTGATCCTTGAACTATGTTACAAGGCAGAAACCCAATGGGGCAGGGTTGGTGCATCCCCACAAAGGGGTCACAAATACCAAAGTTGGTATTGGTTAGTGCCGTTAGCTAGAAAATTTCCTTTACCCTTGTATTAGCAGTGAATCTGGAGAGGATTCTAATATTATCTTTATAAGATTTATATCAGTTAAGATTGATGAATAAAATTCATGAGACATGAGCTAGGATGTCCTTGCAAGGTGGTTGTTGATTATTGGAAGCTATGATGGCCATTATGTCAGGCCAGGTGGTCGCACTCCCTTGATCGTGAGCACGATTGTGATCAAGATGGAAGACTTCATAGTCTAGATTGATTGTCTAGCAATGATAGTTAGTGGGCTCATTCACAAAAGCTTCTATTTCACTAATCCTTTTTATATAGTTGTCAGATTCAATTTCCAAAGGTTTTAATTACACTATAGAGTTGAGTTCTGAGAGAGTTGTGATTCACAGTGTTAAGCATAACAACTATGACACTTGAATGAAGACAAGCATAGTAGAGGTATCAGACTCTGTTATAAGCTTACTTTCATATTATAAGGGACTTGGTTGGATTTTTTATAATTTTATAAACAAGTTCCATGTCATGGAAATGTGAAAAAAAAAACAGTGATATTGCCACCATGTGGCTCTTGTCATATATGGTTTTATACTTTTTCAAAAAATTCTCTAAGAGTTCACAATGCTAAGATTCACTAGGAATTTACAAAGTTTTATTATTTAGTGAAAGATTCACCAAGATCTTACAAGATTTTATAATTGAGTAAAATATTTTCCATGCCTGGTGAGAGATTTGCCAAAAAATTATATATACATATTATATTATTGATAAAATCGCCTTCCATTTTTCCTATATACCATGGAGATTCGCCCATTTATTATACATATAAATTTAGGGGGGGTTCTTAAAATTTTCCCTGCTCCAACCTAGAGAAAAACTTGTCAATCTCTGCAGAAGCTGCCTACTGGTCTTGCTTTTCCGAATTGTCCTTCTTCTTGAGAGGACACTGCGTGTTGTAGTGACCAATCTCACTACACCTAAATCACTTGACCTTTGATAGGCCCTTCTTCTTTCTTCTTTGTTCCCCCTACCCCTGACTGGGACCCTTTTATGTGAGAGCCACATTCTCCTCCTCCTTCACCACCTTCGATCCACTGCTACTATTGCCAGTGATGGAGCTCTTTAACATAGCTCACCTCAACTCCTCTTGCCACAAGTCTGACCACATCCTATCCCATTCTGGTAGTTTGTCTCTATCCAATATGCTTTGGAAAAATACTTGGCATGCCTCAGAGACATTATTCAGTTCCAACCTCACTAGCTCTATTAGCTGAGGTGGTGCCCCAACAACTGAAAGTTGGTCTCGAACCTCTTGAATCTTGGTGAGGAAGGTATCTATTGTAGCGGCTACAAACACCCTCCAAAATTTTTCCTTAGCTTTGTTTGGGAGCCTCCCTACCAACCATCCTTAACAGCATGTCTTGCACTGTCAAGCATATAGGATTCAACTGTTTCTCAGTGCCTTTTCAGCCTGTGCATATCAATTTTCTTCACTCCCCTCACAGGCTAATACTTAGACCATATGCTGGCCAAGGAGATCCCCTAGAAAATTAAGAAATTCTAGAGGGGAACCAACCTTCGCTTCAAAAATTGTGCAAATCCGTTGGCCAGCCTACTGATCTCAAGAATTGCGCAAATCAGTCTTTCAGGATTCCCTAAGAAAATTGCGCAATTCTAGAGGGGAACAACCTTCCCTCCAGAAATTGTGCAAATAAGCCTAGCAGCCTACTGGGCTCTAGAATTGCGCAGGCAATCTTCCCCCATAAAACTGCACAATCTCACCTAGCACTGCTGCTCAACCTAGAAATTGTGCAATTCTGGGAGGCAGTCACCTGCTGACCTTAGAAATTGCACAACCCATCTGGGACAGCTAGCCCAGCTTAGCCCAGGAGCTATGCAAATTTTCATCCCTGGCTCATTGACTAATGCATGTGCCTTCGAGTCGACTGGTCCCCTCCGGGACTTAGCTATCTTGATTTGCATGCATGGGCTGTTCTTCTCAAAATAGTAGAAGGCAACATGCAAAAGGTATCCCTAGATATAGGGATCTATATTTAGCAGCTGGAGGTTACATGTAAAGCTCGTTTTAGAAACCTCTCACCAAGTGTCGCTTTTTCCTAGATTTGTGCCATGCGTGTCATAACCTCGATTTTATTAAAACGTATGAACCAGATGTTGCAAATATCATTCCTCACATTGATCTTGCAACTCTGACATCCCACATCGCATCTAGGAGTCAATGGCACATTCAGATCAGCTGTTTCGGGGTAAGCCCACGTTGCATGTATTGCGCTGCGTTTCTGTCACATTTTTTGTTTCACCTTGTGTGAGGTTGTCTGCTTGATTTCAGTGAGTGCTTGCTGTCATTTTCATGTATTTTAGCTTGTAGAAGCACTGTTTCAGTTTTCGTTCGCATCTCACTGCTGTCGCATGCATGACACTATTTTTGCATAGACGGTCGTTGTTGTGGTGACTCACTTCACACACATGCATGCTTTCCTATTTTCTAAATCTTGCACTTACTATTTGCATGCATGATCCTTCAGTTTTTTTTACACTCAGTATCACCATGCATTTAAAATTCTCATGTTTTCAGTCGCCCGTCAACATAATTGGGTTGCCTTAGCCCAGACCTTGCCTTAGCTCGGACCTTGCCTTTCTCGGCTAACATTGCACATTTCTGGAAGTGAAGGCTCTGACTTCCCTCTATAAATTGTGCAATTCTAGCCCAAAACTGACCTCCAGGCTTGCATTGCGCAATTCTGGGAGGCAGTGCCTTGCTGGCCTCAAAATCTACGCAATGCAGTTTGCTGGTTTGCATGTCACTACTGACTGAAATTGTGCATTACGTAGTTTGAGTCCTCAGCAGACTAGGATGGAATATGCATTGTGTAGTTCCATTAGCTAGTCAGCCTCTTGACAGCCCAGACTATGCCTTGCACAGTTTTGGCAGTCAGTCTCCCAGCCTCCCAGTGAAAATTGTGCAATCTTCACAGATAATCACACATGTATGTTGCATGTTAGTCCTCCAGTTTGTTTTGGTTTTTGACTGAAATTTTTATTGTCATGAGTGTTGCTATGTCTCCAGGTATCATAGGTGTTCGTCTATTTCTTAGTAGCATTGGTATAATGGCTTTCAGGAGAGAAGAGTTGATGACACCATTCAGAGCACAACTGGGGATGCAGTTGATCAAGTGTATATGAACTTGCCTATCTATGAACACATCAAGTTGTTCATGGACAAGGATATCAAGATGAAATGAAAATGGCATCACAACGAGCAACAACATCATCAGTAGCAGAAGGTAGCACACCTACATGCAACACATGCAAGAGGAAGGCTGTTGACAGCATAGAGGTGGAGCAAAGTTGCAAGTTCAAGCAGATCCACTTGTGATGAAAGAAGCTTTGGAGACTGAGGCTATGAGGCAATTGTGCGATAAGAGGATTACGTGAAGGAAGAAAAGGAGCTGCATAGATGAGAGAAGGAGTTGCAGTAGGAACAAGTACAGGAAAAGGTGCAACATGCATAGTGTTATAGACATTTTTGGGCACTGCAACCCCAAGCATAAAATGTCCATAAACCAAGGGCTCCTAAGTCCCTAAAGGTGTTTTTCCAACCCCTAAAAGAACAAGGTCAACTGATTACAGCATCTCCTAGAAGTTCTCCATATAAAACTACTCAGAACTGGTCAAAACTGGACCATTTCACCTGCTCCATAGGCAAAGTGCGTTGCATCCCACCTAAATACACACAGTAGGTGCGTTGCATTTCAAAAAGCCCTTCTATGGGGTGCGATGGGCGAGAAGGGACAAATGGCAGGGTCAATCCGCAAGGTGGAGAAGCATGGAATCTTCCAAAAACTTCTCCTGTGACACTTGCCTATCTGAATTCGACCAGGGATGAGTAAGAGATCATCAATCTCCAAGTGGAATCAAGAACTATCAGAGGGAAGACACTAATCAAATCACAAGCTGACTCATCTCCCTTGCAGACATCTATATATGGATCCCTCATCCCAGAGATCCGGAGGCTGGAATTTTGCATCTTGTAAGGAATTGCTGTTGATTTCTTGAGGCAACATCATAGTGTTGGGTGATCTAAGCTTTTCATGAGGTGAAGAAGGGCTTACTTGCTGAGAGGATGACGCTGGGTCAGAACAATTGGTTGTAATTCTCTTGGCTCTTTCTTGATTATCAATAAAACTATTCTAGTTTTCCTCCATACACTTGTGTGATTGATGTTTTATGCATTTGTGTGGTTAATATACATCTGATCCTATATTGCTTATGATAATAGATCCATGTTCTCGTATAGTGTTATGCTGCTTTGATTCTACAGGTACTCTGTGAAGCTGGGTATACAAGAAAGCAAGTAGCAAAGGACTATCAGAAGAGAGAGGAATCAAACAAAGAACCAAGCGCAAGACAGAGGTTGGTCTCTTTTATTCTTCTCTCATCTATCTTTCATAAAGGAAAACGAAAGTAGTTTTACTTTGTTTGTTTCTAAGGTAGCTACCAGCCTTAGTGGGATTAGCAGTTCTGCATAGACACTATTCCCGGTAACAAAATGGCGACTCCACTGGGGAGCGAGTAGATTGTTTGTTCATCTATATTTGTTTACTTTATAAACTTACAGACGGAGCCTGAAGTCAAGCCAGCTAGCCTTTGAACTGCATTTGCTATGCAAGTGCAAAGTAGATCAACGCTGCTTCAGTCAATCTCTGGGTTTTGTTTATGAATTAAACAATTGATTTACAAACTCTCTAATTGCCCTTGTGGTGGCTCTAGTAACCTCCTTAGATCTACCCCTATGATTGATTTACTGATTACCACTTGCTCGGCCAAAATCCCTGAACTGAACTGCAAACTGTGACCCGGAACCCAATCAAAGTCTCGTCCCTGGTCCAGCGCACTGTCTGTTCTGTGAACCTCAAATTCAGCGCACTTCCCGAGTGTAGTAGGTGCGTTGCATTTCAGTTTCACTGTGTTACAGGTGCGCTGATCAGACAAGGCCTTGTTCCTAAATTTTGGTTTCTGTGTTCACTCTTTTCAGATCTATTTAGGAGTTTTGCTGCCTGTAGTCAGTACACCTCTGTTTTAAACCCCTTTCCTTGTTGATATTCCGCCTCCATTGTGCAAAGAACTGTAAATGTTTTTATGTATTTTTTGAGTCATTTTCAGTTCTCCTTTACAAAGAAGTAACGTAATTGTACTGTCGTTACTTGATTTGAAAGTGTCGCAAGTGTTGTTTTCAGTCATAGAAGAGAATCTGATTGCTTTTGATAGTCGATTACCCTGTTACTATTGTATTTGATCTGAATTAGTAGTTTTTCTAGTGTCGAAAGCAAGTTTTCAATTCCAAATCGCAAAGTGTTGTCATTGTCCTCATTTTGCTTTGAAAAGAAGCTTGTTAGTAATTATCGCTTTGGAAAATAATTTAGATTTGCGCATTAGCTTTCTTCTTACTCATTTACACATTTAGACTGTTTTTTGGTTTGATTTAGGACAATGCACATAGTGTGTGCTCTATGCTCTTTGTTGAAAGAACGCCATCTCTCTTTCCTTAGTAGCTAGGATTTTCATCGCAGAAAGAAGATTAAACGACTGTTTATCATCTTAGATTGCATTTTAGGAATTGTACATCTACATCACGCGGTGAACCTGAAAGGAAAATTTCTTAAGCAAGATCAACTATAAAATAAATTTAATGAATCTAACAATGATTTGGAACCTAATGCACAACATCTAGAAGTCTAGGCTAGAGACGTATTCTGGCGTCGTAAAGCTTGGTAACTGTTGTTTTCACTGTTGGTTGGGTGATTCCTCCACTTTGAGACGATAAGTGCTAGTACGGACTTGTGCTCCCACGTACTGTTGAGTATATTTTGGGAGACCACAATAGGCTTAATCCTTTATCCATAGGAAGCCGTGTCTGCCGCCCTATCGATCGCAATGCACTGAACACAACATTCAGGAAGATTCACTGCCATACCGTAAAAAATATTCTGCAGTTTTGCGATTGGTTTGGTAATCCCTCTGTCTAGATTTCCAGAGCAGTCCCTTTCGTTCCTTTTCAGACTCCTTAAAGGAAAAGGTCCATCTGAGCACTTGTCACTTCAGGCTCATTAAAAATCGAAGGCGACTAGAGTCATCTTTTGTTTTTTCTCGACTCTTAAAAATTGAAAAAACAAGTTGTGTCAACAGCAAATAGCCCAACAACCGTGGCTGATTCAATCTCAACAACCACCATTCCAGCAATCATATCAAGGACCTGAGCAACAAGTCTTTGTAAGTAATGGGCAACCGCATTTCCAAAGCGGTTATCAACAACCATATTATAATGGTTATGCCCATCAACCTTATCAAAGTTACCAGCATCAAATACATTATGATGGTATGCAAAGACCCACTGCTCAGGCGATTCCATCTTATCCTGGGTATGCTTCGCCTAACCTGAATCAACAGTTGCCCTTTGTAGCAACTCTAGAATTACCAGATCTAAACCGGCTGACGAATGATCCAATTGCTTATGCCCCTTGGTGGCCGGCGATTCCGTATAAACTTTCGTCAGATATTCCTAAATTTAATGGAAATCCAGGTGAAGACCCGTCGAATCATGTGATGACCTTTCATCTGTGGTGTTCATCTAACACTCTAAACGATGATTCGATTAGGCTTCACCTTTTTCAGCGAACGTTAACTGGTCCAGCAACAAAATGGTATATCGAATTGCCTAGAGCTTCATTCGATAACTTCAGCACCCTAGCCACAACCTTTTTAACCCATTTTCAGTTACCAATAAGGTACGAAACTGGAACAGAGCTTCTTACCAATTTCAAACAAACAATGGCCACTCACATATCTGACCATATTCATGAGTGGCGACGTTGTCGCAGAAGGGTAAAAACATATGTTCCTGATCAGCTGCTAGCTGAATGGTTTATTAAGTCATTATTACCTTCTATCACAGAAGATGTGGCAAAGGGAGGAGTCGTCACTGAAGAGCAAGTTATTGCTCGTGCGCAATATCTAGACTTGATCTATACTCAGTCTGGCATGCTCTACGATAAAATACCTGATGCTCCTAGACCGGAATTTTCCATTCCTCCCCCTCCTAAATCAAACAAAGACTCTCATGCCGGTGATGGCGTGATAGGTACGACAAGCACGAAATCGACAAAGGCTACATCTAAGAAAGCCCGTAAGATTTCTGATCAAAATGCAAATGAAGAACTTCTCGCCTCGGAGGTAAATGTCGTGTCGACTGACAAGGGAAAACAACTAAAGCAACCAGGGGGCAAGAAGAAAAAGAAAGGGAGAAAAAAGAAGCAGGATGAGTCATCTCCTGAAAAACCTTCTGCAAACCCTTCTGGGCAAAGGAAACCCCCTGCGGGGTGTCAGATATGCGATGAGGATCATCAGATGAGAGATTGTCCACATAAAGCTAAAGTTAAGAAACTCTTTAAGAGTTCAAAAACCTCAGCAGTATTGACTGATCCATTTCCAAACCCGGGAACCAAACTGGTTGCTAATCAAAATGCTTCCCGATCCCAAGTGCTTATGTTGTCTATCTCAAAGCAGCAAAATGATGCTTTGACAAGGAATAAAGATTACGGGAATCCACAACTGTCGAATAACAAGGCTAATGAACAACCTAGTAGTTCGACAACAACTTTGAACGAAGTTGTGCCACCCATCATTCCTGAACCAATGATAAAGTCGCCAAAGGGAGTAGTACACAAATCGACATTTAATCCTCGTGCAAAGGTAGCACAAAATTATAATATAGTAGAGGACCTGGCCCAATTGCCATCCGCTATGTCGACACTTGAGGTACCGCAAAATTGCCTCTCCCAAAAGCAGGATCTATTATCAGTAATAGGTGGGATTGACCCAACGGATTCCAATCTTGTATCCTTTAATCACAAAGGATATGACCCTTAGTTACCAGCACAACTAGCTTTCCTTATTCAAGTGAAAGCCCTCAACAAAACTGTTCATCGAACAATTATTGATGAGGGGGCATCTACATGTATTATGTCGATGAGTTGCTGGAAAAATTTAGGCTCACCACCCTTAACGCGATCATCAACAATGTTAAAAGCATTTGATGGATGATCATACACTCCATACGGGATTTTAAGTAACTTGCAAGTCAAACTAGGGGGAAAAATAGTAGAAATAGATGTTGAAGTAATTGACGGAAACCTCGATTACAACATCCTACTGGGAAGGCCCTGGATATATGCCATGGCTGCAGTTGTGTCGACCTACTTTAGGAAGATTGCATTTCCCTTCCAAGGAGGAATTACCATCGTCGACCAAAAAACATTTCTCCCCAACAGTTCACAAGTTACGGGAAGCATTCCAATGATCCATGGAAGCAATCATTCGCTTCAAAATATTGGAGTAGGCCTCCTAAAAGACCCTGCCTTAATGGGTACTTTTTCCCTACCGCCTCCGAGTAATCTGGCGGAAGTGGCCACAGTGGAAACCTGCAATATGAAATCTTCTATATCTAATGGATTCAGAAGATTCATAAACATTTTGTCAGCATGGATCATCGCCATTTTAGAAATATTGTAGCAATCAATTTTCTTGGCGTGGGGGGCAAACCCAAATCAATGCTCATTGAGTGTTTGGATAGATAGGTCTAAGGAATATGGCACCTCTTCAGATCCTTGGTCGCATGTACATTACACAGACGAAGGAATTGTTCAGTCAATGATGATTGACGGGGCACCATGGGAAGATTACCACCATCGTTCCCATCTTCTGAATTACCACGAAGATTATTCCGGCAACCTTAATCATCCTTCAGTTTTTGATTTTCTATCAAATACTGTAAATATGGTGGATTTTGAGGATAGTTCTTTTCCAGTGTCAACCTCATTAAAAAATGAAATGACTCCCTTTCCAAATCGAGTCTTTGACTACGATATCATAAAATCCAAGTCGAGTATTTCAAATATCTCGAAGGTAAACCTTCATTCCAACCACCGTGTTGAATGCAATGAAGCTTGGGGGGCATGCACCTCGATTTGAGTTATTATGCTGGGGGCATGCAAACTTATCACGAGCAGTGTTACTGCAGGGTTCAAGTTCGTTAAAAAATAAACCCGCCACGAGCAGTGTTACTGCAGGGTTCAAGCTCGTTAAAAAATAAACCCGCATCGAGCAGTTTTAACGCGGACTTCATGCTCGTTAAAAAATAAACATAAGCAATGAGCAAATGTTTCCCCCAGCGTTTAAGCTCATTAAAAAATGAACCAATTTCCGGTAAATAACCATCGTGAATGTAGTACTTCAGCCTTTGAAGCCTTGGTCGTGTTCTCATCATCACCTCCACTCTGTATTGGCCGATCATTCACCTCCACTTGATTGTTTACCCCTTTTGAGGAACAACTGCGAAGAGTGATCCTATTAGCCATCCTTGTAACACTGCCGTGATTGGAAAATTCCAAACCTTACCTGGAATCAGCTGCTACCCGAATTTATCACTTGTTCCTCAAAGACGAGTTTCCTTTAAGCTCTTTTCAACTGGCTTGTAAAATATGAAAAGATTGCCGAGCCATTGGCCTCTCCAGCTCGTTAAAGTGACCGGAAGTGCTATCCCTCCTTTAGATTTTAATATTTTTGGACTTGAGGGATTATTACACAAAAAGATCGAGCGCTTGTTTTGTTCGGCTCGTTAAAAGTACCGAAAATTCATCCCTTCTGTATTGTTTTATACTTTTTCGGACCTAAGGGATTAGATGACGAAAAAGGATTTTTGGAGTTTCCTTTACGTCCCTTTTCAGACTCTCTAAAATTGAAAAGGACCGAGTTATCTTTGTCGTTAAACTCGTTAAAACCTAATAGTGACAAACTTGTCCATAACAGACAAGAACGAGTTTCACTATCGCTAGGCTCGTTAAAACATAGCGATGGGTTTGCCCGAAGGGAAAATTATAGAACAAGCATATGTTATCCTCCTCAAGATTGACAAAAATAAAGAGGTACTGGTCAGCAATGACTGGGGAAAAATTGGGAAGAAAACTTGAAAAACTTTGTTGGTAGCAAGTCGCTCTTGAACATGACACTTTCACTCCGCATCCAAGTTGGGTTGGGTTGTTTCATTCACTGGTCACATCACCATGGTTCCATCACACCATCCACATTTGGGGTTAATGCTACCGATCCATCATGTTAGTGTCGCCGGTATGTTCAAGAAAAGTCACTCAGAGAATTCACCTGTGTCTCACCCACTGCAATACATTTACGCTTCATTCTTTCATGACTGCCACCCTGAACCTTATATCACTAGATCGTTTTCACCTCCATTAAAATCATTTGCTCCATTCCGTGTCATTGATGTGGGATTCATTAAGGCCCTCCTATAACGGATCGCTTCTTGTCGACATCAGCTCATTATCCAAGAAGTCGATCTAGGAACACCCCTTTTAGTACTTTGAAGCTTGCATGCCTCAATGGCAAGTTTCTCACTTCCGGTGACAGGTTTACATCAATGGCCTTCGACTGAAAGATCTTGCGTGGTGTTCGACGCCAAGTCCCTTATTCACACCACGTGAATTGTACTGCAGTACCTTGAGGATCATTATCATTATCGGTGATTCCCCTCGCGCCTGTTAACAGCTTACATCATTGGCTGGTAATCAGGCGATGTCTTTCCATGTTCGACTCCAGAACATCTCTCACATGGATCGACTTGTACTATTGAGTGAAGATCAAACGAGATTGAAAACCCCGGATCTAGTTTCATCCATTCGGGCTGCGATATATATTCAGGAAAATAAAAACATCAAATGTACATCATTGCTGCACAGATAATCATCCAATCTAAGGGATGATGGCTCTACAAAAATCATCAGTATACACTCAGATGATTGCCTGTCCTATGTACATGAAAATGAATTTATAAAGCTGAGCATGGGAATGCCCGCCTCAGCTAGATCATGAAAATATTATGAAGATAATGTGTTGTATTGTATCTTATTACAGGTCTCCTTCCAGCTTGAAAGAACTTCGCATCCTCATGATAAAGCATTTCACCCGACATCAAAAAGATTAACGACCTCATGCTTTAGGGGGCAACTGTTATAGACATTTTTGGGCACTGCAACCCCAAGCATAAAATGTCCAGAAACCAAGGGCTCCTAAGTCCCTAAAGGTGTTGTTCCAACCCCTAAAAGAACAAGGTCAACTGATTACAACATCTCCCAGAAGTTCTCCATAAAAAACTACTCAGAACTGGTCAAAACTGGACCATTTCACCTGCTCCATAGGCAAAGTGCGTTGCATGCCACCTAAATACACACAGTAGGTGCATTGCATTTCAAAAAGCCCTTCTATGGGGTGCAATGGGCGAGAAGGGACAAATGGCAGGGTCAATCCGCAAGGTGGAGAAGCATGGAATCTTCCAGAAACTTCTCCTGTGACACTTGCCTATTTGAGTTCGACCAGGGATGAGTAAGAGATCATCAATCTCCAAGTGGAATCAAGAACTATCAGAGGGAAGACACTAATCAAATCACAAGCTGACTCATCTCCCTTGCAGACATCTATATATGGATCCCTCATCCCAGAGATCCGGAGGCTGGAATTTTGCATCTTGTAAGGAATTGCTGTTGGTTTCTTGAGGCAACATCATAGTGTTGGGTGATCTAAGCTTTTCATGAGGTGAAGAAGGGCTTACTTGCTGAGAGGATGACGCTGGGTCAGAACAATTGGTTGTAATTCTCTTGGCTCTTTCTTGATTATCAATAAAACTATTCTAGTTTTCCTCCATACACTTGTGTGATTGATGTTTTATGCATTTGTGTGGTTAATATACATCTGATCCTATATTGCTTATGATAATAGATCCATGTTCTCATATAGTGTTATGCTGCTTTGATTCTACAGGTACTCTGTGAAGCTGGGTATACAAGAAAGCAAGTAGCAAAGGACTATCAGAAGAGAGAGGAATCGAACAAAGAACCAAGCGCAAGACAGAGGTTGGTCTCTTTTATTCTTCTCTCATCTATCTTTCATAAAGGAAAACGAAAGTAGTTTTACTTTGTTTGTTTCTAAGGTAGCTATCAGCCTTAGTGGGATTAGCAGTTCTGCATAGACACTATTCCCTGTAACACATAGACTGATGAAACTACGCCCATACAGGTTATAGATCCATTCAATAACCATCATGGAGTAGACAGGGTGAGCAATGCTGTCAATCCCAATCAAGGGTATTCAAGAACATGGATTTCATTTTGCAAATGCATGCGATCCCACCCATTTGGAACACTCACCAAAGCGAAGACAAGAAGCAAGTCCGACTGGAGCTGAACATGTATTTTGACAAGTTGATGCACATAGTCACTAGCACACACTTGGAGATCAACACAGACACTATGCATCAAGGTGTTTCTGGTCCAACTGCACTCAAGACGATGATGTGCATGTTATTAGATGAGTTGGATAGAGGAGCCATATTAGTGTACCTGTATGCAATGGAGGCAAGAGTTTGCTTTCAATAGGATGTTACCATTGAGCACACTGACACCATCACGGATGAGCAAACTTGGCATTAGTTCACCAACGTCGATCATCACAAGGATGTCAAAGAGTTGGTCTCACCACAATTGCCTGAGTGTTAGTGATAGCTTGCATGGCTTTCTCAATCCTATTTTGTCTCGCATGTGTACATGTGCAGAATGGATGTAACATCTTGTATAGTGGAAGTCCAAGTGTCGATAGTCGAATGTAACAGCCATAGAATAGTTGAAGATTCATGAGGGTAAATGAACAATCACAAAGGGGAATGTCAAGGGTCATCCAACCCTTTGCTATATATAGTCCCTCATAACACATTGTATAGGCTTTTGGTCAGCCAAGCTTCTGATAGGAGTATATTAGAGAAAACTTGGAGAGTATTGTAATGAGCCTTAGCTTCTCCATTATGCAGAGCTTGTATATCTCTTTGGAGGAGCATGCGACAATGACTGTAACGTTCTGCTTTCGGAAGTAGTGGTTGTTCATGGTTGTATTGTATGACTAGAACTTTCACTTCTTAATATAATAGAGCCAACACATTTCATGCATATGTCATATTTTATTTCAGCTATCTTATTTACTCTAAACGATATATGTATCTATTTGCTTACGCATGTGTGTATAAACTCTTTCTGTATATGTATGTATGAATCTTACTAAAATGTGATGTTGGTTTAACCATCACTTTGGATTGCTAGCTTACTTTCCTTCTATTTTGTGATGCATCTTTGCTCGTGTGTTCCCTTCTTAGCCACGTGCTTTCACAGGTTTCCAAGGTGTGCAGTCACATCACCCTCAGTGTGTTAGAACCGTTCATGCACCTTACTTGTTGCATATGTCACACACTTGCTACCAATAGGGATATCTTACTTGCCTCTGTGCAACCGCGGTCAAGGTGATACCATACAACCCACTGCTGGGACTCCTACACCAAATGGTCTGCGGTCTAGTTGGGACTTCTTATCGGGGAGATCCCCTGACATGTTGGAAGGTCCAACACCATCAACATTTTGGTGCTAGGAGGGCCAGATGACAAGCTATGTCCTCTCATCCTGTTTTGAACCTTGTCACATCTATCATGGATGCTATCAGACTCATCCCTCCATGATGTCTTTTGCATGCTGAACCTCTCAACATCATGATGGAGTTTTTTGATCTCTTGTTCGAATTCACGTATAATGGTGAAGGCGAAGTAGCCTTGCCTGAGTACTTAGAAGACTTCTATGCATTCCTTGATGATGCTGATGAGTTCTATGGAGAAGAGGTCAATATGCTACTATCATACACACTACGTGAATCCCCACAATGGTGGTGGTGCAGTATGCCTCCTGGGAGCGTGCACTCACTGGAGGAGTTCTGTGATCTCATTGAATCTACTTTCCATTATTTTGATCCAGAAGCTCTTGACCAAAAACTGTTACAACAACGGAAGGCCCCGTAAGAATTGTCTATGGAATTTTGGGAACGCTTCTATGTGTTGCAGTTTCAAGCTCTGAAAAGTCAGATGAAATTTCCATATATTTGGGATAGATTCGAATACTATCTTAACAAATCAGTCAATCCCAAGAAGAAGTTCAAGATCAAGCCCTGCTCAACATACTTTGGTGATGAAGCTGCGCAATCACGGATGGACACAGTCGTTGTCACAAGTGACTGTTTGCCGTCCCCTCATCAAACATCTCCACCATCGCAGAGTGATGCGGGAGAGTATGCACACACATATGTTCAACTGTCACATCCTTCTGACATTGCTTCTTTGAATTTTTGTGCAAGCTTGGTTGTGAATCCATTGGGTTATCACATGCATTTTGTACCTCAACCTCTGTCTTTGTACTCGGATGATCCTCTGGATGACACTGTCTTGTGTTCTTCCATTTCAGACTCTATAGTTGTTGTAAACGACGATTAAGCCATCAATGGAGTTGGTGTTGCACAACCAACATGCGATGTCATTCATGAAGAGTATGACTGGGAGCTTGAACATCCATCGGCAGTAGAGGACCATCCATGTCTATCCGTACCTCCTCCATTTTTTCCTGACATCCTTGATGATCCTGTCATCCCTGATTTTTCATGTGTATCTCCGTCCACGAATGCACCTATTGTTGATCATTTGCAGGACACACCATATGTCATCCCATCATCTGACAATGGAGAGGACCAGTCATTCATTGAAAATCCACTTGATTTTTCATCTTCTTTTTCTGGAAACGTAGAGGGTGAACATCCTTGCTTCTCATCTACCCCTCTGTGTGATTCATCAAATCATGAGGATGCCAACAAACATCCTGAGTTTTTTGATCATGGTTGTTGTGATCTCTCTACTTATTCATCCAATCATGATGTTGATTCTATTGTTATTAATCTGTCTAAGACATGGTCTACAATGATGTGTCTGTCGATGAAGTTGAAACCCCACAGATTGTCGAGGCACTTCAGCCCGAGCTGATGGTTATACGAGGCCCTTATTGAGGTTGGTCTCACTTCCAATAAAGAAATTATTGAAACACTTGAGGATCCTCATCAATCATTTGTATGCATTGAAGATCAATCTCACACACAAAATTTGCTTCCTTCACTTGAACTACATAATCCCATCGCTCATTCAAGGGAGGAATCTTATGCAGCAAGCACACTTGCACAAAGTAAGTGGTCTACCTTTCTCACGTTTTCTTGCATGTCACGGTCAAGAGAATGTGTACACTTAACATCTGCATGTAGTGTCACACAACATCATGGTAAGTCCATGGATTGCGTGCCATGCACTTGCACTCACTTATGTTCTGTGGACACAAGTAAACTTGGAGTGTGTCTGTTTTCATTGTTATGTATTTCTTGTTTGCTAGTTCATTTAGCTGTGTTTTTCACGAACCATGCCTTCACCAACATGGGTCGACCAATGCACTAGTTGCTGCATTGGAAGTATCACTTCACGTGAGCAGGCCCATGCACCATTAGCTTAGGAGTAGGAGTAGTGTTTTCTTTTGGTTTGTTTGCTTGCATGCATGTTTTCTTACTCGCTTTGCATGTTTGTTTGTTTTCCTGCTTGTTTGCTTACTCGCTTTTCTTACGCATTTACTTTTGATTTTTTCTTTGTTTTCTGGTTTGTTTGCTTGTTTGCGTTCATAGGTTAGTTTCGCATGGACCGTGTGCGACTCTTGAATCAAGCAAGGCAAAGTACAAGAGGACTTGTACAATTATCAATACTTGGTTATCTGTCGTCCTTCCTTTGTATGAAGAACTTGTTATCTTTAGTCCATGATACGCTAATGGAAAATACGTACTGTTCAAAGTGAACCTTGGTGAAAACACAACACTTGCACGCTAACTAGTGTCACCTACTCTAGTCGGTTGTTTTTGGGTTAATCCTTGTCAGCTCAATAAAGTAGAGTAAGGTGAGGGGAAAAACCTTAACAAGAACATCAGAGGTATATATAAACTATTTCTCTGAAGGAACAACCTCTTCTTCTCTCAATAATTTAGGATCCCTCTTTCGCCTCTAAAATGAATAAGTGCTATGCATAGTTACAAAAACGAAAATGAAAAAATGAAAAAATGAAAAAATTTCGGAAAAATGAAAAATGAATAAGGCAAAAGAAGAGAAAGGAATCCTGAGCAGAGAGGTGATGCAGGTAACTCCGCTGGGGTACTAACAAGGTTCACTGGTAGCAGAGTGATGCTTGTGTTCTTGCGTGATTCCGTGGGGGTATTGTCCAAGCCTGCTGGTAGTGGAGCAACACAAGAAATGAAACTAAAACTCTGACAATAATATGACTTGTGCACCAATATACCCCTCATCCGCAATCGAAACAACTATTGACTTGGCTTGGAATGTGTGTCGACCGACCAAGGGCTTGGCATATGCTACATCTTACAATCAAGCAAGTGTGGAAACCAAGATGAACAGAGAACTGAACAATACTTCCAGAGGTGTTAGACTTGCTTTTCATGAACAAGGTCCATTTAGAGAGCTGGAGTTCTACTAGTGTGTCTCCAAGTGTTGTAGCGGCTACAAACACCCTCCAAAATTTTGCCTTAGCTTCGTTTTAGAGCCTCCCTATCAACCATCCTTAGCAACATGTCTTCACCATCAAACATATAGGCTTCAGTTGTTTCTCAGTGTTTTGTCAGCCTGTGCATGTCAGTTTGTTTCACTCCCCTTACAGGCTATCTTTCTGGACTTAGACCATGTGCTGGGTAAGTAGCTCCCCCAGAAAATTGTGCAATTATGGAGGGGAACCAACCTTCTCTCTAGAAATTGCACAAATCAGTTGGCCAGCTTGCTGAGCTCAAGAATTGTGCAAATCAGTCTATCAGGCGTCCCTTAGAAAATTGCCTAATTCTAAAGGGGAACCAGCCTTCCCTCCAGAAATTGCACAAATCATCTTGGCATCCTGTTGGGCTCCAGAATTGTGAAGAGCAATTAGGCAGTGTTCCTCCATAAAACTGCGCTATCTGACCCAACACGACTGCTCAACCCAGAAATTGCACAATCCTGGGAGGCAGTCAACTGCTGACCCTAGAAATTGTGTAATTCCTCTGGGACAGCTAGCCCAGCTCAGTCTAGGAACTGTGCAAATTTTCATCATAGGCTCGTAGACCAATGCATGTGCCTTCAGGTCGACCGGTCCCCTCTGGGATTGATCTATCCTAATTTGCATGCATGGGATGCTCTTCCCAAAATAGCAGAAGGCAACATGCAAAAGGCATCCCTAGATCTAGGGATCTATTTTTAGTATTTGAAGGTTACATGCAAAGCTCATTTTAGAAACCTCTCCCCAAGTGTCGCTTTTTTCTAGATTTGTGGCATGCACGTCATAACCTCAATTTTATCAAAACTTGTGAACCAGATGCTTCAAAGGTCATTCCTCACATCGATCTTGCAACTCTCACATCCCACATCACATCTATTGTTGGCACATTCAACTCAATTGTTTCGGGGTAAGCCTGCTTTGCATGTCTTGCACTGCGTTTTTGTCGCTTTTTGTGTTTCAGTTTGTGTGAATGTTGCCTACTTGATTTTTGTGAGAGCTTGCTGTCATTTTGATGTATGTTACCTTTTAGAAGCATCGTTTCAGTTTTCATTCGCATCTCACTACTATCGCATGCATGACACTGTTTTTGCACCAACAGTCATCGTAGCGATGACTTGCTTCACACACATGCATGCTTTCCCATTTTTTGAATCCTGCACTTACTATTTGCATGCATTATCATTCACTCTTTTTTACACTTAGAATCAGCATGCATTCAGACTTCTCATGTTTTCAGTTGCCCATCGGTGTGTCTAGGGTGACTTAGCCCAGACCTTTCCTTTCTCAGCTAGCATTGCGCATTTATGGAAGTGAAGGCTCTGACTTCTCTCTAGAAATTGTGCAAGTCTGGCCCAAAACTGATCTCTAGACTTGCATTGTGCAATTCTAGGAGGCAGTGCCTTGCTGGCCCCAGAAATTACACATTACAGTTTGCAGGCATGCATGTCACTGATCACTGAAATTGTGCATTTTGGAGTTTCAGTCCTTAGTAGGCTAGGCTGGACTGTGCATTGTGCAGTTCCAGTAGTCAGTGAGCCTCCCGATAGCTCGAACTATGCCTTGAGCAGTTTTGGAAGTCAGTATCCCAGCCTCCCAATGAAAATTATGCAATCTTCACAGACAGTCACATAGGTCTGTTGCATGTCAGTCCTCCAATTTGTTTTGGTTTTTGACTAATAGATTTCTTGTCATGAGTGTTGCTATGTCTCTAGGTATCACAGGTGTTTGTCTACCTCTCAGTAGCGCAGGTACAATGGCTTCCAGGAGAGAAGAGTCAATGACACCGTTTTAGTGCACAACTGGGGATGCAGTCGATCAATTGTCTATGAACTTGCCTATCTATGTAGACATCAAGTTGTTTATGGACAAGAATATCAAGATGAAATGGAAGCGAAATCACAGCGAGCAACACCATCAACAACAACAGAAGGTAGCACACCTGCATGCGACACATGCAAGAGGAAGGTTATTGACAATGTAGAGGTGGAGCAAAGTTGCAAGTTCAAGCGGACCCACTTGTGATGAAAGCAGCTTTGGAGACAAAGGCTATGAGGCAATGACTTGACAAGAGGATTGCGTGGAGGAAGAACATAAGCCGCACAAACGAGAGAAGGAGTTGTAGAAGGAACATGTATAACATGAGGCTCAATATGCATAGACTGATGACACTACGCCCATACAGGTTATAGATCCATTCAACAGCTGACATGGAGTAGATAGGATGAGCAGTGCTGTCGATCACATGCAAGGGTATTAAGGAACATGGATGTCATTATGCACATGCATGCGATCCCACCCATTTGGCACACTCACGAAAGTGAAGACAAGAAGAAAGTCCGACTGGAGCTGAACATGTATTTTGACAAGTTGATGCACATGGTCACCAGGACACACTTGGAGATCAACACTGACACTATGCATCTATGTGTTGCTGCTCCA
The DNA here is from genome assembly GCA_031772625.1 of Pinus tabuliformis. Taxonomy (NCBI): domain Eukaryota; kingdom Viridiplantae; phylum Streptophyta; class Pinopsida; order Pinales; family Pinaceae; genus Pinus; species Pinus tabuliformis. The sequence continues at coordinate 701,179,253 of CM062817.1, read as the reverse complement.
GCTACACTCAAGACAATGATGTGCATGTTATTAGACGAGTTGGACATATGAGCCATATCAGTGTACCTGGATGCAATGGAGGCAAAAGTTCGCTTTCAGCGGGATGTGACCATTGAGCGCACATACACCATCACAAACGACCAAGCATGGTATCAGTTCGCCACCGTCGATCATCATAAGGATGTCAAAGAGTTGGTCTCACCACAACTGTCTGAGTGTTAGTGATAACTTTCATGGCTTGCTCAAGCCTATTTTGTCTCGCATGGGTACATGTGCTTACTATTCAAATGTAACAGTCATAGAATATTTGAAGAGTCATGAGGGTAGATGAATAGTCACAAAGGGGAATGCCAAGGGTCACCCCACCCTTTGCTATATATAGTCCCTCATAACACATTGTATAGGCTTTTGGTCAGCCAAGCTTCCGATAGGAGTATCTTAGAGAAATATTGGAGAGTATTGTAACAAGCCTTGGCTTGTCCACTGCACAGAGCTAGTATATCTCTTTGGAGGAGAAGGCGACAGTGATTGTAACGTTCTACTGTCGGAACTAGTGGTTGGTCATGGTTGTATTGTATGACTAGAAATTTCACTTTTTAACATAACAGAGCCCTCACATTTCATGCATATGTCATATTGTATTTCAGCTATCTTGTTTACTATAAATGATATATGTATCTGTTTGGTTATGCATGTGTGTATAAACTCTTTCTATATATGTATGTATGAATCTTACTGAAATGTGCTATTGGTTTAACCATCACTTTGGATTTATAGCTTACTTGCCTTCCAGTTTGTGATGAATCTTTGCTCATGTGTTCACTTCTTATCCACGTGCTTTCACAGGTTTCCAAGGGGCACACTCACATCACCCTCCCTGTGTTAGAACCATTCATGCACCTTCCTTGACTTGCGGCATATGTCACACCCTTGTTAGAAACAAGGATATCTTACTTGCGTCTGGATGCAACCGGGGTCAAGGTGATACCGTACGATGCACTGCTGGGACTCCTAGACCAAATGGTCTGAGGTCTAGTTGGGACTTATTATTGGGGAGATTCCCTAACATGTTGGCAGGTCCAGCACCATCAACAGGTTCTATGCCTTCCAACTTCTCCTCCAATAACATCTTCTGCTACTTGGAAGTACGCTGATATAGCGTGGTGAGAGCAACCCACATCTCTTTGGCACTATCCTTGCTAGCTATGTGTGAGACTATATGGTCCCAGGCTCCATCTAGGATCAACCACTTCACGTTTTCCATTTCCTTCCTATATTTCTTCAGTTGATCTGCATCTTGGGGAACTGCCACAAGGTTGTCTATGTAGAGCTTCAAGCCATATTCATCCAACAGGAAGGACATTCCTAGCCCTCTAGATGACATAGTTGGAGGAACCCTTTGACCTATCCTGATCTCTTAGCCTAGTTGTGTCCATATCTGATCAAGTCGAAAAATCCCTCTTTCCATGTGCTCGAATGTTGCTTTTCTATTCGCACTCCCTTCTAGAATGCGTGGCTCTGCTAGCTACTACTGCCAATCAACAACTAGAATTTCGAACTTTTGAGACTTGAAGTTCCATGAGGAAAATTTTCCCTCTACTATGTGTGATTTTCTCATCCTCCCAACTTAGATTCTGCTTCTACATCCTACAGCAAATCCCTCTATGTTCGACTCAATGAAAAATTGAACTGCTGCTACTCCCTCTACCTGTTGGAATCATTGATATGGGAAATTTAAACCTTTTCTACCTCCTTCAATGAAAAATCTAACTTCCCCAAGCAACTTGGTATGCCTGGGAATGAAATGCGTTGCCTCAAGAATTTCAGCCTACTACTCCCTCTGAGTAGCAAAATTCTTTCCTTCACTTCTAAGCTTCCTGCTAATCACTTACACTTCTTATACCATGTGAAAATTCTGAAAATTGGAATCCTATTGCAACAACAAGTATTATTTCTCCTAACTGATAAATTAATTATTTAGTTTATTGCTGCAGCAACATTGAAATAAACACACTAAAGATTCACAAATAAAGTTGCAAAAAATAAATATCGTTGGTACTGAGAAAATTCTAGCACACACATATAAAAATAACATTGTTGTTTTTGGAAAAAGGTTCCCCGGAAAAACCCAATGCGGAAAAAACTGGTGTAGCAGATGAGGGTTTTATTTTATTACGGAATAGTGAAAATCTAAGTACATCTATGGATTCCCAACTAGCAATCAAAACAACAATAATATCTGGGCAAAATTATTGAAGGGAATTACCCTTCTTCCACAAGCAATCCTGACACAACCTTCCTTCAGAAAACTTGGCCTCCTGAAGCATCTACATCACCCTTTGCACGACTTTGCGCAGTCTCTTTGATGTCAAGTCTCCAACCAGTCTCTGATGAAGTCATTCTGCGTGCCTTTACTGAGGAAATCATCTCTCTGGCACTCTGGAACCTCTACCCGACTTATGGAGCCGAGAACAAATTTGTCTCCAACAAATCGAACTATGAATCTGAAGCAATTGTGTAGTCCTCTGCACTACCTCATTGGGAATAACTCGACCCTCTTGCCATTGCCTCTCTGGATTTGGAAAACATCCTTCGGAGTTACTATCCCTTCCCTTCACTCACTGCTTCGATCTCTGGCTCTTTGGTAGTTGACTGCTGCTACGCTAGAAATTGATCTGCTAAGGAATTTGAATTTTTGGTGATCTCGATTGTTTTCTCCAAGTGCCCATCGACTTTCTCTTATAATCCACTGTTGGAGCAGCAATGGCCAAGATTAAAACTTAATTGATGGCTAGGATCAACTTGGAATCAATCCATATTAGTTTCTAGATGATTCTCACCTTGAATTAATTAATACTGATTAATTAACCAGTTTTCCTACATTTAGACTTAGGAAACATTAAAATATTTGTTAATAACCTAATTAGGTCACTTCTAGGTGGAATTTCCAGAAACAATTTCTGGGTCTTTGAGATATCATGTATTCTAGTCTCTCCACAAATTTTTTTGGCTAGAACACATAGGATGCTACAAACACTAACAAAAAATACCAACCATGGCTACTAAATTTCCAACACTCCCACTTATTCACGGATCGGGTGGTCGGGTGCGTCATTAAGGCACTCCTAGATGTTAAGTCACCAGTTCAATTCCTCGCCCTATTCGGGTGTTATTCTTGGACATGACCATGATGTAGCCCCACCATTGCCGAACTTCAAATATATATATATATATATATATATATATATATATATATAATTTTTTCTTCTATTTTATATATAAGTTACATTTTGAAAAAAACCATGCAAACCTGATTTATTTCATATCATTATTATAAAGTGCATTTGTGAATCACTATAAAGTAACTTTAATATATTTATTTAAATTACTTTTTACATGTAACTTAATATACAAAATAGCTTCATCATTCAAGTAAGTTTCAATTATATTATAAAATTGGGTCACTAAATAAATTATTTATAAAAGTGAACTTATAGACAAAGTTAAAAAATGAAAGTTTTTTTTTAATCTTCACTTGACATCTTTATTTTTTATTCATCATTACATGGGCCAACTTCTACGCACCGTAGGGCATGTTGGTCACCTTTTATGCTTTTTTCAAAAGCCATAACCTTCACATGCAATGTCATATATATATAATTTTTTTCTTGTATTATATATGTAAGTTACATTTTGAAAGAAATCACGCAAACCTCAGTTATTTCATATCATTATTATAAAGCGCATTTGTGAATCACTATAAGTAATTTTATTGTACTTATTTAAATTACTTTTTACATGGAAAGTTAATATACAAAATAACTTCATCATATAAGTAATTTTCAATTTATTTATAAAATTGGGTTACTAAATAAATTATTTATAAAAGTGAGTTTATAGACAAAGTTAAAAAATGAAGTTCTTTTTTTAATCTTCACTTGACATCTTTATTTTTTATCCGTCACGACATGGGTCAACTTGTACATACCATAGGGCATGTCGGTCACCTTTTATACTTTTTTAAAAATGTCATAACCTTCACATCCAAAATCCATTTTTTTTTTATTTTTAAACTACCTATTTTTTCAACATATTTCCATTTAGATAGTCACTTTCATCTTTTCAATCCATGTTTTTTTATCCTATAATGTGATTATTCGAAATGGACTTTCACTTAGTAGTATCAACTACTTTTCATGGAAATATTATATGAAAAATGTATTACAAAGTAAATAATTGTACCATATTACCTTATGAAAAGAAAATTCCCTCACTGATGCCAAAAAGTGTTCCAAATGTGATAATAAGAATTCCAAGCACGTGGATTAAGAAAAATGTGTATATTTTATGGTTTATGGTTTTTACTTCAAAGAACTGATGACCCAAATGAAGCTTCAACTAAACTGAAAACAATATTTAATAACATGAAGTGATTTGATCCCACTAGATTGAAAATAAGTTAACGAATTTAAATCACAATGATTTCCTTTGAATTGAATATTATTTATTTAAGTTCAAAATACTTAAACTTTTACATAAGCATTATATAACATATAAAGGATGATCGATTGATTTATGTTATTCTATCTAAACTTAATATTGTATTATTTATCTTTTTATGTACATTGTATTCCACTTGTACATTGTATTCCACTCGATAAGTTCTAGAGGATTTTTACCAAGGTCTCACTTTTGAGTCATTTTATTCTTCTGAAAAAGATAAGTTGTTGCATAATGGAGTGATCAAAACTATATTAGTGGCTCAATAGAAAGATAAAACCAAATATACCAAGAAGCAAAATCCTCTCAACAACAAGAAAAATAAGGGTTCCAAACCCTCTTGGCTAGCTTCTATTCCCAATGGTGACAAAAAACGAAAATAAAAAAACTAAGAAGAATAACAAAAATTATAATTTTTGTGGGTGACATGGCCATATAGAGTTTCAATGTTTCAAAATAATGAAGGTATTAGAAGTAGTGATGAAAAATTAGAACATCAATCTTGAATTTTATTCTTCTAATTTTTTTTTTCTTTTGTTTTTTCCTTCAATGTTGTATCTATTTTGTGTTTTGATGAGGAATTTTAGATCTTATTATATTTTTTTTTGTGTAAGATCATAATCTATTATTAATTTAGAAAATATTTACGTTGCATACATACAGATAATTCCTCAAAGTGCCTTGGTATGCCAATGTGGAAACTCGACGAAAGGAAGAATCTAAGGTTCTAATGACATGTCTATCAAAATTTGTTGGTCATGTAAAATATGTTTAGTAAGAATATTACAAAAATTAGGAATTATAGTCATGAACAAAAATATTACATAGACAAGAAAAGACAATAAACTAAACTAAAGAGTAAACATCTACCAAGAGTGTAACCAGTAAGAAAAACTATTGTAATTTCCTGACACTATAAGACCTCAATTGACTGCTACATAGGATAAAAACTTCCATGCACTACATATGCTCATCCATCATTTGATAGAGCAAGTGTAATTCCTCCATGTTAAGGATGAGTTCATCTCCATTCTAATTACGCTTAAATGACACTTTTCCCAATACTTCCTTGAGGTTCCAATAAAGATTGATTGTAAGGACACACTAATTTTGTCGTCCTCTACTTGTGCCTAGGTCAGGAAGCCAATTGGAGATTGACACCCTGACTTCTTCATCTGAGACATCATCTCATTCCTCGACCATTTCTTGTTCAATATCCTCAATTTCATGTTGCACCACCGAAGGAGCATGTGCTCAGTATCTCTTGGTTAAAGCATGCACTTTAGAGCAAGTTTGAACATTGATGAGGCTATCTTGGCCCCTTATGCTCCTCCTCGATTGATCTCTCTGGAAGGGCATGAGGACCAAATAGGGATATGTATTAGGTAAAAAATAGAGAGGGATAAGTCAGCTGAGATAATAGGGAGGGTGAAACCGCAAGGAAGGAGAAAGGTGGTAAGAGACTCCATATGCATACCATAGAAAATATCTCAAGAACCAAAGGAACGGGGGAAATCTAGGATGTAAAAGGTATTAACAATTTCTGGCCGATGAAAGGAACACATTAGTGAGAGGGAATAAAAGATACCTGAGACTTAGAGTGACAAGTTGTGAGAAGGGAAAGTAATGATTATGCCATGCTCGTTCAGAGTGAGAAATCAATTAGATTTCCTTGCTGTGTTAGTGTCTACAAGAACAAAGAGAGGAAGAACCATGAAAGTATCCAATGTGTCTAGCACCAAGATTCCACCAAGACTCCTTGCAATGTGAACACATGTGGGAGAAGAGAGCCTATTTGGTGAGCATGTGGAGAGAATAAATAAGGAATAAGGCCATGAGGTCTCAATCCTTTTGATTGCTTTGATTCAATGGAAAGGCAAGAAAATCATAAAAATATCAAAATTTATTGTTGGCACATAAAGGTTTGGCCCGGGTTTAAATTTAAACAACCAGGAAAACCCCTCATACATCATCCCTTTTGGCATCACCCACAACTAGGTGAAGTCTCTCCTAAGGTATCTTATGAGGGACTATAGGAACACAAACAATTTTGCAATGGTTTTCATAATGGAGTCACAGATGGAACCTGCCGCCATATCAAAAGAATGGGAGAATCACACCGAAGTCTGAAGAGTAAAATTGACCCTTGCATAACTGAAGAGATTGGATGAAAAAATTCATGCACTAAATTAAAATTCACAATAGATATGGGTAACATTAGGGCAAGCACAAAACTCAATGATATATGACAGAAAATCCAAAAACTCCAAGATAGAGCTCAAAATATTTAGAACGACCTCAACACGTTACAACCTGATGAGAAGCTAGAAGCTATGAAAGAAAGGACACAATTGACCAAAGATTTGAATACTCTAAGAACCAACTAGCAATAACTATCAACAGAATTTGAGATCTTACATGAAGAAGTTTTAATTGTAACTGAGGAAATTGGGGTTGTGCATCACAATATCATGCAAGCAATCCAAGGCAACATAAAAATATTAGGGAATCCTATGACACCTGACCTAATAGTTCTGATCTAGGGACACACAAAGAAAATTTAGAAAAAGTTCAAGGTAGTAAATAAGAAATTGGAGGTACTCAGTGCAAAGACAAAAGAATCTGTGCTCTCAATCACTCGACAAATGGACTGAGTCATTCAAGACAAGTGATAGGTGAGTTTTGGGGGCTTGTTGGAGCAGTGTTTTTGAGGCAAGATTTTGAGGATTCTATGTAGAGGAGAGTAGCATAGATGGATAACATGCAATAATTTTGACTAAAGATAACTGAGTGGAATGTGAAATATGTTAGGCTAGTTTGTAGGGTTGTTACCCATAGTATTAGGAATTTCCCATGGTAAAAGTAGGTTGTTGGTTGGCCTTGTGCCTAATGTAAACTTATAAATAAGGCCGCAATATTATGTTCTAGGTGTGCCTTATTATGTTCTATTTTAGGTGAGTATTCCATGAATATTATTCACTATAATTGATGGTTTAGGTTGGTGAGTCGTGACATTGTGATGTAATGCATAATTTTCTGAAGTAATAGCATTGGTTGTTTAGATAATTGTTTATTGTGCATATTATGGTTTGATTATTATGATTTATTTGTTATGTTGCATTATGATATGCTTTGATAATAATTGATTGACTACATGGATTAGGGGTATACTTAATTTTTTTTTGTTGTGTTAAGAATGATAGCATAGGCCTGATGTCCCCTTCACCATTGCAAAACTTTCATGGTTCTTGAAGTCCCTCATAATATGCCTTGAGTGAGACTTTACCTACTTGTAGGTGATGTTAAAAGGGTTGATGACTAAGGGTGTTTTTTGGCTATTTAGTTTTAAAACCGTGTATGCCCTCTACATATAAAAAATGACCAAACCTTTGGATGTTTCCTTAATGAATGGTAAAAAAATATATAGAAGGGAGAAAAATTCATGTTTGATCTCTTTAAAAGTTAGATCCAGCCTTGAAGTGTGTGATTCCTTTAATGGCATCCTCAAGATGATGGACTCATTGAAAATGGAATGCGAGGTGATGGGTGATCAATCACAGAGGCTATCACTGAAACCAACAATGTTAATCAACAGTTGTAAGTTGTATTTGCCTAATCCTTCGAGCATGTTGGTGCATGGGGGATTTATAGAGGCCAGATTCCATCCAACTACCTACTCTTCTCGTGAATCAAATGTTCCTTGGAGTTTGGTTTGAGTTATGAGACACCCCCAATGGGGAATTGCTATATTGAATCAAAATGTTATGGAATTACTATTAAGAGTTATCTTCATGTGAAGGAGGCTAAGGCATTTCTATGTAGGGAGCCTCTTCAGATAATCCTATGTTGTCTAGAAAATCAACAACCTTGTTGGTTGAGCACCGAACGTAGGAAGCAAGGGTCATTGGGATGCTAAGAAGTGTGGATTATATACATATTAGATAATTTTATAGCCTCCAATTGATTGCAATATTAGTAGTATTACCTCCATTGAGAAGATGTTTTAATTTTTTGGTCACTAGTTTGGAGTCCCCCTCTATTAAGGAACTTTGACTCACATTAGAAAGACCCATTAGGGGAGTTTTGAGGTCTCAAATGGGCCTCCTAAGAAAAATGTACAACCAAAATAAAATTTATAAGAACCAATAGGATTCAAGATGGTGATGTCAACCATGGGGGATGATTGAATCACCATTTTTGGAGTAAAAAAGTAAAAAGTAAAAAGTAAAAAGTTTAAAAAATAATAAAATAATAAAACTACTTTTTCAACTCGTATTTTCAACTTATCTCCCTAATGTTTTACTCAAATTTTGGGCAGGAGTACTCATTCGATGCAAAATTCGATTCCTCATCCAAGGAGTACCCATGTTGCATACTTTTGATGGACCTTGCTACATGAAAAATGAGAAATACATGAAAAAACATGATTGCAATCATGTTTTTCATGTATTTCTCATTTTTCATGTAATAGGGTTCATTGAAAGTATGCAACATGGGTACTCCTTGGATGAGGAATCAAACTATGCATCCAACGAGTGTTTTTGTTCAAAATGTGAGCAAACCCATAGGGAGATAAGTTGAAAATACAAGTTAATTTATTTATTTTTTATTTTTTATCCCTCTAAAATTTGATGATGTAACCTAATCTTATTTTATTATTTCCACTATTATTTTACAATTTCCTTAGGAGGCCCATTTTAGACCTCAGAAATCCCTTAATGCCATTTCTTGAGAGAAAAAAATTGCTACATTGTTGGTGTTGTGAATCATGTCTCCTAAATAGAAGAGGAGAGAATGTCCTTTCTCATTTTGAAAGATGACTCTATAACCAACATGGTGTGGACTACCCTTAGAAGCATTGTTGAAATTTAGTTTAACAAAACAAAGGGTAAAGGGGAACCAAGAGGTGGGGGGAGAATAGGAGGGAGAGGGGTGGCCAAATAGTGACCAGAAGATGATAAAAATAGGGAAGAAATTTTTAGAATTCACATTTCTGGGTGGGAGAGGACTAGGCATCTGGGGGACAAGGGGATATGAGAGAATATTATTTCACAACACTAAGGAGATTTTAAACTAAATTAAGTTCTTGGAGAGGATTGGTTCCTAAAGAGTCTACTATTATGGCCCTTCCATATGCACCAAAGAAGTAGTTTGGGCATCAAGGTCCAAGATTTTTTAATAAAGGGTTCTAAAATTGAGAGGGGCTCTAGTTTTTAATAGTGTTTTCAATTCTATTTAAGTATATATTTGAATGTTCGAAGAGAGTCTTCAATTGATACTAGAACTAATATGAGATACTACATGTATTGAAGGGGTTGTTGACATATTTGTGGTTGTTGTTTCAGAAGCGATAAAATGATGGTCTCTCAAAACCATACTTGATCAACTTATCTACCATCAAGGTGCATTTGTGGATGAGGAGCCAAATAAAGTGTGCCACCTTTGGCCATAAATTTTATCCCCATATGTGATTCCAAAACTTTTGTGATGGTAAATATTTGTGTCCTACAACTAAAGAGTAGGCCTCCTTGGTGGTGAACATGCAATTAGATGCTAGATTTGATCAATATTTTATTCCATTGGAGCTTGATCCAAAATCGATCCATGATTTCCTCATCCCCTTGATATGACTAGTTGTATTTCTTTTTCCAAGTTATCCAAGAATGGGATGGGGAAGAATTATTCCAATAATATACTACATTGATGCAAATATGGGAAGATCCATCATTGATTAATATGGAAGTTGTTGCCATGTGTCTTACAAGGTAAGGGTTGATTTTTCATCTTGAATATCCTAAATGTTGTGCTACTCAATGAGGTCCTTGTTAGCATTAGCATGATTTTAAATGAAGGATACTTTAATGAAATATGAGGAGTGTGGTTGTACTTGTTGGAAGGCGATATGATGCTATACTTTTGTTTCTAGATTTTCTTCCATAACTTCATGCCTCCTTATATCCACCTCCACTAGTTTTTTGCACAAAAGAAATTACTAAGAATTTCTGGGTCTTTAAGACCTAAATATTGCTTGGATTTGGGAATGAAAATCTTCTCCCAAGAGGAAAAGGACCACTTATTTTCCAAGGAGAATCCTCCCTATAGAAAATCTCACTGGATTCCTTTTATGGCTCTCAAAATGGCCTTTGGACTTGTTAAAGTAGAGAATAGATATATGGGGGGATCTTGAAGCACTTTTAGGGGGATCGCTCAAGCAACAATTTTGATTGACTAGAATTTCCAACGATCAAGATTATCCCTGAGATTTTGTGGGAGATCTCTCCAAGGCTTATGTTTCATAGAGGATTCCACCAAGGAGGCTCCTAAATATTTATCAGGTAGGTGGCTGATTTGATATCCCAAGATACAAGCTATATGTCTTTAGAGAGAAAGAGAGGTGTTCTAGAATATCTTAGACTTGGAAATATTGATAGTGGTGATGGAAATAAGAGAAAAACCATCAATAATATACTTGAGCATGTTCTATAACATATATGAGAAAAATGTTATTTACAAACTGCTGATGTGAGACAATGAAGTCATCACCTATAATATTCAATCCCTTGAGATACGCTTGAGAGACAACCCGGTGGATAGTACGCCCTAAGACTTCAGCTGTGATAATGGAGAGGAAGGGATATAGGGGTTATCCCTAGCAGATTCCCTATGAAGAATTAAAATTGGTGAAGGGGGAACCCTTAAAAAGGATAGAGAAGAAAGGGGAAGAGACTAGAGAACCCACCCAACTAATCCAATTATCAGAGAACCAAAAGGATTTGAGAACATGAAAAAGATAGTTCTATCTAAACTTTTAAAATTCCTTGGATAGGTAAACTTTGATTAGCATACTTCTCTTTTTGTACTTCTTCAAAGAGTGAATGATTTCGTGGGCTACCACTATGCCATCTAGAATTTTCTTCCCTTTGACATAAGAAATTTTCTCTAGGGAGATTAACACTGACATAATGGGTTTGAGGTGGTTAGTTACAAATTTCATAATAATCATGTATATGATATTGCAAATTGTAATGGGATGAAATCCCAAGGGATAATTCACCTACTCATATTTGGGAACTAAGGTAAGATAATAGCATTGAGTGATGGAAATACTAAAGTTATTGTTAGTTTTATTTTCTTGAGTAGATGTGCCAAAAATATAATTTTATGGTTGGTGAAAATCCTGACTAATAACAAAGAAAACAAGAAGGAACTTGTTGGGATGGGGTCCCTTAAAGCCCAAGTTTTGGGGCAAAATCCCAAGTTTTTTTGTATAAAATGTAAAGTCTCCGCAAGTTGTGGTTGCGGAGCGCATAGATAGTTGAAGTGTCATAAAGGGTTTTACCCTTCTTTTATGTAAGTTGAGTCGGCTTTTGAAGATCTACCCATGGTCCACGGACCATGGGATTGTATAAATAGGTGTGTCTTAGGATGTCTAAAAAAAGTACTGATGAGGAAGATGAATGTAATGTGTCAGTAAGAGTAAGAGCAAAGAGGTCTTAGAATAGAAGGAAGGCTCTGCAGCTGTGTGCGCAGAGGCCTAGAGTAGAGTCCATAGCTAAGTGTGCAAACCCCTGCAGTTGAGTGCGCAGGGAAGTCTTGAGTCTGTAAGCAGAACTGAAGCATTAATAAAAATATTATTCTAGAAATTCTTGTGTTTTGTCTATTTACTTATGTTTATATGAATGTGCCTTATGTTATAATGGGTTTATGAAATAATGGTGTATTAATGCGTGACTTTACATGATTGATATTGTTACATGAACGCAATTACTGTTAACTGTTTACACGAGGATTATCTTATTGTATGCGGAAGTTATTAAACACTTAAGTTGATCTGAGTAATTACTGGGTTAAGAGTAATCTTTGATGCACGTAAGTAGCTGATTCACATATTCAGGGTCCGCGGAAGACACTTGTGAATATTCGTGGAGGCATAGAGGTTGATTACGGGTAGTTATATCGATAAGCCCTAAAGGCTTATCGATCTGCATGAAGGCAAATTTAGGGCATAAAACAACATCATGATCATCTCTGGGTGCGGAAACTTGATTCTAGCATCCCCCCATACTGCTTTGGGTGAGACTTCAGTCCGCGCTCTGCGGGTTGATGCTGAAAGGGCCAGTAGTGTAGGGATTTGTTTGGCAAAACTAAATCTGAACCTCGGTCAAGACCCACTAAGCCAATAAATGGTTTTGTTGTTGGGACCAGGGTCTGCATAAAGAGATGTGCGATGTCGCATCACTGGAATCCAATGAAGAAAGAGATTGAGGAGTGGTTGGATAGAAAGATTCACGAATTCGCGACGTAAGAAAACATAAATCTGCATCTGATGAAAGAACATTGGTTGGATAGATATCTCTACAAAGAGATACACAAAATTTTCTTCTGTTCCTTCTCAATCAAAATATACGAGTGGATCGCTAAATTGGCAGACGATCAAGGAAGGTGGAGGCTTGATAGTCTAGTAGTGTGGACCCTAGAGCTAGTACGGAGATTGGAAGCCTCTGAAGATAAGATTGTGCATGCTGTCGATCAGTGGCTTGATCGTGTCATAGGAGTATTTGTGACAGAATTCACAGTTGATACCTTGGTCAGCTATAATGAAGCAGAGTGACGCTTCTTCAATGGACCGTGAGGTAAGTATTTAAGATCTTTAAATACTTGGATTAAGATTCTCTTGTGTGAAAAGCGGGTTATACCATTACCTTAATGTTTGGAGCTATGCGAAGTGGAAATTTCTTCAGGGATATAGGGAGAACTGGTCCTGAATATAGCCCGCTGATAGAACCTCTTCTGAGTGATGACTAGGGAGCAGCACAGGCTTCACCGCAAAGTGATGTCCAGTTAATAAGGCAAGGGTTCCCGCGAATATCTCATCCGTCCACACCACCTCCACCTTCACCTCCACGGCATACACCTTCGCCCACACTACCACCACCTCCACCACCATTCAATATGTCGAATATGATGAAGTTTCCCATTTTCAAGGGCTTGGGAAATGAGGACCTGGACCAGTTTTGGTTCATTGCGAAGGCCATGTGGACAACACAAAATATTACATATGATCATATGAAGAAGCACAGTTGGTTACTGCTTTACAAGATCACGCGTTGACATGGTACATTAAGTACTGCACTAATAACCCAATGGTGTCATGAGAAGACACTCAGATTGCTATGAATAAGGAGTTTGGTAGGCCTAAGTCTGAAAGTAGTCGATAGTAGGATTCAAAGAAATAATGACGAGAATTAATGAAACACCCTAGGAGTTGGATCAGAGACTGAAGTGCGAAATCCATGAAGCCAATATGAATCTCACAAACAGTCAGCACTGGGATTGGTTTATAGTCATGCTCCTGCCTCACTTAAGAATTTCCTTGTCACAGCAAAAGATAGGGACTCAGGCAGAAGCGCTGGAAATCACAATGAGGTTACATGAGACACCTATCTAGGACGTGACGTTTGGAGTTCAACAGATTCATGTGGAGTTGCAGAATCTATGCTTGGAGTTTCAAGGCTTGAAAAAGGAGAAAGTGGCTCGGCCAGAGGTGCGCGAAGAAGTTTGGTACCTCAAGTGTAAAAGCTAGGGGCATGATAAGGATCACTGCCCGGTTTTCGGGAATTATATGGCAGGAGGAGGGCCCATGCCTCTAAGGTAGGAAGTTCAAGAAGGACCAAGTATAGGGCCCACATTATGGTGCACTATCTGTCAAGTAGAAGGAAAGCATGTAATAGACAAATTCCATTTGCTGCAAAAATTTGTGCAGATGCCACAATAGTTATTCTGTAATTTCTGTAAATCAATAGGCCACAGTGAGCGTAACTCCCGTAGCTATGAATTGACGATGGAAAGAACTCTAGTGTATCGAATGCAAACATAAACTCGTCCTTTAGCTCTAGGCACTGGGGGAGAGCACGGAGGATATCAGAGATGCAGATGAGGCCGAGGAGGAGGAGGACCTGGGAGAGGTCGAGGACAAGTTATTTGCTATAATTTCGGAGTGCCAGGAAAATATGTGCGCTAATGTATGGGCCAGACACACCCGTCGTGCCGTATTGTACTCAATTTGATCACACGATAGAGGAATTCCCTATATTGATAGATAAGATGTAGGAGAAGAAGGCGTAACCTCAGCAGCCTACCCAGAATCTACAGATGATAAGGGCTAAACCCCGCGAACAAGATCCCAATGTGAATATCGTGCTGTGAAGTGGAATGATGACCGATGAGGATAAAGGAAAGTAGCCTGAAGAAAGTGAGTGGGTCTGTAGAGCTCCCGAAAAAGTGGTCAGGTTTGACTTGGAGTGCATGAAAGAGACATTCATGGAAGTGAAGAAAAGAATCGCTAAGGCTTCTACCTCAATAATTCATGACAAGTCTTCTGAAGAAGTTGACCCCTCCATGCTTACTACCTTCTTGGAGACCTGTATGAAGCTGCTACCCGATAGCAAGGCCATGAAAGGATTACATGAGTTGATAAATAAGTGTGCCGATAAAGAAAATTCTCCTGAAGGACCTTGCATAGTCAAAAAAATTGGTAAGCATAAGGCAAGAACAGGGCGTGAGATGAGGCTCACTGCACAAATAGGAGAGTATGAAATGGATCAAGTTATTCTGGATATTGGGTTGGATGCGAATGTTTTGCCTAAAAAAACATGGGAAATAATGGGGATACCTATGCTACAGTGGTCTCCGATTCAATTAAGAATGGAAAATCAACAGAAGTTTATCCCCATGGGAAGATTACAGGGAGTAACAATAGATATAGAGGGCGTAAGCGCGTTGGCCGATTTTGAAGTAATAGAGATTGTTGATGACAACAATCCCTACCCTAAGCTCCTAGGCATTTATTGGGCTATCAACATGACTGGGGTAATCAATATGAAGAAGCAGACAATGTCTTTTGAGAGGAAATCGCTCTACGTAGTAGTACCTTTAGACCTTATAGAGGAACCACGCTATACTAAACCAGTTTGCGATGATGAAGAAAACGACAATGATTTGGACCAGATCTATAAAATAAGAGTGCGAGATCAAGATAGGGTTAATAAGACAGATGATGGATGCATTGCATGGGACCGCAAAAGTTCCTGTACATCAGATTCAGATGAGGAATTGGAACATGACAGAATAGATTGCACGAAGTATCTATGCTGCGCTGTAATATGATGACTAAATCGCTGCACTGTGTATCATCTGAGGTAAGAAGTTTTCTTTATTATGATGGTCTAACTGATGTAGATAAATTTTTGTATGAATTTGAAAGGGAAGTGTCTGAGAAGCATCGCTTCCAAGCACTAGATTTGATGCTGCGCGCTACGCCCACAAGGTGGTGGGGTATGCATAAAGACAATTTTGATGGGTGGCACAAGTACAGAAAAATGATGAGATTGTGATTTGCTCATGGAATGGAGCTGTGACTTGAGTGGGTGCATTTATTATGTCACACTTTGGATGTAATACCAATGAATTGGTACTTAGAAATAGAGCTCTGCCATGACACTGAAGAGTGGGACATTTTGACACAGGGATTATTGATGACATTCCACTTTGAAGATGGATTCGAATGCATTGATGAGGTGCTGTAGGAGGTCAAGGTAGTGATCTTTAGAATATTGCAGGATCCTTTGGACTTGATTCAACCAGATTGGAGCACCCAGCTGCGCCATGCGCTGGAGTGCTATAATGTGACTGTCGAAGAAGAAGAGGAGGATCCAAGGAACATTAACATCCTAGAGGTAGAAGGCCACTGCAAAGTTGAGGGGCCACAGATAGAGAATCTAGATATCACCGCGCCATTGAAAACTAGACAGGTAAATATTGGCATAGAGGCGGAACCGAAGTTTGCGAAGATTGGAGACTACTGGGATGATGCCACAGTAGATAAGGTTGCTGAGCTACTTCGCGAATATCAAGATTTGTTCCCTACAAAGTTCTCACATGTAAAAGGAATCATAGGAGATTTGGGAGTGATGAAAATAATTTTGAAACTGGACGTGAAGCCTGTTAAGCAGAGGCCATATCACCTTATTCCCAAATACAAGGAAAAGGTTCGTCTAGAGTTGGACAAGATGCTTGCGGCATGAATTATTGAACCGGTGGAGGAATCTGATTAGGAGGCCTATTCATTCACTGATGGGTTCTATGGATACCATCAGATAAAGATCGCACTAGAATACAGGAGTAAGACTACCTTCATGACTGAGTGGGGATGCTTTTAGTATATGATAATTCCTTTTGGACTTAAAAATGCACCGACGATCTTCTCACGCATAGTCATCGTGACGTTCAAAGAGTTCCGTCACAAATTTTTGGAGGTATGTTTTGACGATTGGACAATGTTTGGACTAGTAAAGTGCCATATAGCTACTTTGCTGTTGACACCTAATCTTCATGATTGGGGGAATTTTTTGTAAATAAATAAATTAGGAATGTGAACAGTCATCGAGAGATGAACTGAACAATCACTCCTATTGTATATAATAATGACCTACCTATGGAATAATAGACGAATCAGTTGTTTGTTTTGTGGAGTTACTGCCTGGCCTGACATGGTATCAGAGCCAGCTCCTTTTTTTAGCTATTATGCTCCTGTAACTCCTCTGTCCTGGCCTCTGCCTCTGCCTTATTCCCCTCAGACCTGAAATAACCTACCTCTGCCAGCACTGCACATCTGTCCATACTGTCATTTCTTGTTTTAGCACTGAGGCCTGACGGTGCCACTGCAGAGATACACCACCATCGATGAAGATCCAGCTTCTGGTATGCGCATGGTTCGAAGTTGAATGGTATGCGTATGGTTTTTGAATATTAACGATGTTGAATGAATGCGTTATGTTCGAAGTTGAATGCGTTTGGTAACGCTGTCTAGTGGTATCGACGTTTGGTTTATTGAATGAGTTTGTATCAGAAATTGTATTTGCGTTGAACAACTTTGGTATATGCGTTGAACCTGAATGGTATACGTTTGAATGGTAATACACCGTTTGGTATATGCCTGTGCGTTTGAACTGCGGTTTTATTGAATGGTAATACACCGCTTTTGTATATGGTATTGAACTGGCTTTGCGACTTTGGTATATGCCTGTGCGTTTGAATGGTAATACACTGTTTGGTATATGCCTGTGCGTTTGAACTACGGTTTTATTGAATGGTAATACACTGTTTGGTATATGCCTGTGCGTTTGAACTGCGGTTTTATTGAATGGTAATACACCGCTTTTGTATATGGAATTGAACTGTGGTTTTATTGGATGGGCACGAGTTTATACTGAGTAATGCCCAGTACCTTCAGTTCTACGTGGACCAGTTTCCTAGTAATTTAAGTGGGTTGAGTTGCATCTATTGAAGCTTGTATATCTGAATCTATATGGCTGGTTTTATCTCTACGTGTGACTGATACTTTGGAGCTGCTCTCTGAACGAGGCTCCAGGTTCCTCTATTCTCATTAATCACTGTGTATTTATAAATTAAATTGAAAAGAGAACTGTGTTGAATGCGTTGAAGGGGCCTGTTATATCAGAGTTGGTATATGGTGTCAACGTTGTTTGAGTATTATATCAGAGTTGGTATATGGTAATAACGTTGTCCCATAACCTTTTATTGATTCGTATATATGGAATATTAACTGAGTTTATAGTATGGTCCAGTTATATGTTGGATATATTATATGA
This sequence comes from Pinus tabuliformis, assembly GCA_031772625.1. NCBI lineage: Eukaryota > Viridiplantae > Streptophyta > Pinopsida > Pinales > Pinaceae > Pinus > Pinus tabuliformis. Next base: position 701,161,083 of record CM062817.1, on the reverse strand, counting down.
GGATGTTTTTATAAACATTGGAGGGATTTGAAGAAAACATAGTGCATAAAGTATTTGAAATCTTTTTGCCCTTTTGAGTACAATTTCACTGTATATCAGCAGAAGTATTTTTTCTATCAGCAGAAGTATTTTTTTTATAGAATGCATTCAATCATCTCTATGGTAGGAATAGTTCTCACTGGCAAGGAGAACTATCCTGAATGGTCCCGGATGATAAAACACACCCTCATCTTCAATGAGTTGTGGAAAGGAGTGTGTGTCGGAGAAGGAGACAATGACCCAGTACAGCCTACCTCAGACAAAGAGCTCGTCATTTGGGAAAACAAGAACAGCAAAGCTTATGCATTAATCGCAGCATTTGTAAATGAAGAGGTGAGTCACCATATTTCATCATATTCAACCGCCTTTGAAGCTTTACAAAAGCTGAAAGAACTCTATGACTCACATTCTGCACTTGAAGTTGTTCAGCTCATGATTAAACTCTTCACTCTTGAACTGAAAAATAATGATCCTCTTGCTCTTGCATCTAAAGTAAAGTCTATAATGCATGATATCAAATCCACTAAGGTTGAGCTGGATATCCCTCTTATTGCTTTTCTCAAGGCACTCTATCCTACTTACTCCAATTATCTTGAGTCTTTACAAGCAAATGGAAATCTTAAAGATATAACCTTTGACTCTCTTGTGAAAAAGTTTGTTGAAAGAGAGAAAGCCTTTGGAAAGAAGACAACCCCTGAATCTTCTGAAGAGACTGTGTGCCTTGCTCATAAAGAAAAGCATCCTGCTCAAGATTCTACAAGAGGAAGAGGTGGACGAAGAGGAAGAAGAAGATATTTCAGAGGCAGGGGGGGCAGACATTCTCAAGGAGAAAAGGCAGACTTACACTGCATTCACTGCAAAAGAAATGGATCACATGATGCCTCTACATGCAAGCTACCATGGGACAAAATTGAGTAGAAAAGAAACCAACAGAAAGGTAAAACTGATGATACAGACAAAGGTAAAGCACCTGAATCCGCTCACTATATTGAGGCACAATGTAACATTGGAGTAAATGAAGATTTGTTTAATGCTTCACTTGCTTCTTCGAAAAATGATTGGTTGCTTGATTCAGGAGCAACCTGTCACATGACTCATAGAAAAGATTTTTTTGAAGATTTCACTGACAATGTTGATGGAGCAGTATACTTTGCAGACCAGTCAAAAATCAAGCCATCAGGGCTTGGCACAATCAGGCTTAAACTGCCTGGTCTTCCAGAATTTCTTATGGATCATGTTCTATATCTCCCACAGCTCAAGAGAAACTTGTTGTCCTTGGTACACATCCGCCAGCAAGGTCACTCCATTCATATGTTCGATGGCAAGCTTGAGGTAAGAAAATCTTCTGACCACTCACTTGTCATGAGGGGAATAGAAGAAGAAAGGCTTCTCAAACTGCAAGGAACCTCTGCTCATGCACAACATTTCTCATATATTTCTCATCATGAAGAAGGTACACTTCCATCAAGTTTATTATGGCATGCTAGATTTGGACATTTAAACTATGACAGTCTCCGCTTATTGAAGAAAAATGGTGTTGCTGGTTTGCCTACAATTCCTAGGAAACATAAGCAATGTGATGCTTTCATTCTAGGAAAGCATAGCAAACAGTCTTTTCATGATTCACATTCAAGAGCACATAGGAAGCTTGAACTCATTCATTCAGATTTATGTGGTCCAATGCCTGTTCCTTCTACAAATGGAAATAAATATATCATGACATTTATTGATGATTACACCAGAATGTGTTGGGTTTATTTATTGAAGAAAAAATCTGATGCCTTTCAAACGTTCAAGAATTTTCGTAAATGGATTGAAAATGACGCACAATCTCATATTGGGTCTATTCGCACTGATAATGGAAAAGAATATACATCAAATGAATTTGAAAACTATCTTCGTCAACATGGGATCAAACATCAAACAACTGTGCCTTATAATCCCCAATAGAATGGTGTAGCTGAAAGAATGAATAGAACAATCTTGAATATGGTACGATCCATGCTTTTCTTAAAAAATGTAAAGATAATGTTTTGGGCTGATGTTGTTCTATGTGCTACATATATAAAGAATAGATGTCCATCTAATGCTATAAGAAACAAGACTCCTTATGAATTATGGTATGGACATGTTCCTTCGGTAAAACATCTCAGGATCTTTGGTTCCACCTGTTATGCTTTGATACCAAAGGTACATAGAAACAAACTTGGTGCTAGAAGTCGTAAGTGTATCTTCTTGGGGTATTCAAACACCTCCAAAGCATACCACCTCTATGATGAAGTAAATAAAAAGTTTGTTGTATCCAGAGATGTAATTTTTCTTGAATCATCCAAATCTGACAATGTTGTTGAGAGGCAACTTGATCGCTTGGATAGATTCGCAAAAATGAAATCATTTCAAGAATTTGATAATCAGATTCCACATCTTGAAGGGGGGATTCCTATACTAGATCAATATGTGGAATATTCTTCTGAAGAACACTCTCCCCCGACTGAAACTCCAACAACGGATGATGCTTTAAGTGATGTAATTGATAGAATTGGGAGACTCAATCTTGATTCAGTCCCAACTCGATCAATAGAGCAGCCTGGACCATCTCAGAAAGGTCCCCCAAAGTGGCTGACAAAGACACTTGAAAGTGTTCATCCTGATGAAATTGGAAAAACAGGAACCAGAAATTCAAACCGACAAAATGGAGGTGATGTAGATGACTCTAATTCACCTGTTGATATGGATGCTTCTTATGATTGTGAATTGAACTTGTCTACAGATTTTGAACCAACTTCCTTTAAAGAAGCTTCTTCTCATGATGAATGGAAAGAAGTGATGCAAAAGGAGTATGATGCCCTCATAAAGAACGGCACTTGGAAGCTGGTTGATCCTCCATTTGTAACCAAACCAATTGGCTGCAAGTGGGTCTACAAGAACAAGTACAAAGTTGATGGCTCACTTGACAAGCGCAAAGCTAGGCTTGTGGCAAAAGGTTTTGCATGAAAGGAAGGGGTCGATTATGAGGAAACTTTTGCCCCCACAGCAAAATGGGCCACCATCCGGACACTCTTTGCACTAGCAGCTCAGAATGGTTGGAAAGTCCATCAAATGGATGTAAAAACTACCTTCTTGAATGGAGATCTAAAAGAGAATGTTTTTATGTCCCAGCCTAAAGGATTTTCTATGAAAGGACATGAACATAAATTATGCAAACTTGTGAAGTCCTTGTATGGCCTCAAACAAGCACCGTGAACCCGGTATGAAAAACTAACTGAGCATCTTCTGAAACTCAACTTCAATCATTTTTATCTTGATGATGCAACTTTATTTGTCAAGAAAGTTGGCAAAACAGTTGTATATCTTGTGGTATATGTAGATGATCTTTTAATGACAGGGAACAATGAAAGCTACATTGCATCCATAAAGAAGGAATTGGGGAAAAATTTTGAAATGACTGATTTGGGCTATGTTCATTACTATCTTGGCATTGAAGTAACCCAACATCTAAAACCCATATTTATTTCTCAAAAGAAATACATTGGAGATTTGTTAAACAGATTTGGCATGACAGAGTGCAATCCTCTTTCTACTCCAATGGAACAAAACTTAAAGCTCACATCTATTGAAGGAAAGGAATTTGAGGATGCAACAAAGTATAGACAGCTTGTAGGAAGTCTCATCTACCTCACTACTACTAGACCAGACATTTCATTTGCTGTTGGAATCCTCTCCAGGTGTATGCAAAAGCCTTGTGAGGGACATTGGTCTACTGCAAAAAGAGTTCTAAGGTACTTGAAGGGAACTCAAGACCTTGGAATCAAGTATACACAGGTGGATGACTTCAGCTTGATTGGATACTCTGATTCAGACTTCGATGGAGACAAAGAAACTGGGGTATCTACTTCAGGATATGCTATGAGTCTTGGATCAGGAGATGTCTCCTGGAGATCACGCAAACAATCAGTTCCAGCAGATTTCACAACAGAAGCAGAATACGTGGCAACAGTTGAAGCAACGAAAGAAATTGTGTGGCTCAGGAAAATTCTTGAAGATTTGTAGGTAAAACAAGTACAATCAACTCCACTCATGATTGACAACACCTCTGCAATAAAGTTGGCCAAGAACCCAAAGTTCCATGATCAAACAAAGCATATCAATACTAAATATCATCCGATTCGACATCATGTTGAGGCCAAAACAATCCATCTCTGTCATTGTTCCACAAATGAGCAAATTGTAGACATCTTCACCAAAGCAGTTGGAAGGGAAAAGCTTGAACGATTCAGAATGATGCTTGGTCTCACCAACATCCCTTCAGATTAAGGGGGGGAATGTTGACACCTAATCTTCATGATTGGGGGAATTTTGTGTAAATAAATAAATTAGGAATGTGAACAGTCATCGGGAGATGAACTGAACAATCACTCCTATTGTATATAACAATGACCTACCTATGGAATAATAGACGAATCAGTTGTTTGTTTTGTGGAGTTACTTCCTGGCCTGACATTGCTCTTAACGTTGGTTATGTGCCAGAAGTATCAGATTGCGCTAAACTTGAAGAAATGCTTATTTTGTGTCCCTTTGGGAATCTTGTTGGGTCATGTAGTGTGCAGACAAGGATTAATGGTGGACCCTACTAATATTGCAGTTATCATTAATTTGGAGACACAAAGGAGTGTTAAACAGCTGTGCGCAACACCAGGCCATACAGGATACTATCGGAAGTTAATTAAAAGTTATGCTCAGATTAACGCGCCTATGGACAAGCTACTGAAAAAGGATGCTACATTCTAATAGGATTAAGAGTGTCAATGGATTTTGGATGTATTAAAGGAGAAGATGGTCACTGCATCGATCCTAGTCTTCTTGGATTGGAAGAAGAAATTTAATGTGTGTTAGCACCTAGATTGAACCTCAGGCTGAAGGAAGGCAATGCCAGGGTAACCACAAACCACGCTTAGCCAAGTAGCTAGCCCTACTAGGCCAGGAGAGGGCTCTCTCCATAAGGATCTCAGCCAAGATGACTAGATCAAGAAATGATATTAGGATAGGTATAGTAGCACAAGGTTTGATTTGATTTTGAAGGGGTTTTGCTAGATCAGGAGGAGCCAGACAGTTAGGGCAAGGAAATTGGGTCAAAATTGCAGGGTGTTCGATGGGGCAAGGTAGGCACAATAATCAGAACCTTAGGGTTTGATGGATGAGGTGAAAAGATAGGTGAGGAGCTAGGAAGAGCATGTAAACCTCATGGATTCTTCCTAAACTAAAGAAAACACAGACTGTGAAATGTCTACCCAAAACAGAGCATAAAAGTTATGGATTCTGCCTTTCAGACTTGTATACTTTCACATAAAGAGTATGAAATGATGAAATGGAATCAAAAATACATTTTAACACATGAAAACATAAGAAAAACTGAATTGAGCATCATACCACATGGATACCAAAGAAATAGCTACAAGTTTTCATTAATCTCCTGCTATAACTGATGCAAAATGATGTCTATCAAAGCCTAAGCATCCCACTGAGTCCAACTGAGTCCAACCCTTTAAAATGAGAAAGAAGAAGAAGATATAGACATTAATTCAACCTCCTCCCATCCTCAGGGGTTGAATCCCTAAGATTAGGGACCAATCGATCAAAAACTAAAGAAGAAATTGGAATCTAGGCAACCTAACAACTTGCCTCTAAAAGGGAGGAAACCGATTCATTTGTCCTCAAGATAAATTTTGATCTAATGAATCTACCTCATAGTAACTACTATCCATATTATTTACATTCCTAGTCACCATTTACATTAGTAAAAACATCATTCATGAGAGAAAACCCAAAATTAGAGTCATGGCACAGTGAAGTGAAAATTCAGCACAAAATTGTCCTATGTGCAATGCTCAAGCTCTATGGCAGCACTTTTTGTAGGACCATTTTGGAGGTCTTCCCAGTGTCTAGATTTAGTTCATGATAGCTCATTGGAAATCCTGTCATGTCTATTTTCCAAATCTACCTTTAGTTTCCCATTTGGAGTTGATTTGACCCCTGAAAGGATGATTCTCCCAAGACTGCTTCTGTGCACAACGCCATGGGCAGAAAGGTCATTTTTTGTGTGTTTTTTGACCTTTTCGTTGACAAGTTTTGCTCCAAAAGCTTAAAAAATGCACAGGGTGCATGTAATCATCATTGTGAAGCCAAAAATGCTGATCATTTCCTGTTTGGAAGCCCCTAGAAAATGCGCAACACCAGTGGCGCTACGCATAGAGCCAATTTTTCTAAGTCAAAAATTGCAAAATTCTTCAAAAGGTAAAAATTCTCAAAACTTACTCAAAATTTGTGGAGAAAACCACCATCAAGTGTCTGGGTTAGCAAAGAAAGCTTCAGCAAGAAACCTAAGCCTATCACCCTCCTTTTTGCCTTTGAGTGCTTGTTTTAGCCTTGTCTTCATTTGCTTGACTCTTATGTTACAAATCCTGTTCTGGGTCCTGTAATGGCGAGCCATGTGCCTCATGATTTGATTGTCCCCATTGGCCCTTAGTAGAAGCTTCTCCAAATACAAATTGACGCTATCAAGCCATATTTATCTATCCTCTTCAATCTCCTTTTCAAGCCTTTGTTTTTTAGTCAAGGTGGTTGGGGTTTCTTCCTCTTGCATTACTGATTTGCCTTTGTCACCTTGCTTCTTTGCCTTGAGAAGTTCCAGCTCCATGACGACCTGTTTGTCACTTAGTTGCTTTTTCTCTTGCTCAAGGTATGAAATGACATACTTAGCTCTCGCCAAGTTGTCCATTAGTGCTTGGATTTGTGCATCTTTTTCCTTTATGATTATATTTTCATTTGTCGCCTCATCTTGAGCCTCCAAGTCGACTATCTCAATGCCATGATGAATGTGTGGTTATTCTAGTCCATCATGCTCCATCAAATCAAATTCCCTTTCCTCTTCATCATTGAGGCTTTCCTCTAGCTTCTTTTCCTTCCCTTTATGCACCTGCTGCACCTATTGTACCTGTGGTGTTGATGAACAAGGCAAAGCCCCTTCCACAGTTTTTGGAGCAAGCATTTTCCTATGAGCTGATGAAGAAGGAAAGGCCCCTTCCACATCAAGTGGAGTAAACACTTGCCTATTCATTGCAAACAACTTTCTGGCCCCTCTCTAATATGCTTTTTAGGTTTCTGGCTTCTCAACAACTTTAGTCTCTTTAGCCTTCTTACTTTTATTTACTTTGGTACTGCTGGAAGGCCTTTCTACTTCTTGTGTCACCGATGGAGGAATCTGACAACCATTGAAGATGTCATTGGCAATAAATGTATCCCAGGAGATGTTGAGGAGGTTGAGATGATGTACCACAATAATCTTAATCAAGGAATAGTGATAAATAGTATACATTTGATGGGGGTATGGCCTTTTCAGTGCAATGTGGGCCATCTTCTCAATGTTCTTGAATAAGAAGTACGGGATGTTCGACATTTTCACTCTCGTGAAGTGCATAAGAATCCTAATATGATAGGTGTATAATCTGGAAAATCTGCCCTCACATGTAAAATACTTCATACTGATCCTCATCATAGGGGCATACTTGTCGTCAAGGAACCTGAAAGGAAAGGTCCTCTTCTTTTCATTCCTGTACCTAGGTTTTATGTATGGCTCATAGTAGTGCTCATCCAAATCTTGTGCTTTATACCATGTTTCCCCCACATTCAGAGTCCTTGTAGCATCAATAATGATGGACGATGAAACTGTAAATGTGACCCCGACAAGTGTTACCTTGTTATCATGGAGATTGGCTACAAAAAGCCTGGTCAGCTCAAGATGATGTTGAACTCTTTGTACCTGGTCACAAAACTCATAACGCCGTAGATGCTTGAAACAAGAGACAGTCATATGAGAAGCCTGTAACTCTCTGATGTTTGATGGTTCCTCTCTGATAATTCTGCCTCCCTTATGTGGTTTTCTCTGATGCTGAGGTTCATCTCCCATGCTTTCACTGCCACTGTTTTCCTCCTCCTCATAATCTCTATCCTCTTTATCCATGTCTTTTGAATTTGAAACTTTGAAACCTTAGAGAAGGTAATCAAGAAGTGAGTTATGGTGAATAGGGATAGGGGAAGGGGAGAGGAGTTTGTGCGATGTAGGATGAGATATGTATGATGTGAGAGTGAGAAGGAGGGTATTTTTTGGTAGGGACTGTTTAGTAAATAGGGGTTTAAGGATTTTGTTTTGGGGATTAGGGTATAGGGGATAGGTGTAGGGATTTTGTTTGGGGGATTAGGGTATAGGGGATAGGTGGAGGGATTTTGTTTGAGGGATTAGGGTATAGGGGATAGGTGGAGGGATTTGACAACAGAACGTGGGAATAATCTCCCACTTGTTGTTTTCTTTCCACAAGGAGCCACAGGAGAGCTTAGTCATTTATCCAGCCCTGCAACGCACATTGTTTCTCTACACCAAGAGAAATTCTTAGAGCTCACAGATTTTGTCAATGCATCTACAATATTCTTCAAAGTGTCCACCTTTAACAGCAACACCTTTTTGTCTTCTATCATATCCCTCACAAAGTGATACTGAACATCAATGTGCTTTGTCTTTGAATGGTAAGCAGGTTTCTTTGCCAAGAAAATTGCGCTTTGGTTGTCACAATGTATCCTTATATCTCCCTGTACTAACCCCATACTTGAACACAATATCTGCAACCAAATTTCTTCCTTGCTTGCATGAGTGGCTACCATGTATTCTGCCTCTGTAGTTGATAGTGCCACTACAGATTGTTTCTTACTCATCCAACTGACTGCACCTCGAAATAGGTTAAACACATACCCACTTGTAGATCTTCTCTGATCTAGATCTCCAACCCAGTCTGCATCAACAAAGCCACGGATATCCAAAATTCTGTCCAATCCTGGTCTTCCTTGGTAGCACAAACCATAATCACTAGTTCCACACAAATACCTAAAAACCCACTTCACTACTGTCCAATGCTCCTTCCCTGGTTTTCACATAAACCTGCTCAATACTCCCACTACATTTGCAATATTTGGTCTAGTACAGACCATTGCATACATCAGGCTACCAACTGCACTTGCATGTGGAAAACGGGACATGTCCTCTTCCTCTTCTTGTGTCTTGGGACACTGTTCAGCAGAAAACTTTACACCTATAGGAATAGGAACCTTCACCAGTTTACTATCCTCCATATTAAATCTCTGCAATATTGTCTCGACATACTTTCTCTGGTTTAACCAGAGCTTCCTCTTTGCCCGATCTCTTTTAATTTCCATGCCCAAAATATAGTTTGCAGCACCAAGATATTTCATGTCGAATTTGGAGGACAAATGGATCTTCAAATCCTGGATAATTTCTTTGTCATTTCCAACCAACAACATATCATCCACATACAATACCAGATAAGTAACATTGTCACCAATTAATTTAAAATACACACAGTGATATGTTTTTCTTTTGGTGAAGCCAAGTTCCCGTATAAATGTATCAAATTTCTGATACGACATCCTTGGTGACTGTTTTAACCCATATAGAGACTTATTTAACTTGCATACCAGTTCTTTCTTACCCTTCACGGCAAAGCCTTCAGGTTGCTTCATGTAGATTTCCTCTTCCAGATCCCTGTGAAGAAATGTTGTCTTCACATCCATCTGTTCTACCTCAAAATCAAAATCAACAGCAACAGATAAAATTGATCTAATAGAAGTTACCTTGGCAACAGGAGAAAAAATATCACCAAAATCAATTCCCGACACCTGGGAATAACCTTTTGCTACCAACCGAGCTTTGTATTTCTCCACCTTTCCTTCTGCATTTGTCTTCTTCTTGAACACCCATTTGCTAACAATAGGTTTCCTTCCAGCCGACAACTCCACCAGATCCCAAGCCTCATTTTTGTGTAAAGATTCCATTTCATCAACCATGGCCTGTTTCCAGAGTTTTACATCCTCTGAATCTACTGCTTCCTTCACAGTTCTGGGATAATCATTAGTAATAGATAAAGCAAAATTTTAACAGAAAGCAGATGGACTATACCTTTCTGGATGCCTTCTTTCTCGAACTAATCTTCTCACACCCAGAGTTTGTAGCTCTTCATCTTTTGATTCCTCCTCTATTGTAGAGTCTGATTCTTCCTCCTTTAGCTCAAACTTTATCTTCTCAGGTTCCTTTGGTTGGACTTCATGTTTAATAACATCTTTCACCTCTCTGAACACCACATCTCGCCTGTACACAACCTTCCTTGTTACTAGGTTCCAAAGCTTATAACTCTTTAAACCATCCTTATACCCAATAAAGATGCACTTTTCAGATTTACTATCCAACTTGGTTCGTTTCTCGTTCTGAACATGTACATATGCATCACATCCAAATACCCTTAGATGTGAAAGAGAGGGTTTCTTACCAGTCCATATCTTGTGGAGTCTTATTCTCCAATGCTGACAAAGGTGATCTATTGACCAGGTAACATGCTGTCTCCACCGCCTCTGCCCAGAATTCTTGTCCTAACTCGGCACCACTGAGCATGCTTCTTGCCCTTTCCACTAATGTGTTTTTCATTCTTTCTGCAACTCCATTTTGCTGAGGTGTATATGGAGTAGTATTCTGTCGTGCTATACCACACTTCTTACAGAATTCTTCAAATTCCTTATTGCAAAACTCTCCACCGTTATCTGTTCTCAATACGTTTATCTTCTTCTCTGTCTGGTTTTCCACCAGAGCCTTAAATTCTTTAAAGTTGTCAAAGACTTTAGATTTCTTCTTAAGGAAATATATCCATGTATTCCTTGAGAAGTCATCTATAAATGATACATAGTACATAGACTTACCCAGTGATGGAACCTTCACAGGTCCAAACACATCACTGTGCACAAGCTCTAATATTTGTTTTGCCCGCTTACCACCAGAGGGGAAAGTCAACTGATTCTTCTTCCCATATACACAATTTTCACAAAAATAAAAATCCAGAGATCTATTACTCATACCTTCTACCATACATTTACCATGAAGTATTCGAAGGCCCTTATCTCCAATATGTCCAAGCGTTTGATGCCACAACATGGTCTTCTCTCCAGAGACCACTAGATTTTCTACTCCACTTTTAGGAACCACAGAACTGTTGCACCCATCAACAACCGTGCTACCTTGCAGCTTGTATAGAGTTCCAATCCGAACTCCCTGTATCAATACTAGTGCTCCCCGAACCATCTTGCAGGTATCCTTCTCGAACAATGTTTTTACACCTGCATCATCCAACTTTCTTACAGAAATTAGATTTCTGGCCAATGCAGGAATATGCAGAATGCCCGGAAGTGTTCTAACCCTTCCACCTTGCAACTTCAACTTTACTTTTCTATGACCAACAATTCTAGCCTTCCTTTCATCCCCTAAGAAGACATCACCAGCATCATATTTCTCATACTCGCAGAACCACTCTCTATGGGTAGTGAAGTGAAAGGATGCACCTGAGTCCATCAACCATGCCTCATGATCTACATATGTACTTGAAGAAGCCAAGTACACATCCCCACCTTCATCTGAGGTGGTTTTCGCCTCTGTAGAAGGAGCATCATCAGATCCCTTTCCTTTATCAAGAGCTTTAGATTTACAGTCCCTTTTGTAGTGCCCTTACTTTCCGCATTTCCAGCACACCACCTTTACAGGTTTTCCTGGAGATTTAGATCTCCCACTCGATGACTTATTTTTGTTTCTGTTCCGGGACTGTCCTCGTACAGAAAAGGCATCACCATTCTGATTCTCCATATTTTTCCGTCTCATCTCCTCCATTAGCAAGGATGAGACTATTTCATCAAACTGCAAGGTAGTTGCATTGCTACCTATTGTAATAACTAGACTATCCCATGAATCTGGTAGAGAACACAACAAAATAATGTGCTTATCTTCATCCGAAATTTTAATATCAACAGATGCTAACTGACTTACCACATTATTAAATGCGTTCATATGCTCTATCACCGAGTCTCCATCTTTCATCCTCAGGTTATACAAATTTTTCTGCAGGAACAGTTTATTCACCAGAGACTTAGATTGGTACAAAGTCCCTAACTTGTCCCAAAAAGCCTTCACTGTAGCTTCCCTTGATACATTCAACAATACTAAATCTGAGACACCAATCGTATTGTGCTCTTTGCCTTCCGATCTAACTTCTTCCATTCTTCATCGGACACTCCTGTTGGTTTAGTACTTGGATTTACCGCGATCCAATGATCTTTATCCACCAATAGATCCTGCATCTTGAGTTTCCACAACTCAAAACTCTGACCATTAAATTTCTTGATCTCTATCTTTCCAATGCTTGCCATCTTCTTTCACCACCAGAATTGATCTCACAGATCTCCCACTAAACAAGGTCTAGCACAGGCCCGAGCGAAACCCCTCAGCAACAAAGGAATTCCCTTGAAGCCAAAAACAACTCTGATACCAAATGTAGGTTTTAACCCCGTACAGAAATTACCTGCATATGAATTCTAAAACACAAAAAATAAACAATGCGAGAGCATAACACATAAAACACATATACACAGAGATTTTCCCCTAGATCCCAAAACTAAGACTACGAGCTTGATTTTTCATTATGTTCCTTTCAATGTTATAATACATATTTATACATGCCAAAGCATCCAATACCATGGAACGAAAAACCATTGCGTCCAAAACCATGGACTGAAAACCATCACGTCTAAAACCATGAGTGAAAATCATGCACAAAACCATAGGTGGGTCTGCCCAACCTAGAGTGGGGTTACCTGCACCCCTCAAACCCCCTGTGACTCCCCCCGCTATGCAATCAGCGCAACAAAGGGGGGGCTCCGCCCCCTCCTAACCCCCTGGTTAACTACGTGGGCTAGTCGTGGAAAGAATATAACACAACCCAACAAATAAGGGATATGGTAAGTAGGGAGGGTTTTTAGGCAACCTAGGGTTTGAAAATTTAAATAGAAAACAAACTTCAAAATCATGAAATGAGTGCCGGGAGGATGGTTCAAAGAGTGTACTTACTTGCTTAGAGGTTCTAGGTAGTAAAAGAGCGATTTAGATGGTTGTTAGGGTAGTCTTGGTGTTTTCTAGCCCTATGCGCAGCACCTTGTACAGGTGCGCAACGCTCTGGTTGTATGCGAGGCACCATGCAAAAATGCACTTGCACACAGGTTCTATGCACAACGCTATATCTGTATGCGCATTGCTCCCTCCTCTATGCACAGCGCCTCGACAATTTTTCCCTCCAACTTGCAGGTTGATTTTGACTGCAATCCCAGTGTCCAAATTGAGCCCATGATAGCTCGTTGGAAAGGCCTCTCTCGTGGATACACAATGGACCTATACATCACTGAAAATGATCAGTTATAGCCCCTGAAAAGTCAATTCTCCCAAGACTGATAAAAAAGAGCAGAATGAGGGTGCAAAAATGAAGTGTTATTTTGTAGTAAACTTTTGGAGGTCTTCCTCAACTCCAAATTGAGATCATGATAGATCATTGGAAATAAATTTCTCTCTAGTTATCAGTTGACTCATCAAGAAATTCATTTGGACAATCCAACTAGAAGAAAAATTGATTTTCCAAAAGTCACTGTAGAAGTGCAGCAACTCTCTTGTAGCAACTGTAGTTTTGACATTTCTCTAAAACCATGACACCTGTGTAAAAAGTGAAGGAGGTTTTTCATCCTTGGACTATTATGGACAAATAAATCTCTCACTTTTGCAAAATTTATCCCTGTTTGTTCTAAAACATAGTTTGAAGAAAAACCAGCCCTATGTTTGGCAAATGATTTGTCCCTTGGAATGACTTATTGAAAAATGATGGAGACATGATGTGTATGAGTTGGAATGGTCTCATAATTGATGAAATGACATTCCTTATGCCTCATATACTCAGATGTCTCTGATTCCATAGCCAACCCTAGCTCAACGGGTGAGGAAATTAGGGTTTAGGGCTTGTGGAAAATGATGATTTGGACACCCTTAGGAAAAGACAACTCCCTTTGGCATGCACTTAACCCTTTGAAACTTACCTTTTCACTTGACAATTTCCTTTGAAAAATTGATCTTTTGATGGTCTGGCATCTTTGGAACACTGAGTTAACAACTTGGGATGGTGAAATTATTACATTTGAAAGACATAAAATTACATAATGAAATAAGTATTTCTACTTACAAATCATCTTCACATGGTGAAGGGATGTTATTTGATCACCCTTTACTGGCTGGTCTTATGCAATGGAATGGAACCTCGACAACCCTAACGACCTAATGAAGCCTTGAAAACCCTAAGAGAACTAGTGAAAACTTGAACGACTGAATTTCAGGATGACATAAGGACCTCATGACTGATACAAATGGCATGATAAGAATAACTTTATGGATGATGTACAGTCAACAAGATATGAAACTATGCTAGAAAATAATCACATTTAGGGAAGAGTGATGTTTTTGGACTAGGACTACCATCAGTGACTAATTTTTTTGCATGACCTAGTGGAATGATAAAAAATTTATGTGTGGGATGCTTAAAATGAATATGAAAAGAGCAATTTTGATCACTCATGGAAGTATGCAAATACTGACTCTACCATTGGCTCCATTGGGGATGGTGAATCCTCGGAGGTGCCATGAACACCATAGACCAAGTAGCCTTATCCATTGGGCAAGGAGTAAAAAAAACTCAATCTGAAATACATGACTGAATACTGATGACTCAAAGACAAAAACTGACTTTTAATCAACTGAAAACTGACTCAATACTAAAACACAGCTGAGAAACTGAAAAAGATGCTCAAAATGGAGCTTATTCAATAAAACCTACTCTAGTTGTTCCATTCATCACCTGATCAAGTGAAATGAAACAACTAATGCAACCAAGTAATCATTCTGGTTGTTGTTGAATTCTTCGCAAGTGCTTGTTTATGAGAAAGAAGAGAGAACTACTGAAAGGAAACTTGCATGAAAATTTGTCAATAGATTGAATCTTGATGAAATTTCAAAGCACGAGCCCACCTGCTGACCTAAAGAATGTTGCGAAAGTATCTTCATAGGAATACATATTGATTTCCAGCCCATCTAATACGTTACTTCTTCGCTCTAGGTAGTCTTCGTACTTTCATTTTAAAATTTCCCTAACATCTATGTTTTCTTCCTTTGATGACTGTAGAAAATTGACAGAAGGATCCTGAAACTCACGAATGACTAATTTTTCTTGATGATAAACAACAAAACAAAAACCTTCTTCATTAAGCTCCTGATATGACTGCAAATCTTGGTATGAGCTTTGTTCTGAAACTCCTACTGAACAAGACAATGAAGTCAGCTGTCAGATCAAGTTTATATCAACATTCTATTCAGGCTCATAGTTAGCTAATGGAGAAGGAATTTTACTACATATATCATCCAACACATCAGCTATTGGATCATGAAAAATTTTCAAATATTGTTGCAACATATTTTCCATCAGTTTTAATGAGACTGCAAGACACTCTACAAGCTGCTCATTCTTTGCTTTAGATATTATGAAAAATTTTCTTTAAAAATTGAAATGTTTCAAAACATAGTGGTATAGAGTCATCTTGAATCATTTGATCATATGTTTCTGCTTCCAAGCCTTCATCTGCAATTTTAAATTCAATGGAACTCGGTGGCAGAAAATCTAGAGCTAGGGAGGCTTCTATGTCGCAAATGATTTCCTCGACCAATTCATGAGAAGGTTTATCCTTTATAGTGTTGAACACTCACTTATCTGCTTGCTTATAGTTTTCTCTTATTTTTGCAAATGAGGAGAAACACAAGGGTAAGGAGCTTTGATAAAAAAATTGATTATCCTCTTGATTGTGAAGATCAAAACTCAATGAGTGCTGATTTCTGATCACATCAAAGTTACCTCTGATGAACTGAAATGAAGTAAAACAAAGAGGCAAATATCCTTCACTTACTTCCAAATTTTTTGCACTTTCCTCATCACTGTCATAGGTGATTTGCTTCGGCTGATTACTGTATTCGAGCTACTGAAACTGAACTTCTTCCTCCCACAAACCAGCTGCTGATTGCTCTGCAAGACTAGCTCCTGTTTGAAGAACATAATAATTGTTGTACTGATAAAACTTTGGCAAATCATCAATATAAGTAATGTCACCAAGCATAGACATTATATTATCAAATTTTTTCTCCTCGGATTGATCTACAAATCCATTTTCAAATCTATGGTGTCTAGGATTAGCAAGAAAGTTTTTAGGGCTAGCAATCTTTTCTTTTTTTGGGACAGGTGGGTCATGGTGATCTTGAATAGAAAATTCATCTCTCGAGGTGATTCTTTGCATAATTTCTTCCATTTTACTTACCAAAATTTCGAGCTTTACCTCTGAAGATGTTAGGTGCTCTATAATGTTCTCCCTCTCTTCTTCCTTCAGCTTTGCCCTTCTGATCAATAGATTAGCCTCTACATCTACTGCATTGTTCTACATCTCTTCAAGTGTTGCAAGGTTCCTTTCCCTCAGCTGAAACTCCATTTCCAGATCAAAGGCTTCCGGGTAGTGCAAGAGAGCGGATCCAGGAGGAGGCCTTATATTAGCAGGCATCAAAAAATAGACTTGTTTAAACCTGGCAGAAAACTGTTGTACTATCTCCCCTGGAAGTATTTTCAGCTGGTTATACTCTTCTAGCATCAAGAAAGGGTTTTTTTTGACCACCCACTTGTCGAGGAAAAATTTGACGAACTGTTTGAAATCTGAGGTGCTCGCATCTGGCAGGTTTTTGAACCAACTCTTGACTTTTCCTTACAAAGAAAGAGAAAATAGACTGATACTGACATCCTCTTTGTCGACTTCAAAAAAGGTCGAGGAAAGTCTCAAAGTTCTACATATGTCTCTTAGCAGTGATATTGTCATATTCATGATCAAACCTCGGCAGGTATGGGTAATGATTTTCAAGGAAAGCATGGAGTATAGGAGGTAAGATAAGTGGTTTGTATCGATCTAGAATTTTACAAGGTGTAGGAGTATGTACGTAAGCTGTAGAATCAATCTTGGTCTCTTTAGGCTCATCAGGTTTTAGATGGTCATCATAATATTCAGGATAAGGGTCTTGATCAAGATCAAAGGCGTACAAAGAATTTGTTTTCACAATATTTAAAGGGAAGGAATCACATGCAGGTCTAGGATATTTTCTCAAATATAGTATACTTTCTAAAACCTTTTTGACATTCTTGGGAAAAGAGAAAAAATAATTGATGACAAAGAACATAATGTCTTGGATGAAATTCCAACTTGAATACCTAATCTTTCCATATTTTCCTTTCATGTTTCCGTTGGTCAGGTTCATCCTCTAATGGAGTCTTTGGATATGATGTCGAAACTGATTTAGAGTCACCAGGTGAATGATTTCAGCCTTCTTGTGTCTGATCGTTGTCCACCATCAACAAATAGATCTAAATATGAACTTTGATGATATTTCCCAGGGAATACAAAACCTTTCGCTTGTTCCCTAGTATGGTCGCCACTATGTTAGCACCTGGATTGAACCTTAGGCTGAAGGAAGGCAATGCCAGGGTAACCACAAGCCACGCTTAGCCAAGTAGCTAGCCCTAATAGGCTAGGAGAGGGCTCTCTCCATAAGGATCTCAGCCAAGATGACTGGATCAAGAAAATGATATTATGCTGGGTATATTAGCACAAGGTTTGATTTGATTTTGAAGGGATTTTGCTGGATCAGGGGGAGCCAAACAGTTAGGGAAAGGAAATTAGGTCAAAACTGTAGGGTGTTCAATGGGGCAAGGTAGGAACAACAATCAGAACCTTAGTTTTTGATGGATGAGGTGAAAAGACAGGTAAGGAGCTAGGAAGAGCATGTAAACCTCATGGATTCTTCCTAAACTGAAGAAAACACACACTGTGAAATGTCTACCCAAAACAGAGCATAAAAGTTATGGATTCTTCCTTTTAGACTTGTATACTTTTACATAAAGAGTATGAAATGATGAAATGGAATCAACAATACATTTTAACACATGAAAACATAATAAAAAATGAACTGAGCATCATACCACATGAATCCCAAAGAAATAGCTACAATTTTTCATTAATCTCCTGCTGTAACTGATACAAAATGATGTTGGTTGTGGAGCATGATTATCATCCTAATTTTGAGGTCTTTGTTTCAGTAAGATGTATACCCCAAGAAGATTGTACACCCCTCCATGCGGGGGGGACCTTTTCCCCCCCATGGGGGTTTGGGGTAGCCATTTCCCCCAGCTGGGGGGTCCAGGGGCCAGCGGTTCCCGGGCGGGGGTTTCGGGGGCAGTGCCCCCAAAGCTAAAAACAAATGTAAAATTGCCTTGTAAAATTATAGTAATTTCTAGTCAATCTGGGCCGTTCATTAGGCGGATGATCTGATGGTAGAATTTATGTTTAGTTTGGGGTTTTTTTCCCTAGAAGGCAACCCCTCTCTTTGTATGAGGCTATTGTATTGAGGCTGTGGAATGTATGTGTATTCTCAGAGTGAGAAACAGAGAGGTGAGACTGTGAGAGAAAACAGAGGAAATTACAGCGGATTTGCTATAGGTTGTGTCTCTTCATTTTGCTAGATAATAGAAAGGAAGGACTGGCTATTCGAGGTGGACATAGCCCAAACTGGGTGAACCATGTATATCTGTGTCTCTCTGGTTTTATGTGTTTGTGTTTTTCCGCATATTATATGTCTTGCATTTCTCTATCATATATAATATTTTTCTAACAACTGGTATCAGAGCCGAAGGTCTATTTGGCTGATAAACTCGCAGGAAAGAAGGGTTTCTCGTTCGAGTGGGAGCAATGGCGGAAGATGGTAAGTTTAGGGTTGAGAAATTTAACGGCTAAAACTTCCCGCTATGGAAGATGTAGATGGAAGATTATCTGTATCAGAAAGATCTATACCTACCATTGAGCAGAAAAACAAAGAAGCCGATGGCTATGACAGATGAAGAATGGAACATTCTTGATAGAAAGGCACTCGGAATAGTATGGTTGTGCCTCGCAGCGTCGGTCACCTTCAAAATTTCGAAGGAAACAATGACAGAGGGTTTGATTCAGGCGTTGGTGAAACTATATGAAAAACCCTCGGCCTCAAACAAGGTATTTCTTATGAAACGGTTATTTAATATGAAGATGTCAGAAGGTGGATCAGTCGTAGACCATTTAAATGATTTTAATATAGTTACAAGTCAGTTAAGTTATGTAGGGGTAAACTTTTATGATGAAGTTAGAGCTATGTTATTCTTGTGCTCATTGCCAGAAAGTTGGAATGGTTTAGTAATGGCCATTAGTAACTCTATTTCTGGATCTAGTACTTTAAAGTTTGATGATGTTGTCGGAGCTATCCTTAGAGAGGAAATGCGACGGAAAAGCTCCGGTGAGACATTGGGTAATGCTTTGAGTGCAGAGTCTAGGGGAAGAAAAATGGAAAGAGGAAAGAGCTCAAGATATTGCAATAAATCAAGGAAAGGCAGATCCAAGTCCAGATCGGGGATAGTGTGTTGGAAATGCGGAAAGAAAGGACATCTAAAGAAAGACTGTAGATCTCGGAAGGGAAAAGAAGGAGATGCACAACAAGAAAATAATCATGAAGCAAATGTGATAGGTGAGGTGTTACAAGATGCTTTGATTCTTTCCTTCGAAAATATCACTGATTCCTGGGTGGTAGATTCAGGGGCCTCATTCTATGCCACACCTGATAAGAAATATTTTCATGACTATGTTCAAGGAGATTTTGGACAAGTCCATTTGGGTGATGATAAACCCTGTAAAATTTTTGGAATGGGTAAGGTTCTTGTAAAACAACAGAATGGAAACCAATGGATACTAAAGGAGGTAAGGCATGTTCCAGATCTAAATAAAAATCTGATTTCAACAGGGCAGTTAGGTGGTGAAGGTTGTGTGGAAACTTTCACATTTAAAGCTTGGAAGGTCAACAAAGGAGCCCTGGTAATAGCAAAAGGTGAAAAGGTTGGTACATTGTCTTTATGCAATGGTATTTCTAACTCTGTTAATGCTTTAACTTCCAAAGGAGCAGATGCAATATTATGGCATCATAGGCTCGGACACATGAGTGGGAAGGGGATGAAGATTCTTCACTCAAGGAAATTGTTGCTGGGTTTGAAGAATGTTGATTTGGACTTCTGTGAGAATTTCATTTATGGAAAACAGAAGAGAGTCGGATTTCTTAGAGTTGGGAAAGAAAAGAAGAGTGAAAAATTAGAGCTTGGGCATACAGATGTATGGGGACCTGCTCAGGTATCATCTCTCGGTGGCTCTAGTTATTATGTTACTTTTATTGATGATGCAACTAGAAAAACTTGGATTTATTGTATTCATAATAAGTCTGATGTACTTGATACTTTCAAGAAATGGAAAGCTTTGGTTGAGATTGAGTCAGGAAAGAAATTGAAGTGTCTCAGATCAGAAAATGGAGGTGAATATTGCAGCAGAGTTTGATAGGTACTGTTCAGAGCATGGAATTTGCAGAGAGAAGACAGTTCCAAGAACACCACAAGAAAATGGTGTGTCAGAAAGGATGAACAGAACAATCATGGAGCGTGCAAGGTGCATGAGATTGCATGCAGGATTGCCTTTACAATTTTGGGCAGATGCTGTAGATATTGCTATTTATCTAATAAACAGAGGGCCTTCAAGTTCCTTGGATGGTGGTATTCTAGAGGAAGCATGGGCAGGTAAAAAGGTAAAAGCAAATGAATTTTGATGCAGCTTTTAACCCTTTTATGTGTAGGAGGATTAATTCATTTTTCTGTTTATCATACTATAACAGATTTGTTTTGAAAGAAAAATCAACCACAGATACAACAACATATGATGAAGAAGTTCACCCCTCTTGGGCTACATTTGCTGGGTCCAAGGCTCCCAAATGGGCATGTCATTGATTTGATTAAAAGCTCAAAATAATTGGACAGTGGAATACAAGCCTTAATAGGTGAAATTGACTATAAAAATGGATTTAGAATGCTCAAATCAGTCAGGAATGACTACTGGTTCTCATCCAATGGGTATCTACAACCCAATATAGCTCTCACAATGCTAGGCCGTAGTGGCTCCTAGAACTTCCACAGAGCAAAAACACTTGCAAATGACCTCTGATTGCTCTCCAACCTATCCCAATGGCTCTAGAATGATATGATTAGTCAAAACCAAAAAAAAAATTCGTCTCAAAAGGCCTTTCCTAGCCAAAGTTATGGCCCATTTACTCCAACTGCCAGTTTCCCCTGAATTAACTCCAGCTAACTTTAGTTAACTGTCAGTTAGGCTTGCCAAGAAATGGCCAGACCGAAAAAGTTGGTGCCATCGCCAAACTGACTGCCAATCTCACCATGACCGCTGGATTTAATGGCAGTTGCATTTAAGTTTGGTCACATGGGCGGTTAACCTGCCTTGGATTGCACGCCTGACCGTTAACGTAACGAGATCCCGACGGGTTTACTATTGCAGTTAGTAGAGGGCTATTCACATGGGAGACTACCAGTGGCTAGCTACTTCAACATCAACCTTTTGCCATTACTATTTAAGTTCCGCTGCTGTGGGCTAACGGTAAGACTTGGCGCTGGTGAAGGGTAGGTCGTGTGTTCGACCCACCGATTCGCAACAAAAATTTTATATGCCATTCCATTGTCCACCTTAGGGCCACGGATGCCCTGTATGGAATATTCTAGGAATATTTTGTGAATATTCTGAAGAATATTCCTTGGAATATTCTATTTCAAATTTAAAAAAAAAATTCAAAATTAAAGGTTATTGGGCAATTTTCAAATTGGCATAACTTCGGCATATGGAGACCATTTTTTGAACCATTCATGGCACCAGAATTAGGAGGACGAGACCTATCTGGTTGTTTAGGTTCAAACCAGTTCTGAGCACTTTCATTTTTGAGCATTTTTCGACACTTGGGACATGAGCCCCTAATCACGCCTCCCCATTGGGAAGCTTTTGGACCCTAAAAGCCTTCAATTACCTGTTAAAAAGGTGAGGGTACAGCTCCCTCACTCTATCCACCTCCATCCATTTTTCCTTGTTTGGTTTGCTGCCTTTGAGACCAACCCGAACATAATCAACATTTCCCCTCCTTGAAGTGCGTGTCCTTCTGTCAAGGATAGCATCTTCTTTCAGCTCATCCAAAAATTCTAGCGAGAAATCATCTATAGATGGCAGCTGAATATCACTTTCATGATCAACAATCAAAGGAGGTTCATACAAACGTAAATTCTCCACATTGACAACAGAATACATTTGCATATATGAAGGAAAATCTAGTTGAAAAGCATTATTTCCAACTTGTTTTAAGATTCTGAATGGACCATAACGAATAGGCTTCAGGTTTTTACCTTCTCCTTGTATTCTTTCCTTACTAATGTGTAGCCATACCTCATCCCCTTCTTGGAACTTGTGATTGACTCTATGGTTGTCATGTCTCTCCTTGTACTTGCCTTGACTTTTTTCAAGCTATTCTTGAATTTGCTGATGTATTAGCTGAATTATTTCAAAGAACAAGCAAGCTTTGTCAATGTCACTATGTCCCTCAATGGCAACATCCTTCTCAAGAATGAAATCAAGAGGTGACTTTGGCAAGTAACCAAAACAAGCTTCAAACGACGAGGTGTTGGTGGAAGAGTGCTTGGAACAGTTGTAAGCATGATGTATGTAGTGCAAATGTTCATCCCAAAGCTTGGGATGCTTGCTGCAATAACCTCTCAATAGGTGAATAATGGTTTTGTTCACTACTTCCGTTTGGCCATCTGTTTGCAGATGGAAAGCAGTACTCTTCTTCAACTTGGTGTCCATCATCTTTCATAGATTGGACCAAAAATTCCCAACAAATCTGGAATCCCTGTCACTAACAATGGAAGTAGGCAAGCCATAATGAACCCATACATGTTGAAAAAATAATTCAGCAGTTATAGTTTTCTTACATGGCATAAGTATACACATTTTGCTGAAATGATCAACTACTACAAAAATATAATCATGTTGCTTTCTAGACTTTGGTAAACCTCCTACAAAATCCATAGAAACACTCTCCCATGGTCTAGAAGGTACTGGCAATGGCGTATATAATCCAAGCTTCCTATTACTAGGCTTGCTTGTAGCACATAATGAACAACCTCTAATGAACCTTGAAATAGAATCTACCATGTGAGGCCAATAACAATACCTCTGTAGATGTGCAACTTTTTTTCTTACACCGAAATGTCCAGTAATAAGAGAAGAATGAGCTTCTCTTATGACACTTAGTCTCCCCCCCTGTGGTATACACAACTTTCCCAAATGAAACAACAAATTGTTATGCAAGTGATAATCATTCTCCTCAACATGATTCCCTTTACTCAAGTTAGCATACACATCTTTAAAATCATCATCAGATGCATACTTTTCTATGTAACTCTCATGTACAATGGAATCATTCTTAAGTAAAGTAACAACACCAATAATAGGCCTTGAAAGCATATCAACAACTTTATTAAAAACACCTTTCTTGTACCTTATTACCAAGTGAAACTGTTGCAAGAAGCCCATCCATCTGAAGTGTCGTGACTGCTGTAACTTGCTTTGTGATTGCAAGTACTGTAAGGGCTGATGGTCAGTATGTATAACTGTTTCCTTGCCCATCAAATAGTGTTTCCACTTTTTGACACTTTGTACCAATGCATACAACTCCTTATCATATGTAGGATAATTTACAACAGCACCATTAAAAGTCTCAGAATGAAATGCAATAGGCTTACCATGCTGTAGAAGAACTGCACCCATGGCGTAATCACTAGCATTGGTTTGAATCTCAAATGGCTGTCTCAAGTCCAGTAATGCAAGGACCGGAGCTGAACTAATCTTCTCTTTCAAAGATTGGAAAGCTTTCTGCTGCTTGCCTTCCCATTGGAAAGCACGCTTCACACTTGTCATTGCATGCATAGGAGTTGCTATAGAAGACAAGTTAGAGATGAACTTCCTCCAATATTGAGTTGCACCCAAAAAACTTCTTACCTCTGTAATGGATTTGGGAGTAGGCCAATTCACAATAGCCTCAATCTTAGTAGGATCAATTCTCAAAGCACCTCCTCCTACTATGTGTCCCAAATAAACCAAAGAAGTCTTTCCAAATTCACACTTTGACATTTTAATAAATAACTGATTCTTATTCAAAACATCAAGTACTTTCCTAACATGCATGACATGATCTTCTCTAGATTTGCTGAAAATTAAGATGTCATCTAAGTAGACAATAATGAAATCATCAAGAAAAGGACACAAGACATCATCCATTACCCGCGTGAAAGTTGCAGGTGCATTGCATAAACCAAACGGCATCACAAGCCACTCAAAGAGTCCTTGTTTGGTTTTAAAGGCTGTCTTCCAAATGTTGCTTTCTTCAATTCTTACTTGATGATATCCATTGCGCAAGTCTAACTTAGTGAAATATCGAGCATCTTTCAACTGATCTAACAAATCATCTGTCCTTGGGAGTGGGTAACGATTCTTTACCGTTATCTTGTTCAAGGCCCTGAAATCTACACACATGCGCCAAGTGCCATCTTTCTTTGGAATCAATACAATCGGCGACCCACATGGCGAAGTACTTGGCCTTATGAAACCTTTGTCCAACAAGTCCATGATTTGCTTCTTGATTTCAGCATTCTCCATGATAGACATGTGGTACATGCCTATGTTTGGAAGAGGACAATCTGGATGTAAATGGATTTCATGCTGAATCTCCCTCTTAGGAGGAAAACCTGTTGGTTTCTGAAACATCTCATGATGTGCATGAACTACATCACATAAATCTGATTTAAGTTTGGGATCACAATTGTCAAATGACTCATGATTCACATCAACCTTAGGCTTGATCATAAGAAGAACAAAATTCTTGCTTGAATTGACTAGCCTTTTTACCTGTTCTTCATTCGCCATCACTACATTTGTCTTCTTGCAATGAGCTCTAACAATAAACTCCTTGCCATCTTTGAAAAGATGATATTTGTTTTCATGGCGATGGAAGATCGCTTTCCTGTCAAACAAGTAAGGACTTCCCAAAATAATACCTGAAATATCAAGCGGTACTACATCAAGTTTGACTGTGTCAATAAAGTGTGCAGTAATTGCAAAGCGCAATATGCACTTTCTTGAGACTTGTAGATTTACGTCCTTGCAAATCCATCCAAGTGGATAGGGGTTTCGATGTGGAATGGTCTCAAGTTTGAGCTGCTTGACCAAGTCTTCTGATATAAGATTTGCTTGTGACCCACTATCAAAAAGTGTGTCAATCTTAGTATGTTTTGAAACTACCCTCACATGAAACAGTTCAATTCTTTCTTCCTCATTAGGAGCTTGTACATGACAGTTTGAAGTACTAGTGCTGGCTTGAGTTTCAATTTCTTTTCCCTTCAAATTTTTCAAACCCATAGCTGCAATTTTGGTTTCATCACCTGAATCATCCCCTAAATCTTGTGGTGTAGATGTAGTAGCTGCAATTTTCTGTTTCCCTTTGGGTTTATTAAATTGGTTTCTTTTTTCAGGATGAAGTTTCCAACAATTTTTCTCTTCATGGCCTGCTTTAGAACAATGTTTATAGATCACTTTCTCACTCTCCTGTTTGACAGATGCATTCTTTTTTCCTTTTCCCTTGGAGCTTTTCTCTTTGTTTTTCAGCTTGAGGGGCTTGTTTCTACCCTCTTCAAATGTGTTTTTTCCCCGAGCCTCTAAATGGGTAGCTTGAACACAAACTTCGTCCAGGCTAGTAGGATTGAATATAAGGATAGTATGTCTAAGGTAGCTATGCAAACCACCTATGCATTTCAGCAAGGTTTCTTGGGTCTATAAATCTACCCCTAACAAGAGTGCTCTTCTCCTGAATTCTTGGGTGTAGTCTTGGACATTTTGACCCTTAAGCTGTCTAAAATTTTGCCAGTTCATGATGGATTTCTGCATGTGAGCAAGAGGATAAAATTTCTTCTTAATGGCTAAAATAAATTCAGCCCATGTTAAGGTAACCTTACCAAATTTCTTGATTTCCTCTTTGATCTTGGGCTCTCACCAAACCAATGCTACTCCATCCATTCTCAAAGAAGCCAACTAGATCTTTGTGGCATCATCTTGCATGTTCTGGATCCTCAAATAAACTTCCAACTGCCTAATCCTGTTGTCAAGTTTTTCTACATTGACTTCACCATTAAACATAGGTAATTCGAATTTAACATCAAGCTTCAAAAATGGACTTTTTCCAGAGGATTTATTCATATGAGGTTTATTTACCGAAGTAGAAGATGAGGATGAAGAGGAAGAAGGTGACAATGGGGGTGGTGGATCACCATTTACTCCACGTCCTTTCTTTGAATGATCATCATCCTTCTTACCTCCTAAAGAGCCCTCTCCTTCATTTCGATGTTTAGACCCTTCACCAACCAGTCTATCATTTCTTTCCTGGTACAATGTCCTCACCATTTCAGTCAAGTCCAAGAAGGCCTTTCTGAAGACTCTTTCTTCTTCTCTTGGATCCATGTCTGCAGGAAATTCTCCTTCCTTTTCAGACATTCTTGAAGCTTCTGTTGAGGCTCTTGAGGGTGAATCAGAAGGTGGAGATAATGGAACCCTGGTCCTCCTTGACTGAGGATTCTCTCGTTCTCTAGTCAATTGTCCTTCCCCTCTCTAAAGCTTCAGCCTAGTAAGCATCAAAACTTTGCAAAACAGTCAAAATATCCTTGCACAAAACAATCAAAAGATAAACTAAACCAAAGATTGACTGAAAGAGCGTTTATCTACTTTGCAATTGTATAACAAGAGCATTTCGAAGGCTTCCTGGCTCGCTTCAGGCTCTGTTTATAGTTTATTTGACTTCTTTTAATACAGAGAAACAACAACTCAGCTCTGATACCAACTTGATCTAAATATGAAACTACTTGTAAATGCTTAGCAAGGTATTCAATTCAGTAAATATACTTGTGCAAAGGATGTACAGGTCTTGCAGTTAAAAACAAATGAGTTTTGATGCAGCTTTTAACCCATTTATGTGTAATAGGATTAATTCATTTTTTTGTTTATCATACTAAAATAGATTTATTCTGAAAGAAAACTCAACCATAGATACAACAACATATGATGAAGCAGTTCACCCCTCCTGGGCTAC
The DNA here is from genome assembly GCA_031772625.1 of Pinus tabuliformis. Taxonomy (NCBI): domain Eukaryota; kingdom Viridiplantae; phylum Streptophyta; class Pinopsida; order Pinales; family Pinaceae; genus Pinus; species Pinus tabuliformis. Next base: position 701,133,905 of record CM062817.1, on the reverse strand, counting down.
ATCTGCTGGGTCCAAGGCTCCCAAATGGGCATGTCCTTGATTTGATTAAAAGCTCAAAATGATTGTACAATGGAATACAAGCACAACAGGAGAAATGGACTGTAAAAATGGATTCAGAATGCTTAAATCAATCAGGAATGACTACTGGTTCTCATCTAATGGGTATCTGCAACCCAATACAACTCTCACAATGCTGGGTCCTAGTGGCTCCTAGAACTTCCATGGAGCAAAAAAACTTGAAAACTACCTTTGATTGCTCTCCAACCTATCCCAATGGCGTTGGAATGATCTGATTAGTCAAAACCAAAAAATAAAATCGTCTCAAAAGGCCTTTCCTAGCTAAAGTTATGGCCCATTTACTCTAACTGCCAGTTAGGCCCGCCAAAGATGGCCGGACCGCTAGAATTGGTGCCACCGCCAAACTGACTGACAATCTCGCCGTGACCACCGGATTTAATTGTAGTTGCATTTAAGTTTGTTCACATGGGCGGTTAACCTGCCTTGGATTGCGCGCCTGACTGTTGACGTAACGGGATCCCGGTGGGTTTACTACTGTGGTTAGTAGAGGGCAGTTCACATGGGAGACCACCAGCGGCTATCTACTTCAACATCAAACTTTTTCCGTTACCATTTAAGTTCTGCTGCTGTGGGCTAACGGTAAGACTTGGCGCTGGTGAAGGGTAGGTCGTGTGTTCGACCCACTGATTCGCAACAAAAACTTTAGATGCCATTCCATTGTCCACCTTGGGGCCACGTGGTGGCCTTCAGGGTTGCCACGTGGCACCCTTTCATTAGATGCCCTATATAGAATATTTCGGGAATATTTTGAATAATATTCCCTAGAATATTCTATTTCATTTTTTTTTTTTTTAAATTCAAAATTAAAGGTTATTGGGCGATTTTCAAATTGCCATAACTTTTGCATACGGAGACCATTTTTCGAACCGTTTGTGGCATCGGAATCAGGAGGACGAGACCTATCTAGTCATTCAGGTTTGAACTAGTCCTAAGCACTTTCATTTTTGAGCATTTTTCGACACTTGGGACATGAGTCCCTGATCAGAGAAATAGAGAGGTGAGACTGTGAGAGAAAACAAAGGATATTACAGCGGATATGCTGTAGGTTGTGTCTCTTCATTTTGTTGGATAATAGAAAGGAAGGATGGGCTGTTCGAGGTGGACGTAGCCCAAATTGAGTGAACCACGTATATCTGTGTCTCTCTGTTTTTATGTGTTTGTGTTTTTCCGCATATTATATGTCTTGCATTTCTCTATCATATATAATATTTTTCTAACAAATGATGTCTATCAAAGCCTAAGCATCCCACTGAGTCACACTGAGTCCAAACCTTTAAAATGAGAAAGAAGAGGAAGATATAGAAATTAATTCAACCTCCTCCCATCCTCAAGGGTCGAATCCCTAAGATGAGAAGCTAATCCATCAAAAACTAAACAAGAAACTGGAATCTAGCCAACCTAACAACTTGCCTCTAAAAGGGAGGAAACTGATTCATTTGTCCTCAAGATAACTTTTGATCTAATGAATCTACCTTACAGTAACTACTATCCATATTATTTACATGCCTAGTCACCATTTACATTAGTAAAAGAATCATTCAGGAGAGAAAACCCAAAATTACAGTCATGGCATAGTGAAGTGAAAATTCAGCACAAAATTGTCCTATGCGCAGCGCTCAACCTCTATGCGCAACACTTTTTGCAGGACCATTTTGGAGGTCTTCGCGGTGTCCAAATTGAGATCATGATAGCTCATTGGAAATCCTGCCCTGTCTACTTTCCAAATCGTCCTTTAGTTTTCAGTTTTGAGTTGATTTGACACCTAAAAGGATGATTATCCCAAGACCACTGATGTGTGTAGCGCCATGGGCAGAAAGGTCATTTTTTGGGTGTTTTTTGACCTTTTGATTGACCAATTTTGCTCCAAAAGCTTAGCAAATGCATAGGGTGCATGTACTCATCATTGTGAATCCAAAAATGCTGACCATCTCCTATTTGTATGCCCCTAGGAAAAGTGTAGCACCAGTGGTGCTGCGCATAGAGCCAATTTTTTTGAGTCAAAAATTGCAAAATTCTTCAAAAGGTAAAAATTCTCAAAACTTACTCAAAATTTGTGGAGAAAACCACCACCAAATGTCTGGGTTAGAAAAGGAAGCTTTAGTAAGAAACCTAAGCCTATCACCCTCCTTTTTGCTTTTGAGTGCTTTTTTTAGCCTTGTCTTCATTTGCTTGACTCTTATGTTACAAATCTTGTTCCGGGTCCAGTAATGGTGAGCCATGTGCCTCATGATTTGATTGTCCCTGTTGGCCCTTTGTAGCAACTTCTCCAAATGTAAATTGACCCTATCAAGCCATATTTATCTACCCTCTACAATCTCCTTTTCAAGCCCTTGTTCTGTAGTCAAGGTGGTTGGGGTTTCTTCCTCTTCCATTACTGATTTGTCTTCGTCACCTTGCCTCTTTGCCTTGAGAAGTTCTAGCTCCATGAGGACCTATTTGTCACTTAGCTACTTGTTCTCTTGCTCAAGTTATGAAATGACATACTTAGCTCTCACCAAGTTGTCCATCAGTGCTTGGATCTGTGCATCTTTTTCCTTTATGATTATATTTTCATTTGTCGCCTCATCTTGAGCCTCCAAGTCGACTATCTCAATGCCATGATGAATGTGTGGCTATTCTGGTTCATCATGTTCCATCAAATAAAATTCCCTTTCCTCTTCATCATTGAGGCTTTCCTCCAGCATCTTTTCCTTCCCTTTATGCACCTGCTACACCTGTTGTACCTATGGTGTTGATGAAGAAGGCAAAGCCCCTTCCACATTTTGTGGAGCAAGCATTTTCCTATGAGCTGATGAAGAAGGCAAGGCCCCTTCCACATCAAGTGGAGTAAACACTTGCCTATTCACTGCAAACAACTTTCAAGCCCCTCTCTGATATGTTTTGTTGGTTTCTGGCTTCTCAACATCTTTAGTCTCTTTAGCCTTCTTACTTTTCTTTACTTTGGCATTGTTGGAAGGCCTTTCTACTTCTTAAGGCATCGATGGAGGAATCTGAGGACCATTGAAGATGTCATTGGCAATAAATGTATCCCAAGAGATGTTGAGGATGTTGAGATGATGTACCACAATAATCTTAATCAAGGAATAGTGATAAATACTATTCATCTGCTGGGGTTATGCCCTTTTCTGTACAATGTAGGCCATCTTCTGAATGTTCTCGAATAAGAAGTATGGGATGTTCAACATTTTCACTCTTTTGAAGTGCATAAGAAGCCTAATATGATAGGTGTATAATCTAGAAAATTTGCCCTCACATGTAAAATACTTCATAATGATCCTCATCATATGGGCATACTTGTCGTCAAGGAACCTGAAAGGAAAGGTCCTCTTCTTTTCATTCCTGTACCTGGGCTTTTTGTATGGCTCATAGTAGTGCTCATCCAAATCTTGTGCTTTATACCATTTCCCCCCACATTCGGAATCCTTGTAGCATCAGCAATGATGGAGGATGAAATTGTAAATGTCACCCCGACAAGAGTTACCTTGTTATCACGGAGATTGGCTACAAAAATCTTGGTCAACTCAAGATGATGTTGAACTCTTTGTACCTGGTCACAAAAATCATAACACCGTAGATTCCTAAAACAAGAGATAATCATATGAGAATCCTGTTGGCATTTTGGCACAGGAGTGGTGCTATGGTACAGGTGTTGTCCTTGATGGCAACTCTCTTTGGTGACAGATCTTAGTTCAGGCGCTCAGAATGAAGGAAATCTTATATACGCAGGTTCACCTTGCCAAACACGCGTATACACGCGGGTTATATGTTCAGAAGTCACGTATGCGTATACACGCAATTTTATGCACATAAAAGCGCGTACATGGTGGGAAATTTATTTTTGGTCCATGGTTGTTAGTCCTTGGAATTTGAACCCATGGTTTTGGACCATGGTATCTCGTCAGAAGTGTTGACCCCAGGTTTTGGGCCCTTGGTATTGGTTTATTATGGTTTTGGACCGTGGTATTGTGGAAGGCCTAAAACTATAAAAGAGGAAGGAGATCATGTGACAAGGTATCATCTAAATTATTGAATATCTGATATTGTGATAGATTTGGAATACTGGTGATTGGGTTATGGTGCAGATCTAGATCTGAATGAAGGAGGAACCTGAGCGCAAGAAGGATAAGGACTATTAATGGATCAAAATCTCAAGGCTTGAACATTGGTATCTTTGTATGATTTTGATCTGTTATATGTGGCGCACTCTTGATCTATAAATATGGGATTAAGTAATGTTTGAATGCTTAAAAGAATAAATTATCCTTTATAGATCTGTACGCAGGTTCAGTGAATTGCAGGTGCGTATACACGCTTTTTCTGTGAATGAAAGAAGCGTATACGCAGGTTGGTTGTGGTACAGAAGCATATACTCGCAGGTTGCTGAACAGTGAAGTAGCGTATATATCTTGATTTATGTTCTAGCTGCTTATGTTTTATTACTGCAGTGTTCTGGGTTCAGAATTGGTGTTTGATTACAGTTACTGTGTTCTGGGTACAACGATCAGAGAAGTGTTTATTTGTTTCAGCTTTTGATTGGTGAAAAGGAGTTTGGGTTATGTAGAAATTCTTGATGTTTGATTGATGTTACTTGTGGATCCAGTCTGAAAATTAATGAAACGAGGTCCCTGAAAGCAAAGAGAAGGTTGCATCCTTCTGCAGGTAGGAGCCTGCGTACTAGTATCTCAAGCTAGTACAAGAACTTAGGGGGTTGGAGTTCCCTTCTAGGAAAGCTGGAGAACGAGAGAGAGTTTTAGCTCTCTGCAGGTTGCAGCCTGCGTACTGGTAAAGACTGCACCAGTACAAAACATTGTAAAGAGAAGTTTCTAATTAAAAAGAAGATAGAGACGAATTGCAGCAGGGGGTTTTCACCCACATTGGGTTTCCTCCTTATATCTTGTGTTCTTGTGTGTGACTGTCTTCTGCTCTGTTTCTGGTACTGTTTATTTGTTTCTGATACATAGATTAATAACTGACATCTAAAAGATAAATCAAATTATAAGTTTGCTTTGTATACATGGGTTTCTTTATCTGTAGTTGCATATATACGCGGTTTTTATTAACAGAAGTAGCGTATATCATCTGGAATTGAAAAAGGAAATATTTGACTTGATAATACTGATTCACCCCCCCTCTTAGTATTATTTCCAACAATTGGTATCAGAGAAGGTCCTTCTGAAGAAGCTTGATCGCTTGAAGGAAGATCTTTCATCATGAGCAACTGCGAGAGGGAAGCATCAATCAGGCCACCGGTTTTTGATGGGACAAACTTCGTATATTGGAAGGTAAGAGTTACTGCCTATCTTCAATCTTTGGGTACAGAAGTCTGGGATATCATAGATACAGGATATACTTTTCCAGCAGCAACTCCTACAGATCCGGCTGAGAAGAAGAAATATGAAACAAATGCAAAGGCGGTCAATACTCTATTGGGATGTCTATCTCAATCAGAATTCGTGAAAGTTATGTAGTTAAAATCAGCAAAAGAAATATGGGACAAGATTGTCCTAAGCTATGAAGGAGATTATCAGGTAAAACGAGAAAAACTTCAAACACTCAGGATTCAGTATGAAAATCTCAAGATGTATAATGATGAAAGTGTGGCTAACTATTTTCTTCGTGTAGATGAGATTGTTAATTGTATGAAAAATTTGGGTGAAGAAATAAAAGAGGCTATTGTGGTTGAAAAAGTTCTAAGATCTTTGTCCCCTAGGTTTGAATCTAAAGTTTCTGCAATAGAAGAAAAAGAGAATCTACAAAGCCTTAAAATGTCACAGCTGCACGGAATTCTAACTGCTTATGAAATGAGGAAAGGAGGACCATCAGACAGGAGAGAAGCTGCCTTCAAGGCTTCAGGCAAAGGTGAGTACTATGAGTCAGGACACGTGTCAGAAGAAGAAGAAGAATCAAATTTTGTCAGAAATCTTCAACGGGGTATTGGACGGTTCCGAGGTAAGTTACCTTTCAAATGCTTTGCTTGTGGAAGAGTCGGTCACTATGCTGCCAAATGTCCTCACAAGGATAAGATTGACAAAGGGAAGGAACCTGTTAGATGGAACAAGAAACAGAATGCAAATAAGAAAAGCTATTACACTCATGAAGATAGTGATGGACTTTCAAATAGTGACGAAGATGAACGAGGTAATAAGTATAAAATTTTAATGGCTTTTGAAGATGATGACTACATGGATGCTATAGATGTAGAAGGCTTTTGTGAAGAGATGACTAATCTCAAAATTTGCTTAGAAGAGAAAAGTGCAATTATTGATTCTCTACAATGTCAACTGGCTGAAAGGGTGCAAAAATGAAGTGTTCTCTTGCAAGAAACTTTTGGAGGTCTTCCTCAAATCCAAATTGAGATCGTGATAGCTCATTGGAAATATATTTCTCTCTAGTTATCAATTGACTCATTAAGCAAGTCGTTTGGACAATCAAACTAGAAAAAAAATTGATTTTCCCAAACTCACTGTAGAAGTGCAACAACTCTCTTGTAGCAACTGTATTTTTGACATTTCTCTAAAACCATGGTAACTTGTAAAAAGTGAAGGAGGTTTTTCATCCTTGGCTGATAATGGACAAAAACCTCTCTCACTTTTTCCAATTCATCCTTGTTTGGTCTAAAACATAGTTTGAAGAAAAATCATCCCTATGTGTGGCAAATGATTTGTCCCTTGGAATGACTTATTGAAAAATGATGGAGACATGATGTGTATGAGTTGGAATGGCCTCATAATTGCTGAAATGACATCTCTTATGCCTCATATACTCATATGTCTCTGATTCCTTAGCCAACCCTAGCTCAATGGGTGAGGAAATTAGGGTTTAGTGCTTGTGGAAAATGATGATTTGGATGCCCTTGGGAAAAGACAACTCCCTTTGGCAAGCACTTAACCCTTTGAAACTTTACCCTTTCACTTGAATATTTCTTTTGATGAATTGATATTTTGATGGTTTGGCATCTTTGGAACACTGAGTTAACAGGTTGGGATGGTGAAATTATTACATTTGAAAGACATAAAATTAGATAATGAAATAAGCATTTCTCTTTACAAATCATCTTCACATGGTGAAGGGATGTTATTTGATCACCCTTTAATTGTTGGTCTCATAAAATGGAATGGAACCTTGGCAACCCTAATGACCTAATGAAACATTGAAAAAACCTAAAAGACCTAATGAGACCTTGAAGGAATGAATTTCAATTTGACATAATGACCTCATGATTGATACAAATGGCATGATAAAAATAAATTTATGGATGATGTATAGTCAACAAGATATGAAACTATGCCAGCAAATAATCACATTTAGGGAAGAGTGATGTTTTTGGACTATAACTACCATCAATGACTAATTTTTTTGCATGACCTAGTGGAATGATAAAAAATTTCTGTGTAGGACACCTAAAATGAATATGAAAAGAGCAATTTTGATCACTGAGGGAAGTATGCAAATACTGACTCTAACATGGGCTCCATTGGTGATGGTAGCTCCTTTGAGGTGCCAAGAACACCGTAGACCAAGTAGCCTTATCCATTGGGCAAGGAGTAAAAAAAAACTCAATCTGAAATACATGACTGAATACTGATGACTCAAAGACAAAAACTGACTTTTAATCAACTGAAAACTGACTCAATACTAAAACACAACTGACAAACTGAAAAAGATGCTCAAAATGGAGCTTATTCAATAAAACCTACTCTAATTGTTCCATTCATCACCTGATCAAGTGAAATGAAACAACTAATGCAACCAAGTAATCATTCTGGTTGTTGTTGAATTCTTCGCAAGTGCTTGTTTATGAGAAAGAAGAGAGAACTACTGAAAGGAAACTCGCATGAAAATTTGTCAATAGATTGAATCTTGATGAAATTTCAAAGCACGAGCCCACCTGCTGACCTAAAGAATGTTGCGAAAGTATCTTCATAGGAATGCATATTGATTTCCAGCCCATCTAATACGTTACTTCTTCGCTCTAGGTAGTCTTCGTACTTTCATTTTAAAATTTCCCTAACATCTGTTTTCTTTCTTTTATGACTACAACAAATTGACAAAAGGATCCTAAAACTCACGAATGACTAATTTTTCTTGATGATCAACAACAAAACAAAAATATTCTTCATTACGCTCCTGATATGACTGCAAATCTTGGTATGAGTTTTGTAATGAAACTCCTGCTAAATAAGACAATGAAGTCGGCTGTTTGATCAAGTTTATATCAACATTCTTTTCAGGCTCATAGTTAGCTAATGGAGAAGGAATTTTACTACAAATATCATCCAACACATCGGCTATTGGGTCATGAAAAACTTGCAAATATTGTTGCAACCTATTTTCCATCAGTTTTCATGAGACTACAAGACACTCTACAGGCTGCTCATCCTTTTCTTTAGAGATATTATGAAAAATTTTCTTTAAAAATTGAAATTTTTCAAAACGTAGTGGTACAGATTCATCTTGCATCATTTGATCAAATGTTTCAACTTCTAAGCCTTCATCTGCAATTTGAAATTCAATGGAACTTGGTGGCCGCAAATCTAGAGCTAGGGAGGCTTCTATGTCGCAAATGATTTCCTCGACCAATTCATGAGAAGGTTTGTCCTTTATAGTGTTGACCATTTGCTTATCTGCTTGCTTATAGTTTTATCTTATTTTTGCAAATGAGGAGAAACACAAGGGTAAGGAGCTCTGATCAAAAATTTGATTATCCTCTTGATTGTGAAGATCAAAACTCAATGAGTGCTGATTTTTGATTACATCAAAGTTACCTCTGATGAACTGAAATGAAGTAAAACAAAGAGGCAAAGATCCCTCACTTACTTCCAAATTTTCTGCATTTTCCTCATCACTATCATAGCTGATATGCTTCTGCTGATTACTATATTCGAGCTGCTGAAACTGAACTTCCTCCTCCCACAAACCAGCTACTGATTTCTCTGCAAGATTAGGTTATGTTTGGAGAACATAATAATTGTCGTACTGATCAGACTTTGGCCAATAATCAATACAAGTAATGTCACAAATCATACACATTATATTATCAGATTGTTTCTCCTCAGATTGATCTATAAATCCATTTTCAAATCTATGGTAGCTAGGATTAGCAAGAAAATTTTTAGGGCTAGTAATCTTTTCCTTTTCTGGTACAGGTGGGTCATGGTGAACTTGAATAGAAAATTCATCTCTCGAGGTGATTCTTTGCATCATTTCTTCCATTTTAATTACCAAAATATCGAGCTTTACCTCTGAAGATGTTAGGTACTCTACAATGTTCTCTCTCTCTTATTCCTTCAGCTATGCCTTTATGATCAACAAATTAGCCTCTACATCTATTGCATTGTTCTACATCTCTTCAAGTGTTACAAGATTCCTTTCCCTCAGCTGAAACTCCATTTTCAGATCAAAGGCATCCAGGTAGTGCAAGAGAGCGGATCAAGGAGGATTCCTTATATTAGTAGGCATCAAAAAATAGACTTGGTTAAACTTGGCAGAAAACTGTTGTACTGTCTCCCCTGGAAATCTTTTCAGTTGGTTATACTCTTCTAGCATCAAGAAAGGGTTTTGTTAGACCACCCACTTGTCGAGGAAAACTTTGACGAATTGCTGGAAATCTGAGATGCTCACATTAGGCAGGTTTTTGAACCAATTATTGACTTTTGCTTGCAAAGTAAGAGTGAATAGCTTGATACTGACATCCTCTTCATTGACTTCAAAAAGGTTAAGGAAAGTCTCAAAATTCTGCATATGTCTCTCAGCAGTGATATTGTCATATTCACCATCAAACCTCAGTAGGTATGGGTAATGATTTTCAAGGAAAGCATGGAGTATAGGAGGTAAGATGAGTGGTTTGTATCGATTTGGAATTTTACAAGGTGTAGGAGTATGTACAGAAGTTGTAGAATCAGTGTTGGTCTCTTTAGGCTCATTAGGTTGAAGATGGTCATCATAAGATTGAGGATAAGGGTCTTGATCAAGATCAAAGGTGTACGAAGAATTTTTTTTCACAATCTTTAAAGGGAAGGAATCACATGGAGGTCTAGGATATTTTATCAAATACAGTATACTTTGTAAAACCTTTTCGACATTCTTGGGAAAAGAGAAAAAATAATTGATGACAAAGAACATAATGTCTTGGATGAAATTCCAACTTGAATACCTGATCTTTCCATATTGTCCTTTCATGTTTCTGTTTGTCAAGTTCATCCTCCAGTGGAGTCTTTGGATATGATCTCGAAACTAATTTGGAGTCACCAGGTGAATGATTTCAGTCTTCCTGTGTCTGATCGTTGTCCACCATCAACAATCAGATCTAGATCTGAACTTTGATGATATTTCCTAGGGAATACAAAACCTTTCGCTCGTTCCCCAGTATGGTCGCAACTATGTTAGCACCTGGATTGAACCTTAGGCTGAAGGAAGGTAATGTCGGGGTAACCGCAAACCACAGTTAGCCAAGTAGCTAGCTCTACTAGGCCAGGAGAGGGCTCTCTTCGTAAGGATCTCAGCCAAGATGACTGGGTAAAGAAGATGATATTAGGCTAGGTATAGTAGCACAAGGTTTGATTTGATTTTGAAGGGGTTTTGCTGTTTCAGGAGGATCCAAACAGTTAGGGCAAGGAAATTAGGTCAAAACTGCATAGTGTTCGATGAGGCAAGGTAGGAACAATGATCAGAACCTTAGAGTTTGATGGATGAGGTGAAAATACAGGTGAGGAGCTAGGAAGAGCATGTAAACCTCATGGATTCTTTGTAAACTAAAGAAAACACAGACTCTAAAATGTCTACCCAAAACAGAGCATAAAAGTTATGGATTCTTCCTTTTAGACTTGTATAATTTCACATAAAGAGTATGAAAAGATTAAATGGAATCAAAAATACATTTTAACACATGAAAACATAAGAAAAACTGAACTGAGCATCATACCACATGGATTCCAAAGAAATAGCTGCAATTTTTCATTAATCTCCTACTGTAACTGATACAAAATGATGTCTATCGAAGCCTAAGCATCCCACTGAGTCCAACTAAGTCCAACCCTTTACAATGAGAAAGAAGAAGAAGATATAGACATTAATTCAACCTCCTGCCATACTTAGGGGTCGAATCTCTAAGATGAGGAACTAATCCATCAAAAACTGAAGAAGAAACTGGAATCTAGGCAACCTAACAACTTGCCTATAAAAGGGAGGAAACTGATTCATTTGTCCTCAAGATAACTTTTGATCTAATGAATCTACCTTACAGTAACTACTATCCATCTTATTTACATGCGTAGTCACCATTTACATTAGTAAAAAAATAATTCATGAGAGAAAACCAAAAATTACAGTCATGGCACAGCGAAGTGAAAATTCAGCACAAAATTGTCCTATGCGCAACGCTCAAGCTCTATGCGCAACACTTTTTGCAAGAATATTTTGGACGTCTTCTAGGTGTCCAAATTGAGCTCATGATAGCTCATTGGAAATCTTGTCCTGTCTATTTTCCAAATATTCCTTTAGTTTCCAATTTGGAGTTGATTTGACCCATAAAAGGCTGATTCTCCTAAGACTGCTTCTATGCAGAGTGCCATGGGCAGAAAGCTCATTTTTTGGGTGTTTTTTGACCTTTTGGTTGACCAGTTTTGCTCCAAAAGCTTAGAAAATTCTCAGGGTGCATGTACTCATCATTTTGAATCCAAAAATTCTGACCATTTCCTATTTGGATGCCCCTAAGAAAATCGCAGCACCAGTGGCGCTGCGCATAGAGCCAATTTTTCTGAGTCAAAAATTGCAAAATTCTTCAAAAGGTAAAAATTCTCAAAAGTTAATCAAAATTTGTGGAGAACACCACCATCAAGTGTCTGGGTTAGACAAGGAAGCTTTAGCAAGCAACCTAAGCCTATCACCCTCTTTTCTGCCTTTGAGTTCTTGTTTTAGCCTTGTCTTCATTTTCTTGACTTTTATGTTACAAATCTTGTTCCGGGTCCTGTAATGGCGAGCCATGTGCCTAATAATTTTATTGTCCCTATTGGCCCTTTGTAGAAGCTTCTCCAAATGCAAATTGACCCTGTCAAGCCATATTTATCTATCCTCTCCTTTTCAAGCCTTTGTTCTGTAGTCAAGGTGGCTGGGGTTTCTTCCTCTTGCATTACTAATTTGCCTTTGTCACCTTGCCTCTTTGCCTTGAGAAGTTCTAGCTCCATGGGGACCTGTTTGTCACTTAGCTGATTATTCTCTTGCTCAAGGTATGAAATGACATACTTAGCTCTCACCAAGTTGTCCATAAGTGCTTGGATATGTGTATCTTTTTCCTTTATGATTATATTTTCATTTGTCGCCTCATCTTGAGCCTCCAAGTCGACTATCTCAATGCCATGATGAATGTGTGGCTATTCTGGTTCATCATGTTCCATCAAATCAAATTCCATTTCCTATTCATCATTGAGGCTTTCCTCCAGCATATTTTCCTTCCCTTTATGCACACGCTGCACCTATTGTACCTGTTGTTGGGCTTGGAATCCCTCCAAGGCATGTTTTGGGGCTCAAAGCCCAAGTTTTGACCTAATATTGTTGTAAAGCTCTGCAAATTACGGGCACAGACCACAAATGTATGATAGAGTCATAGGGTTGTCCACCCTAGTTTTGTAATGTTATGTCAGCTAAAGAGACCTACCCATGGTCTGTGGACCATGGGATTGTATAAATAGAGTGAGGCTCTAAGTGTAGATAGAGGATAGAGAATAGAAGAGAGGCATGAGAAGTCTAAGTGATTGAGTCACGAGTGTAAAGAGTGTCTATGGGTCATAGAGTAGGAGAATGCTCTACGACTGAGTGCACAGAGGCCTAGTAGTCCGCAGTTGAGTGCGCAGACCCCTGCAATTGAGTGCGCAGGGCTGAATCGAGTTTGTAACCAAGGAAGGAGCTAATAAAGAGAAGTTTTATCATAATTCTGTGTATCTGTTCTTGGGTTAATGCATGTTTGTTGTAATTTGCAAATATACTATTTATTTACTGCGCACACCTGTATGAATGGTTTATGTTGTTAAGTATAACTTAAAGCATGCAAGTAGGCTAATATAATCAACTAACATTGGAATACTAGTAAATCCTTGGGTGATAACGCCGAAGCACAACATTCAACCCCTGAGTAGGGCTGCGCGTAGGCAGTATATCAGGTCGTGAGGTATGGGAAAGTGCGCGAAGCAACCTGCGCGCAGGGTCAAACCATATACCACTTGAACTCATCAGACATCTCCAAGGTGCAGAAACCTAGTTCTAGCACCCTCCCATACTACTTCGGGTGAGACCTCAGTCCGCGCTCCGCGGACTATTGCTGAAAGGGCCAATAGTACCAGGATTTGTTTGGCTAAATCAACTCTGAACCTGGGTCAGGCTCCAATAAGCCGAAAAATGGTTCTGTTACTGTGACCGAGATCTGCATAAGAGATGTTTGATGTCATATCGCTGGAATTCGACAAAGAACAGAGTTGAAGAGTGGTTGGATAGGAAGATTCATGAGTTCGCGGCACAGGAAAATAGGAATCCGCGATTATCGAAGGAAGAGTGGTTAGATTGCTACTTATATATGGAAATCCATGAAATTTTCTTTGCATCCTTCCCCTCTGAGTTGTACGAGTGGATTGCGAAGCTAGCAGACAGTCAAGGAAGGTGTAGTCTCAACAAACCAATTGTGTGGACTCCAGAGTTGGTGCACAAAATGGAAGCATCGGAAGATAAGATCGCGAGCGTTGTGGATCACTGGCTAAATTGAATTATAGGAGGATTTATCACCTAGTTCGTGGTAGATACTTCAGTCAGTTATAGCGAGGTGGAATGACCCTTCTTGAAGGACTGCGAGGTAAGTACGTTAAATCTTTGAACACTTGGATTAAAATGCTACTGTGTGAAAAGTTGGTTATGCGAATAAATTGATGTTTGGGGCTACGCGAAGTGGGAAGATCTGCGTAAACAAAGGTAGCGCAAAACTAGAAACTAGCCCCTTGATGTCACCTCCATGAGAAAGCGAGTAAGAGCTCGCGAAGGTTTCACCAAGAAGCATGATCAGTTTGATAAGGCAACGAATTCCACGCATACCACTCCCACCTACACCACCACCAGTTTCACCATCTTCACCCCCTTCTTCGCCCACACCACCTCCGCCACCACCACAGTTCAATATGGTGAGCGCGATAAATTTTCCGGTGTTCAAAGGAGTAGGGAACGAAGATTCGAACTAGTTTTGGTTCGTGGTAAAAGCTGTATGGGAAGTGCAGGGAGCCATGGATGACAACATAGAGAAAGCCACACAGGTCAGCGCTTTGGAGGATCATGCACTGACATGGTACATTAAGCATTTCAATGACAATCCAAACGCAAGAATCATAGATATCCAAGCTGTGCCAAACAAGGAATTTAGCAGACCAAAGTTAGAGACACTGCATCTAAGGAATGCGATATCACAGTAGAAGCTATCCACTTAGGCCAAGGCCTTGGAGATTGCAATAAGGCTATATAAGACACTGATACAAGATCCTAACCTGGGAGTTCAACAAATCCATGTGCAATTGAAAAAACTTTTGTCTTGAGATGCAGAGTTTGAAATAAGATAGGACAACTCGCCTAGAAGCGCGCGATTAGGTATGGTGCATAAAGTGCAAGGGCCAGGGACATGACAAAGACCATTTCCTAGTCTTCGTGAACTACCTGGTGGGAGGAGGACCAATGCCATTGAGACCAGAGGCACAATCAGGACTGAGCGCGGCGCCTGCATTATGGTGCGCGATTTTTCAGATATGAGGGAAGCATGCTACAGATAACTACCATCTATTGCAGAAGTATACATAGAGTTCCCAGCAGTTGTTCTGTAATTTTTGCAGATCAGTAGGCCACGATGAGAGCACCTGTAGAAGTTATGAACTGATGATGGATCAGACTAGAGTTCAGACCGAAACACGGGCCCTTAATCAAAATGTAGGGATGGCGTGCACTGGATTTCAGGGGCGCGGACAAGGTCGAGGTGGAATGGGACCAGGAAGAGGTCGCAGATAACTGATATGTTACAATTGCAGAGGACCGGGACATTATGCCCACGATTGTACAAACCCGATGAGACCATCATGCTTATATTGTACCCAGTTTGATCATGAGACAGAGGACTGTCCCACGCTGATAGCGAGGCTGTGCAATAAAGGAACACTCCAACCTCCCCCGACTCAGAACCTGCAAATGATGAGTTCTGAGCCGCGCGAGGAAGACTTGAATGTAAATATTATGCTCCGAAGTGGTATTATGATAGGAGATGACAAAGGTAAGTAGCTCGAAGAGAGTGCCTGGGTTCGCAAGGCTCTAATAAAGGAACCAGAATTTGATTTGGAGCACGCTAAGGGGACATTCATGGAAGCTAAGAAGAGCTTCATGGAGGCCTCCACTTCAGGTAGTAAAGACAAACTAGAACCGGAAATGGACCCATCAATGCTCACTACCTTTTTGGAGACATGCATGAAGTTGTTGCGTGACAAAAAAGTTGTGAAGGGACTACAAGAACTCATCACTAGATGTGCTAGGACCACTCCAAGAGAACCACACGTAGTCCAGAAGCTCGGGAAGCACACAACGCGAATAGGAAGAGAGATGAGATTGACCACGCAGATTGAGGAATATGAAATGGATCAAGTAATTTTGGGTCTAGGATCGGATGCAAACGTCCTACCAAAGCAGACATGGGAGTGCATGGGCAGGCCTACATTGCAATGGTCTCCTATTCAATTGTGAATGGTGAACCAACAAAAGATCCTACCTATGGGAAGATTGCAGGGAATAACGGTAGATATCGAAGGTGTGAGTGCGCTTGCAGATTTCGAAGTGATAGAGATTGTTGATGATAGCAATCCCTATCCCGTGCTACTGGGAATAGATTGGACCACTGACATGAATGGAGTGATAAATCTAAAGAAGCACAAGATGATTTTTGAGAAAAAGTCACTGCACGTAGTGGTACCTTTAGACCCTGCAGAATGATCGCGCTACACAGAGCCGGTGTGCGACTACGATAGTGACAACGATCTAGACTGTATCTATAGGATAATCGCATGGGAGCAAGACTGGGTAAATTAGTGGATGGCAGGATTTCGTGGGAGTGCGAAAGCTCTTGCACCTCATATTCGCACGAGGAAATAGAATGATGGTAGAACCGGTTACACAAGGTAACCACGCTCAACTCTAACATGATGACAAGGTCGCTACGCTGCATGGAAACAAAGGTCAAAGACCTGCCTATGTATGATGGGTTGAGCGAGGTGGATGATTTCTTGAACAAATTTGAAAGAGAAGTGCCGGAGCAGTAGCAGTTCGATGCCCTGAAATGGGTACTGCGCGCTACTCCCACAAGGTGGTGGGGTATGCATCAAGGAAGTTTTGAGGATTGGTGCGAATGCAGAAGGATGATGGACATGTGGTTTGGAAAGCCTTAGATGCGGATGAAAGCTGGGTATGATGGATGAAACAAGCCCATGCGCCCACCTTTCTAGATGGGTACAGGCGTACGGTGCACAACCTACACGAATGCACACCATCCTCCTGATAGGAAACACGACTGACAAGCAGGAGCGGGAATGACGATGTTGTGAACGATGATCAAGAAGTATGATAAGACCAAGCGCGTTGAAGATTATCTATGTGGAAGCCTTTGACAAGGTATGTGAAGTACTCAACACGGTCCACCATGTGAAATGCACAGACTTGGACCTGCATGTACCAGTGGTTCTATGGGCTTATAGGACCATGTGCAAAACCTTGATTGCATGGGCATTTCCGAAGCTAAAGTATGAAGCAGATGCTATAATCCCCATGGAGCATGTGGAGCCTAGACTATGCACAATAGCACTCGTAGATATGATGGTTTGCGAATCTTGGAAAGAAGGGATCACACAACCGCAAGAAGCAGCACGCTTGGGACTTGAGGAAGAAATCCAACAGGGGAACCTTAGACTCCACAAACTTGAAGAGGAAAGGGTACGGTTAAGGAAGAAAAGTTCTTTGATGGACGTAGAAGTCAAGAAGATGGGGGATGAAATAAAGAAATATTTTTTTTGCAAAAAGACCAGAGTGGTAAGGTAGGAGGCATGCGAGCACAATGACAAGGTTAAGGCCTATTTCCACGAATTGATCAGTTCGATGTCTTGGCTTGGACCGCATATTGCTAAGAATAGTGACCAGGGTAGTGCATTGCAAATGGTGAAGTGCGCGAGGCTGACTGTAACAATAAAAGGTGGGGATTCTCCAGGGACCATGACAGAGGACAGAATGGAACTCTACATGGTTGGTGTGGCCACCTGACTAGTTGAGGGAAGAACAATATTAGCACTCTTGGCAGTTGGAAGGGGGCACGGGACTATAAACTATTCTGCAAGGGAGCTATGTGATATTGGAGATGCGCGTAGAAGTAGAGAGTCACAAGGTCCATGACCGCGCATGGGGGACTGCACTACCATGTGGGTTGGCCAGAAAGTGACCGTTGAAGTCACTATTCATGATGGGATGCTCGACTTGAGGCCAAATGGAGCAGGCAACAGGCATTTAAGATGCGTTTTATGGGCAAGATTTGGGAAAATCTGCCACCAAGAAAGAATTAATGAATTGGAATTGGGGGGTGTGGTTGAATTCGAATTCAAAAAGTGCTATAAAATACAAAGGACTACTGAGAAAACAACACTTGGTCGTTTGCGAATTAAGCGATTGAGCAGAACCCTGAGTGTTGTGAGCCGAGCATTGATTGAGCTGCTGAATTCGCAAGTGACAGATTGCAGCACAGATACAATGACAACTAAGGATGGTATGGGGATAGCAAAAGTGACCGTCGAGGAGGCTGCGCAGACCCTAACTATGGAGGATGTTCCCGAAGGTGCCGGGATTGTGGTAGAAATCCCAAAATCACTGCGCACACCAATACCCAAGAAGGACAAACAAGAAACGACTCCTGTACGCATGTCCCCGCGGAACCCGCAGCCCAGCAAACTATCGATGGAGGAGAAGGGGAAAGCCATCACTATAGAAACAGATGAAGTACAAGCTGGAAAAGAAGAAGAGGGGATACGCCATCTCCAGCATCAAGGACAAAGTAGTACGCATGGCAACTCAAATCCTGGCAGGAAAAGTTATGTGGAAGTGTCGCGCAAACGAGGTGCCTGCGCTGGTGATCGCACTGGCCGAGTAGTGCACAGAGGGGGTCCGGTTTAACTGGTCTGAATTCCTCTACACAGAATTTTTAGAGAATTGCCACAAAGCCCAGGAGTAGGGTAAAACCTTCCGCTACGCATGACTATTGTTGTCCAGCATGCTCATAGCTGGGGAATTGCCAGAGGATAGTCAATTCCCCATAATTGACAGAGATTTATTGGAGGCCGTGAAGTACGCTTCGCTCTGGGCCACGAAGGATGCGAAAAGGATATGTGACAACAAGATCTTTTGGGTGCTCATGGAGATGAACATCTAAATGTGGATCAATTGTAGGCCACGGTTGTCGCCCACGGTTTACAGTAGTCTGCAGAGTTTTGCAGAATTTAAAGCAGACATGCATAACGTATATATAAGGGCACGGAAGGATCTGAAGAAGCAGTGGACAAAGCTACCCTTTGTAGCCACTGAAGACACTATTTTCAATGTCTTGGAGGCATGGCCACCAGAATGGCACGCCCTAGACATTGCAGAAGAAGAAAGATGATGCCAAGTTGCATATCGCATAGTTGGCCAAGAAAAGGTGGAAGGAAGCAGTAGTAGCTAAGGTGCGAGCATCGCGGGAAGCGACACAGAAAGTAGCCGAGCAGGAAAAGGCCGCAACAGCAACAGTAGCACAGGAAGTAGCCGCGAAGGTAGGCGAGGGCCAAGCAATGATTTTGCAAGAGTAGGAAGCAGAGGATTCAAAAACATAAGAAGGAGGTATGAACCCATGAACTGCGACCACACAGTTGAAGCGCCAACACCCAGCGGAGCGGGCAGGACCGCGGAAGAAGGTCAAGGCCTCGAAATTGTACATTGACCCGATCACCCTAACCGATGGTGATCTACATGACATCGGCGAGACGGTGCATGATGTCACAAATGAGGCTCTCCAAGATTTCATGTAGGAGAACCAGATTGTGTTGGGGGCCCTCAGAGAAAAGTTGCAGGAATTACAGGTGCGGCCTCCTCAGGTTGGTACCCTCTCAACAAACCTTGCAGTCAAATCCATGGCAGCAAATCAGATGCTGCACACGCGGACGATGAAAACAATTGTGTTTCCGGAAGGGGCTCTAGTGACATCAATTGAGGCCGATAGGTTTTCGGTTAGCATGATGAAAGGTCTCGGTGTTAATCTAGTTGCCCTTCTGCGCGTGACACTATATCTATTGCAAGATGGGATAACAACAGACTTGCGTGGTAGGGAGAGCTGCATGCTCCAAGTCCTTAGTGAGTAGAAGATATAAATGGAACAACTCAGCTTGCAGTGCGACGGATTGATGTCACAAAATCAAGAGCTGGTGCAGGTGATAGGCGACACTTACTGAAGCGTCTCGGAGCTGGCCATCCCAGCATATTTATCAATGGAGGTGCGGATCCATAGGTTAGTAGCAGGAGTCTGCGAGGCTCGGGAGGAAATGACAAAGGTTCAGCTGGAGCTAAATCTTCAGATCGCCGAGCTGCGGTTACAAGTGCAACTATCCACTCCCCCAGAAGTCAGAGAACAACGCACTAGCGCTATCATAGCGGGATTGGAGGAAATCAGAGGTGTAGTGTGAGACTGCACCAGCATGTTGGAAGAATCACTTGAGGTCCTCACAACTTTGCAGGAGGACCCCAACATCCAGCACTTAGAGACACCAGCGGCTTGCGATGATGCAACAGGCTAAAGCACTGAAGGAGCAGGTGGATGCGACACGACATAAGGAGGCAGTCCTAAAAGCACGTGTCTAGCCTTAGATCAACGAGGCCTTCACCATCACGATAGACATCGAAGGAAAGATCATAAACATACAGGGGATGCACACATTACTGCAGAGAAGCACCCCAGACACAGAGGTCTCAGAACAGTGGATGCAACAGATCCAGCAAGCAGTAGCTCAGTGCGCTGCTAACCTCAACATAGTTCGAGAATAGTTGGAGGGACTCCGCATAAAGATCGCCACGCTGACAGAGTGACTCAAGTTCAAGTCATGATGTTTGTGTTAGGGTCCTGTTGGGCATGCCATCCCCCTAAGTTATGTTTTAGGGCTCAAAGCCCAAGTTTCGACCTAATCTTGTTGTAAAGCTCTGCGAATTGCGAGCGTGGAGTGCGAAAGTATGATAGAGTCACAGGGCTGTTTGCTGTAGTTTTGTAATGTTATCTCAGCTAAAGAGACCTACCCATGGTCCATGGACCATGGGATTGTATAAATAGGGCAAGGCTCTAAGCGTAGATAGGGGATAGAGAATAGAACAGAGGCATGAGAAGTCTAAGTGATTGAGTCACGAGTGTAAAGTGTGACTTTGGGTCGTAGAGTAGGAGAAGACTTTGCAACTGAGTGCGCAGAGGTCTAGTAGTCCACAGCTGAGTGCGGGGATCCCTACAATTGAGTGCGCAGGGTGGGTTAGAGTTTGTAAACGAGGAAGGAGCTAATAAAGAGAAGTTTTATCATAATTATGTGTATCTATTCTTGGGTTAATGCATGTTTGTTGTAATTTGCAAATATACTGTTTATTTACTGCGCGCACTTGTATGAATGGTTTATGCTGTTAAGTATAACTTAAAGCATGCAAGTAGGCTAAGATAATCAACTAACATTGGAATGCCAGTAAAGCCTTGGGTAATAATGCTGAAGCACAATGTTCAGCCCTTGAGTAGGGCTGCGCGTAGGCAGTATATCGGGCTGCGAGGTACAGGAAAGTGTGCGAAGAAACCTGCACGCAGGGTCATAACAGACCACTTGAACTCATCAGACATCTCCAGGGTGCGGAAACTTGGTTCTAGTACCATCCCATACTAATTTGTGTGAGACCTCAGTTCGCGCTCCGCAAACTATTGCCGAAAGGCCCAGTAGTACCGGGATTTGTTTGGCTAAATCAACTCTGAACCTTGGTTAGGCCCCAATAAGCCAACACTTGTGGTGTTGATGAAGAAGGCAAATACCCTTCCACAGTTTGTGGAGCAAGCATTTGCCTATGATTTGATGAAGAAGGCAAGGCCCCTTCCACATCAAGTGGAGTAAACACTTTCCTATCCACTGCAAACAGCCTTCTAGCCCCTCTCTCATATGTTTTGTAGGTTTCTGGCTTCTCAACAACTTTAGTCTCTTTAGCCTTCTTACTTTTCTTTACTTTGGCACTGCTGGAAGGCCTTTCTGCTTCTTGAGGCACCGATGGAGGAATCTAAGGACCATTGAAGATGTAATTGGTAATAAATGTATCCCAGGGGATGTTGAGGAGGTTGAGATGATGTAGCACAATAATCTTAATCAAGGAATAGTGATAAATACTATTCATCTGCTGGGGGTATGGCATTTTCTGTACAATGTAGGACATGTTCTCAATGTTCCTGAATAAGAAGTAGGGGATGTTCAACATTTTCACTCTTGTGAAGTGCATAAGAAGCCTAATATGACAGGTATATAATCCGGAAAATCTGCCCTCACATGTAAAATACTTCATAATGATCCTTATCATAGGGGCATACTTGTCGTCAAGGAACTTGAAAGGAAAGGTCCTCTTCTTTTCATTCCTGTACCTGGGCTTTATGTATGGCTCATAGTAGTGCTCATCCAAATCTTGTGCTTTATACCATTTTTCCCCCACATTCGGAATCCTTGTAGCATCAGCAATGATGGAGTATGAAACTGTAACTGTCACCCTGGCAAGAGTTACCTTGTTATCACGGCGATTGGCTACAAAAAGCCTGGTCAGCTTAGGATGATGTTGAACTCTTTGTACCTACTAACAAAACTCATAACACCCTAGATGCCTGAAACAAGAGACAATCATATGAGAAGCCTGTAACTCTTTGATGTTTGATGGTTCCTATCTGATAATTCTACCTCCCTTATGTGGTTTTCTCTGATGTTGAGGTTCATCTCCCATGCTTTCACTGTCACTGTTTTCCTCTTCCTCATAATCTCTATCCTCTTTATCCATGTCTTTTGAATTTGAAACTTTGAAACCCTAGAGAAGGTAATCAAGAAGTGAGTTATGGTGAATAGGGATTGGGGAAGGGGAGAGGAGTTTGTGCGATGTAGGATGAGATATGTATGACCTGAGAGTGAGAAGGAGGGTATTTTTTGGTAGGGACTATTTAGTAAATAGGGGTTTAAGGATTTTGTTTTTGGGATTATGGTATAGGGGATAGGTGTGGGGATTTGTTTCAGGGATTAGGGTATAGGGGTTAGGTGGAGGGATTTTGTTTGAGGGATTAGGGTATAGGGATAGGTGGAGGGATTTGACAACAGATCGCCGGAATAAGGGATATGTTAAGCGGGGAGGGTTTTTAGACAACCTGGGGTTTGAAAATTTAAATAGAAAAAAAAATTCAAAATCATGAAATTAGTGCCGGGAGGATGGTTCAAAGAGTGTACTTACTTGCTTAGAGGTTCTAGGTAGCAAAAGAGCGATTTAGATGGTTGTTAAAGTAGTCTTGGTGTTTGTTGGCACTATGTGCAATGCCTTGTACAGGTGTGTAATTATCCGGTTGTATGCGCAGCACTGTGCAAAAATGCACTGGCACAGAGGCTCTATGCGCAATGCAATGTCTGTATGCGCAACGCTCCCTCCTCTATGCACAACGCCTCCACAATTTTTCCCTTCAAATTGTAGGTTGATTTTGACTACCTTCCCAGTGTCCAAATTGATACCATGATAGCGCATTGAAGGCCTCTCTCTTGGCTACACAATGGACCTATCTAGCATTGAAAGTGATCAATTATAGCCCTTGAAAAGTTACTTCTCCCAAGACTGGTCAAAAAGTGTAGAATGGGGGTGCAAAAATGAAGTGTTCTCTTGCAAGAAACATTTGGAGGTCTTCCCCAACTCCAAATTGAGATCATGATCAGTCATTGGAAATATATTTCTCTCAAGCTATCAATTGACTCATCAAGCAAGTCATTTGGACAACCCATCTAGAAGAAAATTTGATTTTCCCAAAGTCACTGTAGAAGTGCAGTAACTCTCTTGTAGCAACTGCATTTTTGACATTTCTCTAAAACCATGACACTGTGTAAAATGTGAAGGAATTTTTTCATCCTTGGCCTATTATGGAAAAAAACCTCTCTCACTTTTTCCAAATTCGTCCCTGTTTGGTCTAAAACATAGTTTGAAGAAACACCAACCCTATGTGTGGCAAATGATTTGTCCCTTGGAATGACTTATTGAAAAATGATGGTGACATGATGTGTATGTGTTGTAATTGCCTCCTACTTGCTGAAATGACATCCCTTATGTGTCGTATACTCAGATGTCTCTGATTCCATAGCCAACCCTAGCTCAATGGGTGAGTAAATTAGGGTTTAGTGCTTGTGGAAAATGATGATTTGGACACCCTTGGGAAAAGACAACTCCCTTTGGCATGCACTTAACCCTTTGAAACTTTACCCTTTCACTTGACTATTTCCTTTGAAAAATTGATCTTTTGATGGTCTGGCATCTTTGGAACACTGAGTTAACATCTTGGGATGGTGAAATTATTACACTTGAAAAACATAAAATTACATAATGAAATAAGCATTTCTCTTTACAAATCATCTTCACATGGTGAAGGGATGTTATTTTATCACCCTTTACTTGCTGGTCTTATGCAATGGAATGGAACCTTGGCAACCCTAATGACCTAATGAAACCTTGAAAACCCCTAAAAGACCTAATGAGACCTTGAAGGACTGAATTTCAAGATGACATAATGACCTCATGGCTGATACAAATGGCATGATAAAAATAACCTTATGGATGATGTACAGTCAACAAGATATGAAACTATGCCAGCAAATAGTCACATTTAGGGAAGAGTGATGTCTTTGGACGAGTATTACCATCAATGACTACTTTTTTTGCATGACCTAGTGGAATGATAAAAAATTTCTATGTGGGACACCTAAAATGAATATGAAAAGAGCAATTTTGATCACTGATGGTAGTATGAAAATACTGAATCTAACATTGGCACCATTGGGGATGGTAGCTCCTTGGAGGTTCCAAGGATACCGTAGACCAAGTAGCCTTATCCATTGGGCATGGAGTAAAAATAAACTCAATCTGAAATACATGATTGAATACTGATGACTCAAAGACATAAACTGACTTTTACTGAACTAAAAACTGACTCAATACTAAAACGCAACTGACAAACTAAAAAAGATGCTCGAAATGGATCTTATTCAATAAAACCTACTCTAACTGCTCCATTCATCACTTGATCAAGTGAAATGAAACAACTAATGCAACCAAGTAAGCATTCTAGTTGTTGTTTGAATTCTCCGCAAGTGCTTGTTTATGAGCAAGAAGAGAGGACTACTGAAAGGCAACTCGCATGAAAATTTGTTAACAAAATGAATCTTGATGAAATTTCAAAGCACGAGCCCACTTTTTGACCTCAAGAATGCTGCGAAAGTATCTTCATAGGAATACATATTGATTTCCATCCCATCTAATACGTTACTTCTCCGCTCGAGGTAGTCTTCGTACTTTCATTTTAAAATTTCCCTAACATCTATGTTTTCTTTCTTTGATGACTGCAGAAAATTGACAAAAGGATCCTGAAACTCACGAATGGATAATTTTTCTTGACGATCAACAAAAAACAAAAATCTTCTTCATTGCGCTCCTGATATGACTACAAATCCTGGTATGAGCTTTGTAATGAAATTCTTGCTGAACAAGACAATGAAGTCGACTGTCAGATAAAGTTTATATCAACATTCTCTTCAGGCTCATAGTTAGATAATGGAGAAGGAATTTTACTACAGATATCATCCAACACATCAGCTATTGGGTCATGAAAAACTTGCAAAGATTGCTGCAACCTATTTTCCATCAGTTTTGATGAGATTGCAAGACACTCTACAGGCTTCTCATCCTTTTCTTTACAGATATTATGAAAATTTTTGTTTAAAAATTGAAATGTTTCAAAACATAGTGGTACAGAGTCATCTTGCATCATTTGATCAAATGTTTCAGTTTCCAAGCCTTCATCTGCAATTTGAAATTCAATGGAACTCGGTGGCTGCAAATCTAGAGCTAGGGAGGTTTCTATGTTGAAAATGATTTCCTTGACCAATTCATGAGAAGGTTTATCCTTTATACTCTTGACCACTCGCTTATCTGCTTGCTTATAGTTTTCTCTTATATTTTCAAATGAGGAGAAACACAAGGGTAAGGAGCTCTAATAAAAAATTTGATTATCCTCTTGATTGTGAAGATCAAAACTCAATGAGTGCTGATTTCTGATCACATCAAAGTTACCTCTGATGAACTGAAATGAAGTAAAACAAAGAGGCAAAGATCCTTCACTTACTTCCAAATTTTCTGCACTTTCCTCATCAATGTCATAGCTGATATGCTTCAGCCGATTAATGTATTCGAGTTGCTGAAACTGAACTTCCTCCTCCCACAAACCATCTGCTGATTGCTCTGCAATATTAGCTTTTGTTTGGAGACCATAATAATTGTCTTACTGATCAAACTTTGGAAAATAATCAGTATAAGTAATGTCACCAATCATACACATTATATTATTAGATTGTTTCTCCTCGGATTGATCTACAAATCCATTTTGAAATCTATGGTAGCTAGGATTAGCAAGAAAATTTTTAGGGCTACCAATCTTTTCTTTTTCTGGGACAGGTGGGGCATGGTGATATTGAATAGAAAATTCATCTCTCGAGGTGATTCTTTGCATCATTTCTTCCATTTTACTTACCAAAATGTCGAGCTTTACCTCTGAATATGTTAGGTGCTCTACAATGTTCTCCCTCTCTTCTTCCTTCATATTTGCCCTTCTGATCAACAGATTAGCCTCTACATCTAGTGCACTGTTCTACATCTCTTCAAGTGTTGCAAGGTTCCTTTCCCTCATCTGAAACTCAATTTCCATATCAAAGGCATCCGGGTAGTACAAGAGAGCGGATCCAGGAGGAGGCCTTCTATTAGTAGGCATCAAAAAATAGACTTGGTTAAACCTGGCAGAAAACTGTTGTACTGTCTCCCCTAGCAGTCTTTTTAGCTGGTTATACTCTTATAGCATCAAGAAAGGATTTTGTTTGAGCACCCACTTGTCGAGGAAAACTTTGAAGAGTTGTTGGAAATCTGAGATGCTTGCATCAGGCAGGTTTTTGAACCAACTCTTGACTTTTCCTTACAAAGAAAGAGCGAATAGCCTGATACTGACATCCTCTTCGTCGACTTCAAAAAGGTCTAGGAAAGTCTCAAAATTCTGCATATGTCTCTCAGCATTGATATTGTCATATTCACCATCAAATCTCGGCAGGTATGGGTAATGATTTTCAGGGAAAGCATGGAGTATAGGAGGTAATATGAGTGGTTTGTATCGATTTGGAATTTTACAAGGTGTAGGAGTATGTACAGAAGTTGTAGAATCAGTCTTGGTCTCTTTAGGCTCATCAAGTTGAAGGTGGTCATCATAAGATTCAAGATAAGGGTCTTGATCAAGATCAAAGGCGTACGAAGAATTTTTTTTCACAATCTTTAAAGGGAAGGAATCACATGTAGGTCTAGGATATTTTCTCAAATACAGTATACTTT
The DNA here is from genome assembly GCA_031772625.1 of Pinus tabuliformis. Classification (NCBI taxonomy): domain Eukaryota; kingdom Viridiplantae; phylum Streptophyta; class Pinopsida; order Pinales; family Pinaceae; genus Pinus; species Pinus tabuliformis. The sequence continues at coordinate 701,107,100 of CM062817.1, read as the reverse complement.
GTAAAACCTTTTTGACATTCTCAGGAAAAGAGAAAAAATAATTGATGACAAAGAACATAATGTCTTGGATGAAATTCCAACTTGAATACCTGATCTTTCCATATTGTCCTTTCATGTTTATGTTGGTTGGGTTCATCCTCCAGTAGAATCTTTGCATATGATCTCAAAACTGATTTGGAGTCACTAGGTGAATGATTTCGACCTTCCTGTGTTTGATCGTTGTCCACCATCAACAATGATATCTAGATCTAAACTTTGATGATATTTCCCAGGGAATATGAAACCTTTCACTCATTCCCCAATATGGTTGCCACTATGTTAGCACCTGTATTGAACCTCAAGCTGAAGGAAGGCAATGCTAGAGTAACCACAAACCACGCTTAGCCAAGTAGCTAGCCCTACTAGGCCAAGGATCTCATCCAAGGTGATAGATGAAGAAAATGATATTAGGCTAGGTATAGTAGCACAAGGTTTGATTTGATTTTGAAGGGGTTTTGCTGGATCAGGAGGAGCCAAACAGTTAGGGAAAAAAAATTAGGCCAAAACTACAGGGTGTTCGATGGGGCAAGGTAGGAACAATGATCAGAACCTTAGGGTTTGATGGATGAGGTGAAAAGACAGGTGATGAGCTAGGAAGAGCATGTAAACCTCATGGATTCTTCCTAAACTAAAGAAAACGCAAACTGTGAAATGTCTACCCAAAACATAGCATAAAAGTTATGGATTCTTCCTTTCAGAGTTATATAATTTCACATAAAGAGTATGAAATGTGAAATGGAATCAAAAATACATTTTAACACATGAAAACATAAGAAAAATTGAACTGAGCATCATACCACATGGTTCCCAAAGAAATAGCTGCAATTTTTCATTAATCTCCTACTGTAACTGATACAAAATGATGTCTATCAAAGCCTAAGCATCCAATTGAGTCCAAACCTTTACAATGAGAAAGAAGAAGAAGATATAGACATTAATTCAACCTCCTCCCATCCTCAGGGGTTGAATCCCTAATGTGAGGAACTAATCCATCAAAAACTGAACAAGAAACTGGATTCTAGGCAACCTAACAACTTGCCTCTAAAAGGGAGGAAACTGATTCATTTTTCCTCAAGATAATTTTTGATCTAATGAATCTACCTTACAGTAACTAATATCCATATTATTTACATGCCTAGTCACCATTTAAATTCGTGAAAAAATCATTCATGAGAGAAACCCCAAAATTATAGTCATGGCACAGTGAAGTGAAAATTCAGCACAAAATTGTCCTATGCACAGTGCTCAAGCTCTATGCACAACACTTTTTGCAGGACCATTTTGGAGGTCTTCCCTGTGTCCAAATTGAGCTCATGATAGCTCATTGGAACTCCTGTCTTGTCTATTTTCCAAATATTCCTTTATTTTCCCGTTTGGAGTTGATTTGACCCCTAAAGAGCTAATTATCCCAAGACTGCTTCTGTGCACAGTGCCATGGGCAAAAAGGTCATTTGTTAGGTGTTTTTTGACCTTTTGGTTGACTAGTTTTGCTCAAAAAGCTTAGCAAATGCACACGGTGCATGTACTCATCATTGTGAATCCAAAAATACTGACTATTTCTTTTTTGGATGCCCCTAGGAATAGGGCAGCACCAGTGGCGTTGCGCATAGAGCCAATTTTTCTAAGTCAAAAATTGCAAAATTCGTCAAAAGGTAAAAATTCTCAAAACTTACTCAAAATTTGTGGAGAACACCACCATCAAGTTTTTGGGTTAGCCAAGGAAGCTTTAGAAAGAAACCTAATCCTATCACCCTCCTTTTTTCCTTTGAGTGCTTTTTTTAGCCTTGTCTTCATTTGCCTGACTCTTATGTTACAAATCATGTTTCGGGTCCTGTAATGGCGAGCCATGTGCCTCATGATTTGATCATCCCTGTGGGGCATTTGTAGCAGCTTCTCCAAATGAAAATTGACCCTATCAAGCCATATTTCTCTATCCTCTTCAATCTCCTTTTCAAGCCTTTGTTCTGTAGTCAAGGTGGCTGGGGTTTCTTCCTCTTGCATTACTAATTTGCCTTTGTCACCTTACCTCTTTGCCTTGAGAAGTTCTAGCTCCATGAGGACTTGTTTGTCACTTAGCTGATTGTTCTCTTGCTCAAGGTATGAAATGCCATACTTAGCTCTCACCAAGTTGTCCATCAGTGCTTGGATCTGTGCATCTTTTTCCTTTATGATTATATTTTCATTTGTCGCCTCATCTTGATCCTCCAAGTCGACTATCTCAATGCCATGATGAATGTGTGGCTATTCTGGTTCATCATGTTCCATCAAATCAAATCCCCTTTACTCTTCATCATTGAGGGTTTACTCCAACATCTTTTCCTTCCCTTTATGCACTTGCTGCACCTGTTGTACCTGTGGTGTTGATGAAGAAGGCAAAGACCCTTCCATAGTTTGTGGAGCAAGCATTTGCCTATGAGCTGATGAAAAAGGCAAGGCCCCTTCCACATCAAGTGGAGTAAACACTTGCCTATCCACTGCAAACAACTTTCTAGCCCCTCTCTGATATGTTTTGTAGGTTTCTGGCTTCTCAACAAATTTAGTCTCTTTAGCCTTCTTACTTTTCTTTACTTTGGCATTGCTGGAAGGCCTTTCTGCTTCTTGAGGCACTGATGGAGGAATCTGAGGACCATTGAAGATGTCATTGGAAATAAAGGTATCCCAGGAGATGTTGAGGTGGTTGAGATGATGTAGCACAATAATCTTAATCAAGGAATAGTGATAAATAGTATTCATTTGCTGGGGCTATGGCCCTTTCAGTGAAATGTAGGCCATCTTCTCAATGTTCCTGAATAAGAAGTAGGGGATGTTCAACATTTTCACTCTTTTGAAGTGCATAAGAAGCCTAATATGATAGGTGTATAATCTGGAAAATCTACCCTCACATGCAAAATACTTCATAATGATCCTCATCATAGAGGCATACTTATCGTCAAGGAACTTGAAAGGAAATGTCCTCTTCTTTTCATTCCTGTACATGGGTTTTATGTATAGATCATAGTAGTGCTCATCCAAATCTTGTGCTTTATACCATTTTCCCCCCACATTCAGAATCCTTGTAACTTCAACAGTGATGGAGGATGAAACTGTAAATGTCACCCCAACAAGGGTTACCTTGTTATCACGAAGATTGGATACAAAGAGCTTGGTCAGCTCAGGATGATGTTGAACTCTTTATACCTGCTCACAAAACTCATAACACCCTAGATGCCTGAAACAAGAGACAGTCATGTGAGAACCCTGTAACTCTCTGATGTTTGATGGTTCCTCTCTGATAATTCTGCCTCCCTTATGTGGTTTTCTCTGATGCTGAGGTTCATCTCCCATGCTTTCACTGCCACTATTTTCCTCTTCCCCATAATCTTTATCCTCTTTATCCATGTCTTTTGAATTTTAAACTTTGAAACCCTAGAGAAAGTAATCAAGAAGTGAGTTATGGTGAATAGGGATAGGGGAAGGGGAGAGGAGTTTGTGCGATGTAGGATGAGAGATGTATGAAGTGAGAGTGAGGAGGGTATTTTTTGGTAGGGATTGTTTAGTAAATGGGGGTTTAAGGATTTTGTTTTGGGGATTAGGGTATAGGGGATAGGTGTAGATATTTTGTTTGAGGGATTAGGGTATAGGGGATAGGTGGAGGGATTTTGTTTGTGGGATTATGGTATAGGGGATAGGTGGAGGGATTTGACAAAAGAACGTGGGAATAAGGGATATGGTAAGCAGGGAGGGTTTTTAGACAACCTAGCATTTGAAAATTTAAATAGAAAACAAACTTCAAAATCGTTAAATGAGTGTCGGGAGGATGGTTCAAAGAGTGTACTTATTTTCTTAGAGGTTTTAGGTAGAAAAAGAGCGATTTAGATGGTTGTTATTGTAGTCTTGGTGTTTTCTGGCCCTATGCGTAGCACCTTGTACAGCAGCGCAACACTCTAGTTGTATGCGCATTACCGTGCGAAAATGCACTGGCACACAGGCTCTATGCAAAGTTCTATGTTTGTATGCACAGTGCTCCCTCCTCTATGCGCAACGCCTCCACAATTTTTCTCTCCAACTTGCAGGTTAATTTTGACTTCCTTTTCGGTGTTCCAATTGAACCCATGATAGCTCATTGGAACGGCCTATCTCTTGGCTACACAATGGACCTATCAAACACTGAAAATGATCAGTTATAGCCCCTGAAAAGCCAATTCTCCCAAGACTAGTCAAAAAGTGCAGAACGAGGGTGCAAAAATGAAGTGTTCTCTTGCAGGAAACTTTTTGAGGTCTTCCTCAACTCCAAATTGAGATCATGATAGCTCATTGGAAATATATTTCTCTCTAGTTATTAGTTGACTAATAAAATAATTCATTTGGACAATACAACTATAAGAAAAATTGATTTTCCCAAAGTCGATGTAGAAGTGCAGCAACTCTCTTGTAGCAACTGTATTTTTGACATTTCTATAAAAAATTGACACCTGTGTAAAAATTGAAGGCGGTTTTTCATCCTTTGCCTATTATGGACAAAAATATCTATCACTTTTGCCAACTTGATCCCTGTTTGGTCTAAAACATAGTTTGAAGAAAAACCGGCCCTATGTGTGGCAATTGATTTGTCCCTTGGAATGAATTATTGAAAAATGATAGAGACATGATGTGTATGAGTTGGAATGGCCTCATACTTGTTGAAATGACTTCCCTTATGCCTCATATACTCAGATGTCTCTGATTCCATAGCCAACCCTAGCTCAATGGGTGAGGAAATTAGGGTTTAGTGCTTGTGGAAAACAATGATTTGGACACCCTTGGGAAAAGACAACTCCCTTTGGCATGCACTTAACCCTTTGAAACTTTACCCTTTCACTTGACTATTTCCTTTGTTAAATTGATCTTTTGATGGTCTAGCATCTTTGGAACACTGAGTTAACAGCTTGGGATGGTGAAATTATTACACTTGAAAGACAAAAAATTACATAATGAAATAAGCATTTCTCTTTGCAAATCATCTTCACATGGTGAAGGGATGTTATTTGATCAACCTTTACTTGCTGGTCTTATGCAATGGAATGGAAACTTGGCAACCCTAATGACCTAATGAAACCTTGAAAAACCCTAAAAGACCTAATGAGACCTTGAAGGACTGAATTTCAAGATGACATAATGACCTAATTACTGATACATATGGCATGATAAAAATAACTTTATGAATGATGTATAGTCAACAAGATATGAAACTATGCTAGCCAATAATCACATTTAGGGAAGAGTGATGTTTTTGGACTAGGACTACCATCAATGACTAATTTTTTTGCATGACCTAGTGGAATGATAAACAATTTCTATGTGGGACACCTAAAATGAATATGAAAAGAGCAATTTTGATGACTGATGGCAGTATGCAAATACTGACTCTTACATTGGCTCGATTGGGGATGGTAGCTCCTTGGATGTGCCAAGAACACCGTAGACCAAGTAGCCTTATCCATTGGGTATGGAGTAAAAAAAAATTCAATCTGAAATACATGATTGAATACTGATGACTCAAAAACACAAACTATCTTTTACTCAACTGAAAACTGACTTAATACTAAAACACAACTGACTAACTGAAAAAGATGCTCAAAATGGAGCTTATTCAATAAAACCTACTCTAACTGTTCCATTCATCACTTGATCAAGTGAAATGAAACAACCAATGCAACCAAGTAAGCATTCTGGCTACTGTTTGAATTCTCCACAAGTATGAGCAAGAAGAGAGAACTGCTGAAAGGCAACTCACATGAAAATTTGTCAACAGATTGAATATTGATGAAATTTCAAAGCACGAGCCCACCTTCTGACCTCAAGAATGCTACGAAAGTATCTTCATAGGAATACATATTGATTTCCAACCCATCTAATACGTTACTGCTCTGCTCTAGGTAGTCTTCGTACTTTTGTTTTAAAATTTCCCTAACATCTATGTTTTCTTTCTTTGATGACTGCAGCAAATTGAAAAAAGGATCCTGAAACTCACGAATGACTAATTTTTCTTGATGATCAACAAAAAAACAAAAATCTTCTTCATTACTCTCTTGATATGACTGCAAATCTTGGTATGAGCTTTGTAATGAAACTCCTGCTGAACAAGACAATGAAGTCGATTGTCAGATCAAGTTTATATCAACATTCTTTTCAGGCTCATAGTTAGCTAATGGAGAAGGACTTTTACTACAGATATCATCCAACACATCAGCTATTGGGTCATGAAAAACTTGCAAAGATTGCTGCAACCTATTTTCCATCAGTTTTAATGAGACTGCATGACACTCTACAGGCTGCTCATCCTTTGCTTTAGAGATATTATGAAAATTTTCTTTAAAAATTGAAATGTTTCAAAACATAGTGGTACAAAGTCATCTTGCATCATTTGATCATATGTTTCAGCTTCCAAGCCTTCATCTGCAATTTGAAATTCAATGGAACTCGGTGGCTGCAAATCTAGAGCTAGGGAGGCTTCTATGTCGCAAATGATTTCCTCGACCAATTCATGAGAAGGTTTATCCTTTATAGTGTTGACCACTCGCTTATATTCTTGCTTATAGTTTTCTCTTATTTTTGCAAATGAGGAGACACACAAGGGTAAGGAGCTCTAATAAAAAATTTGATTATCCTCTTGATTGTCAAGATCAAAACTCAATGAGTGCTGATTTCTGATCACATCAAAGTTACCTCTGATGAACTGAAATGAAGTAAAACAAAGAGGTAAAGATCCTTCACTTACTTCCAAATTTTTTGCACCTTCCTCATCACTGTCATAGCTGATATGCTTTCGCTGATTACTGTATTCAAGCCGCTAAAACTGAACTTCCTCCTCCCACAAACCAGCTTATGATTGCTTTGCAAGATTAGCTTCTGTTTGGAGAACATAATTATTTTCGTACTAATCAAACTTTGGAAAATCATCAATATAATTAATGTCACCAATCATACACATTATATTATCAGATTGTTTCTCCTTCGATTGATCTACAAATCCATTTTCAAATCTATGGTAGCTAGGATTAGCAAGAACATTTTTAGGGCTAGTAATCTTTTCTTTTTCTAGGACAGGTGGGTCATGGTGATCTTGAATAGAAAATTAATCTCTCGAGGTGATTCTTTGCATCATTTCTTCCATTTTACTTACAAAAATGTCGAGCTTTACCTCTAAAGATGTTAGGTGCTCTACACTGTTCTCCCTCTCTTCTTCCTTTAGCTTTGCCCTTCCGATCAACATATTAGCCTCTACATCTACTGCACTGTTCTGCATCTCTTCAAGTGTTGCAAGGTTCCTTTACCTCAGCTGAAACTCCATGTCCAGATCAAAGGCATTCGAGTAGTGCAAGAGAGCAGATCTAGGAGGAGGCCTTATATTAGCAGGCATCGAAAAATAGACTTCATTAAACCTGGCAGAAAACTGTTGTACTGTCTCCCCTAGCAGTCTTTTTAGCTGGTTATACTCTTATAGCATCAAGAAAGGATTTTGTTTGAGCACCCACTTGTCGAGGAAAACTTTGAAGAGTTGTTGGAAATCTGAGATGCTTGCATCAGGCAGGTTTTTGAACCAACTCTTGACTTTTCCTTGCAAAGAAAGAGCGAATAGCCTGATACTGACATCCTCTTCGTTGACTTCGGAAAGGTCGAGGAAAGTCTCAAAATTCTGCATATGTCTCCCAGCAGTGATATTGTCATATTCACCATCAAACCTCAGTAGGTATAGGTAATGATTTTCAGGGAAAGCATGGAGTATAAGAGGTAAGATGAGTTGTTTGTATTGATCTGGAATTTTACAAGGTGTAGGAGTATGTATAGAAGTTGTAGAATCAGTCTTGGTCTCTTTAGGCTCATCAGGTTGAAGATGGTCATCATAAGATTCAAGATAAGAGTCTTGATCAAGATCAAAGGCGTATGAAGAATTTGTTTTCACAATATTTAAAGGGAAGGAATCACATGCAGGTCTAGGATATTTTCTCAAATACAATATATTTTGTAAAACCTTTTTGACATTCTCGAGAAAAGAGAAAAAATAATTGATGACAAAGAACATAATGTCTTGGATGAAATTCCAACTTGAATACTTGATCTTTCCATATTGTCCTTTCATGTTTCTATTGGTCGGGCTCATCCTCTAGTGGAGTCTTTGGATATGATATTGAAACAGATTTGGAGTCACCAGGTGAATGATTTCAGCCTTCCTGTGTCTGATCGTTGTCCACCATCAACAATCAGATCTAGATATGAACTTCGATGATATTTCCTAAGGAATACAAAACCTTTTTCTCATTCCCTAGTATGGTCGCCACTATGTTAGCACCTACATTGAACCTCAGGCTGAAGGAAGGCAATGCCAGGGTAACCACAAACCACACTTAGCCAAGTATCTAGCCCTACTAGGCCAGGAGAGGGCTCTCTTCGTAAGGATCTCAGCGAAGATGACTGGATCAAGAAAATGATATTAGGCTAGGCATAGTAGCACAAGGTTTGATTTGATTTTGAAGGGGTTTTGCTGGATTAGGAGGAGCCAAGTAGTTAGGGCAAGGAAATTAGGTCAAAACTGTAGGGTGTTTGATGGGGCAAGGTAGGAACAATGATCAGAACCTTAGGGTTTGATGGATGAGGTGAAAAGACAGGTGAGGAGCTAGGAAGAGCATGTAAACCTCATCGATTCTTCCTAAACTGAGGAAAAGACAGACTGTGAAATGTCTACTCAAAACATATCATAAAAGTTATGGATTCTGCTTTTCAGACTTGTATACTTTCACATAAAGAGTATGAAATGATGAAATGGAATCAAAAATACATTTTAACACATGAAAACATAAGAAAAACTGAACTGAGCATCATACCACATGGATCCCAAAGAAATAGCTGCAAATTTTCATTAATCTCCCATTGTAATTGATACAAAATGATGTCTATCAAAGCCTATGCATCCCACTGAGTCCAACTGAGTCCAACCCTTTACAATGAGAAAGAAGAAGAATATATAGACATTAATTCAACCTCCTCCCATCCTCAGGGGTCGAATCCCTAATATGAGGAACTAATGCATCAAAAACTGAAGAAGAAACTGGAATCTAAGCAACCTAACAACTTGCCTCTAAAAGGGAGGAAACTGATTCATTTGTCCTCAAGATAACTTTTGATCTAATGAATGTACCTTACAGTAACTACTATCCATCTTATTTACATGCATAGTCACAATTTACATTAGTAAAAACATCATTCATGAGAGAAAACCCAAAATTACAGTCATGGCACAGTGAAGTGAAAATTCAGCACAAAATTGTCCTATGCGCAGTGCTCAAGCTCTATGCACAACACTTTTTGTAGTACCATTTTGGAGGTCTTTGCAGTGTCCAAATTGAGCTCATGATAGCTCATTGGAATGCCTATCCTATATATTTTCTGAATCCACTTTTAGTTTCCCATTTGGAGTTGATTTGACCCCTCAAAAATGGATCCTCCCAAGACTGCTTCTGTGCGCAGTGCTATGGGCAGAAAGGTCATTTTTTGGGTCTTTTTCGACCTTTTCGTTGACCAGTTTTGCTCCAAAAGCTTAGAAAATGAACAGGGTGCATGTAATCATCATTGTGAATCCAAAAATGCTGACCATTTCTTGTATTTATGCCCCTAGGAAAAGCGCAGCACCAGTGGCGCTGTGCATAGAGCCAATTTTTATGAGTCAAAATTGCAAAATTCTTCAAAAGGTAAAAATTCTCAAAACTTACTCAAAATTTGTGGAGAACACCACCATCAAGTGTTTGGGTTAGCCAAGGAAGCTTCAGCAAGAAACCTAAGCCTATCATCGTCCTTTTTTCCTTTGAGTGCTTGTTTTAGCCTTGTCTTCATTTGCTTGACTCTTATGTTACAAATCTTGTTCCGGGTCCTGTAATGGTGACCCATGTGCCTCATGATTTGACTGTCCTTGTTGGCCCTTTGTAGCAGCTTCTACAAATGAAAATTGACCCTGTCAGGACATATTTCTCTATCCTCTTGAATATCCTTTTCAAGCCTTTGTTTTGTAGTCAAGGTGGCTGGGGTTTCTTCCTCTTGCATTACTGATTTGTCTTTGTCACCTTGCCTCTTTGTCTTGAGAAGTTCCATCTCCATGAGGACCTGTTTTTCACTTATCTGCTTGTTCTCTTGCTCAAGGTATGAAATGACATACTTAGCTCTCGCCAAGTTGTCCATCAGTGCTTGGATCTATGCATCTTTTTCCTTTATGATTATATTTTTATTTTTCGCCTCATCTTGAGCCTCCAAGTCAACTATCTCAATGCCATGATGAATGCGTAGTTGTTCTAGTTCATCATGTTCCATCAAATCAAATTCCCTTTCCTCTTCATCATTGAGTCTTTCCAATAGCATCTTTTCCTTCCCTTTATTCACCTGCTACACCTGTTGTACCTGTGGTGTTGATGAATAAGGAAAAGCCCCTTCCACAGTTTGTGGAGCAAGCATTTTCCTATGAGCTAATGAAGAAGGCAAGGCCCCTTCCACATCAAGTGGAGTAAACACTTGCCTATCCACTGCAAACAACTTTCTAGGCCCTCTCTGATATGTTTTGTAGGTTTCTGGCTTCTCAACAACTTTAGTCTCTTTAGCCTTCTTACTTTTCTTTACTTTGGCACTGCTGGAAGGAATTTCTACTTCTTGAGGCACTGATGGAGGAATATGAGGACCATTGAAGATGCCATTGGAAATAAATGTATCCCAGGAGATGTTGAGGTGGTTGAGATGATGTAGCACAATAATCTTATTCAAGGAATAGTGATAAATACTATTCATCTGCTGGGGGTATGGCCTTTTCTGTATAATGTAGGCCATCTTCTCAATGTTCTTGAATAAGAAGTACATGCTGTTCAACATTTTCACTCTTGTGAAGTGCATAAGAAGCCTAATATGATAGGCGTATAATCTGGAAAATCTGCCCTCACATGTAAAATACTTCATAATGATCCTCATCATAGGGGCATACTTGTCTTCAAGGAACCTGAAAGGAAAGGTCCTCTTCTTTTCATTCCTGTACCTGGGTTTTATGTATGAATCACAGTAGTGCTCATCCAAATCTTGTCCTTTATACCATTTTTCCCCCACATTTAGAATCCTTGTAGCATCAACAATGATGGAGGATGAAACTGTAAATGTCAACCCGGCAAGAGTTACCTTATTATCACAAATATTGGATACAAAAAGCCTGGTCAGCTGAGGATGATGTTGAACTCTTTGTACTTGCTCACAAAATGCATAACACCCTAGATGCTTGAAACAAGAGACAGTCATATGAGAATCCTGTAACTCTCTGATGTTTGATGGTTCCTATTTGATAATTTTTCCTCCCTTATGTGGTTTTCTCTAATGATGAGGTTCATCTCCCATGCTTTCATTGCCACTATTTTCCTTTTCCTCATAATCTCTATCCTCTTTATCCATGTCTTTTGAATTTGACACTTTGAAACCATAGAGAAGGTAATCAAGAAGTGAGTTATGGTGAATAGGGATAGGGGAAGGGGAGAGGAATTTGTGCGATGTAGGATGAGATATGTATGAAGTGAGAGTGAGAAGGAGGGTATTTTTTGGTATGGTCTGTTTAGTAAATAGGGGTTTAAGGATTTTGTTTTGGGGATTAGGGTATAGGGGATAGGTGTAGGGATTTTGTTTGAGGGATTAGGGTATAGGGGATAGGTGGAGGGATTTTGTTTGAGGGATTAGGGTATAGGGGATAGGTGGAGGGATTTGACAACAGAACATGGGAATAAGGGATATGGTAAGCAGGGAGGGTTTTTAGACAACCTAGCATTTGAAAATTTAAATAGCAAACAAACTTCCAAATCATGAAATGAGTGCCGGGAGGATGGTTCAAAGAGTGTACTTACTTTCTTAGAGGTTCTAGGTAGCAAAAGAGTGATTTAGATGCTTGTTAGTGTAGTATTGGTGTTTGCTGGCCCTATGTGTAGTGCCTTGTACAAGTGCATAGCACTTCGGTTGTATGTGCAACACTGTGCAAAAATGCACTGGCACACAGGCTCTATGCGCAACGCTCTATCTGTATGTGCAACGCTTCCTCCTCTATGCGCAAGGCCTCCAAAATGTTTCCCTCCAACTTGTAGGTTGATTGTGACTGCCTTCCTGCTGTCCAAATTGAGCCTAGGATAGCCCGTTGGAAAGGCCTCTCTCTTGGCTACACAATGGACCTATCAAGCACTGAAAATGATAATTATAACCCTTGAAAAGTCAATTCTCCCAAGACTGGTCAAAAAGTGCAGAATGAGGGTGCAAAAATAAAGTGTTCTCTTGCAGGAAACTTTTGGAGGTCTTCCTCAACTCCAAATTAAGATCATGATAGGTAACTGGAAATATATTTCTCTATAGTTATTAGTTGACTCATCAAGCAAGTCATTTGGATAATACAACTAGAAGAAAAAATAATTTTCCCAAAGTCACTATAGAAGTGCAACAACTCTCTTGTAGCAATTGTATTTTTGACATTTCTCTAAAACCATGACACCTGTATAAAAAGTGAAGGATGTTTTTCATCCTTGGCCTATTATGGAAAAAAACCTCTCTCACTTTTGCCAAATTGATCCTTGTTTGGTCTAAAACATAGTTTGAAGAAAACCCAGCCCAATGTGTGGAAAATGGTTTGTCCCTTTGAATGACTTATTGAAAAATGATGGAGACATGATGTGTATGAGTTGGAATTGCCTCATACTTGCTGAAATGACATCCCTTATGCCTCATATACTCAGGTTTCTCTGATTCCATAGCCAACCCTAGCTCAATGGGTGAGGAAATTAGGGTTTAGTGCTTGTGGAAAATGATGATCTGGACACCCTTGGGAAATGACAACTCCCTTTGGCATGCACTTAACCCTTTGAAACTTTACCCTTTCACTTGACTATTTCCTTTGACAAATTGATCTTTTGATGGTCTGGCATCTTGGAACATTGAGTTAACAGCTTGGGATGGTGAAATTATTACATTTTAAAGACATAAAATTACATAATGAAATAAGCATTTCTCTTTACAAATCATCTTCACATGGTGAAGGGATGTTATTTGATCACCCTTTAATTGCTGGTCTTATGCAATGGAATGGAACTTTGGCAACCCTAATGACCTAATGAAACCTTGAAAAACCCTAAAAGGCCTAATGAGACCTTGAAGGATTGAATTTCAAGATGACATAATGACCTCGTGAATGATACAAATGGCATGATAAAAATAACTTTATGGATGATGTACAATCAACAAGATATGAAACTATGCCAGCAAATAATCACATTTAGGGAAGAGTGATGTTTTTGGACTAGAACTACCATCAGTGACTAATTTTTTTGCATGACCTAGTGGAATGATAAAAAAATTGCTGTGTGGGACACCTAAAATGAATATGAAAAGAGCAATTTTGATCACTGATGGCAGTATGCAAATACTGACTCTAACAATGTGCATGTGGATGCATCATTTGTTGTGCTAGGAGCAGTGCTAACACAGGTCAGTGAAGGAGAATTGGAACACCCTATAGAGTTTGCGAACAGAAAGGCTTTTAAGGCTGAAAAGAATTACTCGACGACAGAGCACGAAGGCTTGGCAATGGCGTACACGCTCTAGAAGTTCAGACATTACCTGCCAGGTGGACATTTTAAGATGTACATAGACCACTCTACACTAAAATACCTAGTCAATAAGCTTGTGTTGGGGGGGAAAGTATGCAGATGGCTACTGTTGTTTTAGGAGTATGATTTCAAAGTAATTGTGGAACTTGGAAGGTTGAATGCAGAGCTAGATCGTCTGTCTTGCATTGAAACAGGAGAGGAGCCCACCAATTTGGAGGAAGGGCTGCCTGACGTGCAGCTCTTCGTAATGCGCATAGTAGATAATCACTTTACAAAAATTATCCACTTCCTAAATACGAGAATGATGCCAGAAGGATACATGAGTCAACAAAAGCAAGAATTGGTAGTGTGCGTGACATACTTTTCAGTTATTGCAAGGCATTTGTACAAGATGGTGTCAGACAAAATACTGCGACGTTATGTGCCTGATTTTGAATGAAATAGTATCCTTGTTGAAGCTCATGGAGGAGTTGCGGGAGGCCACTATGGAAGGAAAGTGACAAAACAAAAGATTTTATGTGCTGGGTTGTGGTGGCCGACGCTGCATAAGGATTCCAAAGTATATTGTAGGGCATGCGGTGCATGTCAGAGAACAGGCAGGCCATCACGAAGGGATGAGCTACCTCTGAATCCGCAAGTGTCATTACAGCCATTTGAGAAGTGTCATTACAGCCTCTAGGAAAGAATACAGGTGCGTAGTATATCATCACCATGACTGAGTATTTGACTAGATGGGCGGAGGCACAGCCTGTGAAGGACTGTATAGGGGAAAAACAATGAAATTTTTGTTTGAATATTTGTTGACCAGGTTTGGTTTCCTGAAGATTTTGATGAGTGATCACTTATGGATTTCCTTAATGAAACGATCAGCGCACTGATAGAAGAATTCCAAGTTTATCATCAGAAAAGTATGCCATATCATCCTTAGGCCAATGGGGCGGTTGAAGCGTTTAATAAGATATTGGAGAATTCACTGACAAAGTTTTGCAATGTGCAAAGGAATGCTTGGGACGTGCGCATACCAATAGTGTTATGGGCTTATCGAACTACTTGTAAGAAGCTTATTGGTTAGACACCTTTTAGGTTGGTCTATGGCGTAGAGGCTGTAATGCCTATGGAGTACATTGTGCCTAGTCTATGCATAACAAATTTTACAGGAATGGCAGACTGTGGAGCCTTAGAAGAGAGGTTCATGTAGCTAACAGAGCTTGAGGAAGATAGATTTTTGGCTGGATTCCATCAATAGGTTCAAAAGGAACACGAAAAGACATGGCACGATTGGCACATCAAACTGCGCACCTTCAAGGTAAATGATTTAGTTTTATTATATGATAGTAAGTTTGATAAGTTTCCAGGAAAATTTCAGATGCATTGGCTGGGGCCATATGTTATCAAAGAGATTACCGATGGTGGAGCAGTTTAGCTCGTGAAGTTGAATGGAGATCCATTTCTGGGAAAGGTAAACGAAAGCCAATTGAAGCCATACACCGGGGGTCCATCCCAATGAATACATGACGATAGCACAGTCTTAGCACTCCAGGAAGCTACAAGGAGGTGTGGGACTATAAAATACACTGCCCAATTTGTAGAGCTACATGACAAAGGGTCTGCATGAAACCGGATGGTGTCACAGTACCAAAAGAACCGCGAAGGGAGCTGCACTATAGGGGGAGAGACTGCGCAATGCAGCCAGAAAGTGACCATTACTGTCACTATTCATGATTTGATAGTGAGTAGATGGTTAAGAGGAGCGGGGGGGGGGGGGGGCGCGTTTAAGGCAATTAAGACTGAATTTAAGAGTGAAATCTTGGAAAATTTGCCGCCAATCTAGAATTTATGGACGGAGTTTTGGGGGAACGGTCGAATTTAAATTCGAATTCCCCTATAAATTACGTGTGTATGTCCAACAAGAAACACTTTGCATCTTGAGAATTTCTGTGTTGAGCTGTCGAGTGTTTATGAATCCTCAGCTTTACGTGGATTTGGTCACTACTTCTGTATCTGAGAAGTTATATGGAGACACTCAACGATTTATTCTCATAACAATGTCTGGACTAGTAGAGACTGCTGGTACTGGGGGAGCTATCTTCTTTGAGGGAGCTGCTTCAGAGGTGATGAGTATGGAGGTCCCAGCTGCAGTGCCTACGGCACTGAGCTCACCTAGGCTAAAGCCTACGATCACGGGAGAGGTCCCCAAGTCGAAGAAAGATAAAAAAAAATAAGCCGGTGTCGGTGCGTGAGTCACCGAGGAAGCATGTCGCTACACAAGCCTAGAGGAAGGAAAAACCCAATGCGGAAGAGAAGGGAAAAGTGGTAGATCTCGAGGCTGATGAGGGAGCAGAAGATATAGACATTGAGTGGGTGGATCCCATATCTAAGTTGCTGGAGTATATCCATCTGCGCAAGGGAAAAGTGTAGGTCCCCAAGGACCTAGATGTAGGATAGTTCCTCCTCAACACACCCCTGTTACTGGAGAACATAACCTTTGAAGGTACGCGCTTGGCACAGATCCTGCAGTTGAAGCTAGAATATTGGGATTTGGCAGACCATGAGCGGTTCCCCCACCTAGCTACAGACACCTACATGAAGAGGGTCTTCTACAAAGAGTTTGGTGTCACCGTGCTGGAGCCTGTGGAATGGATTCATAGAGTAAACAAGTTAGGGTTGTTGAACTTGTTGTTGGTGCCCCACTACCATCGCTCAAATATAAACCTAATTGTCATTAAGCAGCTGTTGTGCTTGGTGCATGATGGGTTCTTGTGGCTGAATGAGCTGATCCCCGTCACCGATATGATGATCCATCGGATCACACTATTTCCACATTTAGGATTGAATCCGGCCAAGGCATTTGGCAGAAAGACAAGCGAACGCGACCCCACTGAGAAGATGAAGGACAAGTTCAAACTTGTGAAGAAGCCAGACAAGTACTCCATTACCTCGACCACTGACCCTGCAGTAAAGGTTTCCACGTAGATTTTGTCTCGCAAGGTTATGAGAAAGTGTCACGCAGATGAGGTGCCGACACTAGTGGTTTCATTGACAGCATAGTGCGTAGAGGGTGTACAGTTCAACTGAGCGCACTACCTGTGTAGTGAGTTCCTCGCGAACTGTAGAGAAGCACGAGATGAGAGGAAAACCTTCCACTATTCATGGTTGTTGCCCTCGATTGTGCTAGTCACTTTGGATTTGCCGGAGGATAGCCAGTTTCCTCCTGTGGAGAAAGATCTACTGGAAGCAGCAAAGTTTGCATCTCTCTAGGCCACGAAAGAGGTTGTGTGGGTCATAGAGAGCAAGGTATTTTGGGTGCTGATGGAGGTGAGCATTCACACGACCATCAACCAGAAGCTGTGGTTGTCACCAACCATGTTTGAACAACTTTCAGGGTACGCAGAGTTCAAAGCGGACTTCCACCACATATACATCCAGGCACAGAAGGATCCATAGCAAACGTGGTTCAACCTACCCTACCTTGCTATAGATAATGCTATCTAGGAGGTCATCAAGCGTTGGCCAGTAGACTGCCATTGTCCTTCCGATCTGGCTGCAGGGACTAGCAAGTCTGCAGAGAAGAAAAAGAAGGACACGACCAAATAGAAGGTTCAATAGTTGGCTAAGAAAAGAAGGAAAGAGGCCAAGGAGAAGGCCCGGGTAGAAGCAGAGAGCACCCTGAAAAACCAGGTAGAGTAGGAAGAGTGCAGCTCCAAGTGGAGTGAAAAGTCCCCTTCACCCCAAATGGAGGAGGAAGAGTAGTTAGAACAGGGCAATGGTGATCAGCAGGAGAGTGCTCCCTTCAAAGTGAAGTGGTACATGGAGCAGGAAAAAGAAGGGCCATGGAAGAAAATTGTTGGACACCTAATCCTCTAAGGGTTGGTGTGGAAGATGAATAGTCTAAGGAAGTCCAAGAGACCTTGGAATATGAAACCAAAGGTCATATGAATGTACTATAAATATATATCATTTGTTAATAATAGATGGAGTCTCCTGCTTATCTTTAATATTCAGTTGCTACCATGTGTGTGTTTAACATGGTATCAGAGCAGGCAATCTCCTGCCCTGCTCAAGTGTGAGCCACCTGTTTTTGTGGCCTTTGTAAACTAATGCTCTCCTCCTTGTGGATTTTATGCCTTTCTGAGCATTTGTTAGAATAGAGGTTGTTACCTCTATCAGCTCTGCCATTCCTCTGTTGTGAGCAGACCTGCCCCTGCGACTGCAAAGAGGAATATTGCTAGACCTGTCCCTCTCTACCAATGCAATGCTCTAACACTCTCTGTGAGTTTCATGCTCCCTCTTAGACCTATTCCTGCAAACCAACAGAAGTTGTGCGCTCTTTCTCCATTCCTCGTTCAAATGTTACCTCTGCATTTTAGCTATGCATTAACTCCAAGTCCATACTCCTCGTGCATTTTCTGTGATTTTATTTGAAGTCCTGAGAAATGAATTGAAGTAGTTCCTGTGAAATTCATTGAAGCAAAACATTAAATCTCTAGTCATGTCACTAGAATATATTAATCGCTGGTCGTGCTATTTGACTACATTGGAATGGAGCTCTCGGCGAGAAAGGAGCATCATTGACTGGAAATGGTGTGTTGAGTTTTTGAATATCAGTATTGGATGTTGTTTCAAAGCTCTACATTGAATGGTTCAAATTACATCTGTGTTGGCAGCAAATATCTCTGGTTGCATTGGGTATATGTATTCATCTCTCTGCGTTGAATTTATGATGGATATGGATTAGCATTGATGTTCCTACAATTTCAAGCTATGGCCATGAGAATCCGATAGCACTAAGGTGACATTCCATAACTATGTTCAGGTTGAAGGGAATGTTGACAAAAGCACTCTGGCTGGAGTATATGGTGTAACTATTGCCTTGGAATGCAGGCTCCCCTTGCATTTTAGTTGAAGATACTGTAACAATTTTCTAATACAAAGATGTTTCGAGTATAAAAAGAAGCCAAAGCCGAGGTAGTAGAAGGTTTTGAAATCCTCAAGTGTATGAGTGATAGAAGACTTTGAAGGTGAGTGAAATCCATAATTGAACCTCGTGAGATGTGCTAAACGCAGTGGCTTAGCTATAGGACTCCCTCTTTGTGCTTGGAATGAGCTTGGAAACTCCCAATCTTCTTCGGTTTACATGAATTGCCATTTTTGGCAAAGATTTAATGGAGAATGCACAAAGCTGAAAGGTCATTCTAGGAGGTCAAGTATGAAAACTAGATGTCCTTATACGGATTCGGCATCCTTGTAACCACAGAAATTCCGAGAACTTCTATCTTTTAGGTTATAGCAGCAACAAAAGCGGACAATGTGAGAGCTATCTTGTTCAATTCTTGTTCGAGACAACACCAGTCTTATGCCATCTCTTGGCTTTAAAGATGCATGATAGCTCTAATCGAATGCTCATGGAGGGTTTAATGGTCATCAAACAAGATTCGAACCTTTGTCGAGTAAAAACGAACTAAGTTGTTGTGATATCTATAAAGCATATGGAAATAATAGGTGTGAGAAATTAAGTAATGCCTGATCCAAAAAGTTCATGTTATTTATTTCTAAGATTCACAGAGATGCGCTCCTTAATATGATGCATTTTGTCCATTTTAAGTTTTAACATGGTTATTTGTTTTTAAGTGGAAGATTGGACACCTCCAGCTTGACCAAAAAAAAAGGCGTCTTTCTCCACTTTCAGCTTTCTGAGGTCTCTTTCAAGCTCTATGACCTCTTCTATTAGAGAAGTGCGTTCCTCCTATAGCATCAAGTGATCATGCCTCAGAGCTAGACACTAGTCCTCTAATTTTGTGAGCGCAAAACATTCTAGATGACCACTTGACAGAGAACTGGAGCAAGTTTCATAAAATTCTCTGCAAGATCTGGCACTTTCCGTATAATCCGCACAGAGCATAAAGCTGCCTTTCGGATGTTCGGATTGCTATTGTGAAGAAGTTTCTCAACTTCAGGGGCAAGGTCACGAGCCATTTCAGCTGAGCATATGTTTCCCAGTGCACAAAGTGCAAGCCCTACTATGCATTGATTCATGTGATTCAAGTCGTGTTTGAGAGAATTTGTAACCAGCATAAGCACTTCCTGTCTTTCATCAAGAAGTAACATGAGGCCAAGATATCCTATGCGTTTCTCAGGAAAGCCAGTAGATGCAATAGACTTCAGGCATTCCATTTGCCCAAAATGCGTTGGATAACCAAGCATGTTGAATTGAAGACGGTATATATATATATATATATATATATATATATATATATATATATATATATATATATATATATAGATATATATATATATATATATATATATATATATATATATATATATATATATATATATATATTATTTGTTGTTTGAGGCATTCCATTTTCCCAAAATGCGTTGGATAACCAAGCATGTTGAATTGAAGACGATATATATATATATATAATCTGTTGTTTGAGGTTGATATATGCGTTAGAATTGAAACTTGAATTCAATGATTTCGTAGGAAATATACAACTATTAAATAACTTGGAACTGCCTAGGGTATTGGTGCATTGGCATGAGCATTTTAATGTTGAGCATTGAGCATTGCATAAGGAAATCCCCTTGGTGTTGTATTATTCAAAATTGAGTAGGGGCGGTTGAAATTCCACAGCTTGGAATTGTTGTATGCTGCTTTGAATACGTTGAAGGCTTGCATATTCTATTGTGGTTTTGAGCTGATTATATATATCTGCGACTTGGTCTATTTATATATGGCTTGAGATCAAGAATCTATATTTGTGAAATTCACCTTATTTTTTCAATGAAAATGGCTAGAATCAATGAAGTATTAGAGTTCCTCAAAACTCTGATATTGTCTACTACTCATGACACATTAAAAGTCATCAAAGGTTCTCTCACAAACATTCGGGTATGTCTACAAAATGCACAAGAGAAAATTGACTTTTTGCAGCTTGAATCTCAGCTACAACGAGCATAATTACAACAATGGAGTCATCATTCTGAACCTATTTCTATTCAGAACAATGAAACAGACTCCCATAAGCAGCAAGTCAATATTGTTGAAATTGATTCAGATCCAGTGCCCAATAAATCAGCAAAGTTACATGCATATGCAGAAGTTCAATTTGCACTTCCGAAGCCTATCATCAGACCTTGGGAAGAGCTTGTCCACAACAAGCACATAACTGGTCTTAGTTATGACAAGGACGCATCCTTTCATATTCCAGATTACTCAAAGCCCATCCAGTTTTAGAGTGCTGGATTACTTCATGACAGTTCACCTTCAGCAATTCTAGATTCTGCCCCTCCTCCATAGCAACAGCAACAACAACAAATTGTGAAATGACAACAATGTGATCGAGTTGGCCATCTGAAATATCACAGTTTTGATCTTCATCCATGTAAGAACTATCATAAAACTAGTCATTCTTCAAACAGATGCTTCAGAAACAAACCTCCTGTAAGAACAAAGATTCATCTTGGTTGGATCACTTCTTGGCAATGGGCATCAACAACCAAGAAGATATTCCAGTCATATGTCAGAACTTGTTCTAAAGTATTGAACAGTCTTGCAGTTGAGTTTTCTCCATCATCTAACCTTGTATCTGACATGGGGGAAATGATGGTCATCTACAAGCTTCAAAGCCACATCAAGCGAGCTTGAGTCACAACCTGTCACACCAGAGTCAGAGTTGTAGCCAGAGACAAATATGACCTTGAGCATGCCTTCAGTCTTTGATACCTCTTCAAAGAATTGGGGACACTTCCTCTAGCAGAAGACATCAACTTCTTTCCAGTTTCGGAAGAGTTCCAGGAATTGCATTAAGCATTCCAGAGTTGTTGGTCATCCTTAAGCCATCACAGGTTGAGACCTCCCTTTTCAGGTTGAGGTTCTCCCTTTTATGTGGGGTGAGACCTCCCTTTCATGGTTGAAGGTTTCCCTCTGAATATTAAAGACACACATGGCAGCAACTAAATCCGTCGCTGGATCTAATTACTTTGACGGATGGAGACCTGGATGAAATTGGAGACAAGGTGCGGGATACTACAGCAGAACTGTTGTAGCAGTTTGAGCAACAGCAACAATAAGCACTGTGAACTATCCAAAAAGATCTACGTGAGCTGCAGATACAGATGATTAGAATCTAGGAAGGTATAGGATAGATCAGCATGGCATAAACTAGTTTGGCTCTGGGGACCACTCAAGCTGTAGAGATGGTTCGATCATTGGATATTTGGGCAATCGCACTGCTAGATGTAGCTTTGAGCGCGGAGGTGGCCGTTGACAAGGCTCTTGTCAGCTCCCTGAAGAACATTGGCCTCAACTTGGCCGCGCTCCCCAGCGAGTTTCTTCACACACTACATGCAAAGGTTAAAGCCTGGGAGCAACGTGGACTGACCCTAATAAGCAAATACATAGTAAAAAATGATCAAATGTTCACAAAGAAGTTCGAAGCACTGGAGGCACAGAAGAAAGTTCAAGCACAGAACGCCCAACTTGTATCCGTGGTGGCCGAGGTATGCAAAACAATATCTGAACTACATATCCTGGAGGAATCGCCGTTAGAGGTGAAGATCAGGAAGATGACTGCAGGTGTGCGCAACGCTAAGACAGAAGTGGCCAAGGTTCAGTTTGAACTGAACCTAAATATCACAGAGTTGGAGTTGAAGTCATAGCCTTCAACCCCACTAGAGGTCAGAGAACAACACGAAACCAATGTGAAGGATGGAGTTGCAATAGTGGATGTCGCGGTGGTAGATTGCACCACACTTTTTGAGCAAGAAATGGAGGTAGTCACGGCCCTGCAGGAATATCCCACCCTGTAGGCCTTGAATACAGAAGCTCGCGAACTCCAGCAACAATATGATGAATTCAGAGCAATGACGCGCAATGTTGGTACCGCACAACACCTTACTAAGTTGAAGGAGGCCAGGCAGCTGCATCTACAGGTGGAAGCAGCGCATAAGAAAGAGGCGGTCCTGAAGGCTAGATTAGGGCCTTGGCTAGATTAGGCCTACATTATCTCCTCCAACATTTAGGAGAAGTTGGCGAGCGTACAAAGCACGTAGCAGAAAATCAAGGAAGACAGTGCAGGATTGACAACAGAGCAGTTGGTGGAGCAGATCAAATAGGAAGCTACGCAGAGCGTGGCCGAAGTGGTAGTGGCACAAGTGGAATTGGGAGGTCTTCGCAGTAAGATCTCCGCACCAACAGAGTGAATCGAGGGTGAGTCACGATCTTTGTGTTGGGGCCTATTGGGATGGGGTCCGCTAAAGCCCAAGTTTTGGGGAAAAAGCCCAAGTTTTGCTGTATAAAATGTAAAGTCTTCACAAGTTGTGGTTGCAAAGTACGTAGATAGTTGAAGTGTCATTAAGGGTTTTACACTTATTTTATGTAAGTTGAGTCAGATTTTGAAGATCTACCCATGGTACGCAAACCATGCGATTGTATAAATAGGTGTGTCTTAGGATGTCTAAAAAAAGTACTGATGAGGAAGATGAATGTAATGGGTCAGTAAGAGTAAGAGTGAAGAAGTCTTATAATAGAAGGAAGGCTCTACAGCTGTGTACACAGAGGCCTAGAGTAGAGTCCACAGCTAAGTGCACAGGGAAATCTTGATTCGGTAAGCAGAACTGAAGCATTAATAAAGAGATTATTCCAAAAACTCCTGTATTTTGTCTATTTACTTCTATTTATATCAATGCGCCTTGTGTTATAATGGGTTTATGAAATAATGGTGTATTAATGTGTGACTTTACATGATTAATATTGTTACACGAATGCAATTACTGCTAACTATTTACGTGAGGATTATCTTATTGTATGCGGAAGTTATTAAACACTTAAGCCGATCTGAGTAATTACTAGTTTAAGAGTAATCTTTGATGCACGTAAGTAGCTGATTCACATATTCAGGGTCTGCGAAAGATAGTTGTGAACATTCGTGGAGGTATAGAGGTTGATTATGGGTAGTTATATTGATAAGCCCTAAATGCTTATTGATATGCGTGAAGGAAAATTTAGGACATAAAACGACATCACACTCATCTCCGGGTGTGGAAACTTGGTTCCAGTATCCCCCACACTGCTTCGGGTGATACTTTAGTCCACGCCCCGCAAGTTGATGTTGAAAGGGCCAGTAGTGTAGGGATTTATTTGGAAAAACTAACTCTGAATGTGGGTCAGGACCCACTAAGCCAACAAAATATGTTACTAAAATTTGTGATATTCAACAAGACTTTTAGATTTTCAATAACAATGTTAGAAAAACCCTGCAGAAAGAGCATAGAAATACTAAAAATACATCCCAAAAGTAATAAAAAGGAATCCAACGGAAAGAACTTGATTTTTATTAATGAAAACACTTGGTGGAGTAGAAAATGTTATCACTGAAAATTCCAATGCCAAAATTTCAAAACCGCTCACATTAGTTTGATGCGCATAAAGCCTTTTTGTAATTTTGCAGCGCAACATGTTTAGCTAGTTTCGTAGCGCATAATTCATATTTTGCACTGGCTGCGCTACGAAATTGGGGAAATGGCTGCAAGAGTTGGAGAGAGAATTTTTTAGTGATTTTGATGAAGCAAGTATCATTAGCCCCGCTCAAAGCTTTCACCAAACTTGGAAACATTTACATGGAATGGAATATGATCAGTGCAGCTGCCAATTTTATAAGGCAACTCTAGCTGTAACAACAGGCTTGTCTGCCCCATACAGTAATTTAGCAATAATCTACAAACAGCAGGGGAATTATGAAGAAGCTATTGCTTGCTATAATGAAGTTCTTCGGATAAATTTAATGGCGGCTGATGGTCTTGTAAACAGAGGAAACACTCTCAAAGAGATTGGTTGTGTTAGCAAAGCTAATTCAGGATTATATACGAGCTGTTACAGTTAGACCTACCATGGCTGAAGGCCATGCAAACCTTGCCTCCGCTTACAAAGACAGTGGTCATGTGGAAGCTGCTATTAAGAATTGCAAACAAGCCTTGGCGCTGCGCCCTGATTTTCCAGAAGTTGCATGCAATCTTTTGCATACCTTACAGTGTGTATGTAGTTGGGAAGACCATGAGAATAAGTTTGGGGAAGTTGAGGCCAAGTGGGAAACCGATTAGAGAGAAGGGAAGAAAGTCCTCTCAGTACCAGTGAATCAGTCTACTTGTTTCAAATAGATGCTGGAGAAGAGGTAAAAGCATGCTATTTTAAATAACTCAGCAGTTTCGTAGCGCGCTACGAAACTGCTGTAGGTGATGTTTGTTACAGGCATATTTCTCTGTTTTAAGCAGTCAACTTCCAGGAGGTATTTAGCGCAGCTGAAAGAATATTTTCCAAAATTGAAAGAGGTTTTTATTCCTAACATACTTAACTAGAAAAACCTCTTTCCGTTTCTTCAAATTGATTATGAGCTGGGAGAAATGAGTGACTAAAAGTTGCACTACGAAACTGCTGTGGATGCAGTTTTTAATTTCCTGTTTTACACATCCTCTTCAAGGATCGATTCTGGGCAGCTGGAGTAGTTTTTCAAAAAACCAAAAGAGGTTTTTGTTAAGCACGGATTGGTTCACAAAACCCTCCTTCAGTTTTTCCAAATACGTTTTCTGTGTGAAATTATGAGCTCTGTCCCAAGACATATTTTTCAGCCAGAATCTTTTTGAAACTTCAAGTTAAGGGAATTTAAAGTGGTTAAAGAATGGTTTCAGGTTGATGCTGCTCGTGCTAAAGAACGCATTTGGATAAGGGGGCTCATGTATTATGCTGCTATAACCATTTTTCTGTTGTGGTTATCACCGCTTGCAGTTTATGTTATGTCATTTGGCTCATGTGTACTAATGCATATAGAGCTTACTCCAGGCCGAGTTTTTACTGAAATTGTGACTTTCCGCATACTCCAAGAACCTCTGAGATCCTTTCCTCAAATAATCACTGCAAAAAAGCAAGCTGTTTAAAATAATACAGCAGTTTCGTAGCGCGCTACGAAACTGCTGTAGGTGTTGTTTTTAGCGCAGAACAAATAGTTTGATGGGAGGATCGAAAGTTTGCCAAAGGAAACACCTAAGGAACATTAAGGAGACCACATGAAGCCAGCATAAGCCATTCAAATGATGACAGGTGTGCCTTTTTGTAAAGGTGAAATATTTTGTCTCAAGTTAAAACTTTTATAAAGGTACTTTATGACCAGTTAGGGTTTGGCAGAAATGGCATACGAGGAGTATTGTTTTGGTTTATACACATGTCCATCAACGAAGCCTCCAACACATCTGAAATATGGTGATGCTCATCAATTTTGGGGTATTAAAGAGCTGGGAACATGTTGCTTAACTTTCGAAGGATGGTGGGAGACAAGGACCGGAAAAACAGGGGTTTGTTCTTATGATCAATGAACCATCAGCGCATTCAGTATCCAATGCTAACCTTGTTCATTGCATCCACTTCTCAGTTATCTCGGCCAAACTGAAAGGAGACAGGTGTCCAAGAGCAAAGAAGGATCATGATACGAGGAAGATAGAATTAGATATGTAGTTTAATTAGCACTCTTTGTAATTACAGTCAGCACTTAATGTATTTAATGAATTAGTTAATTGGTAGATAAGGGTAATTAGTAATAGTCTTCGAGCTCCCCTCATGCTGGAGGAGGAAGCTCATAGTGGTTAAGGTTGTATCTCTATATATAGATCAGACTTTGATGTAATGGGGGTTGGATATTTTGAAGACTGTTTTGGCTTGTGTGTAAACAGAGTTTTAGTAATACAGAGGACTGTTTTTCTTCTCAGGATTCACAATGGATCTTCTTGTTCAAATGTGTGATGGTATATTTTCTTTAATGTTCTTTTACAGTTTGGTAAATGCATAATCACTCAGAACTCATGGATCATGCTCTGACTTCCTGTATGCCTTTGCAAACTGTGGTTTCATGTAAGTTATGTTTGAACATTTAGATGTTAAGTGCCCTGATTTCTATGAAAGATAGTGTTATTGTTTATTGAGATATGAGTGACTCCATAAGCCCAATGGGAATCAATTCAATGTTGTCCAGCCAGCATACTTTTTCATGTGTCTTACAAGAGTTAGCCATCTTTTCTTGTCATTAGCCAATATTCATAATCTGTGAGAGAGCCCTCTCAGACTAAGGAGGCTAAGCCTTAGTCAAAAGCCTGGTTTGAAATAGTTACACAGAGTCTTACTGATTGGCAGCCTTCAGTGCTTGATTTTGTGATAACATTTTGGTGCGTCTGCCGGGAGCCTGAAGATTATTCATTCCCGAAATCAATGATTAAACTTCTGAAGGTAGCAGGAGCTCAGACATCTTTTGAGGCTGCAAAACTACCTTGGCGACTCCACACATCAAATAAGAAATTGGAAGGTGAATCCACTGCTAGAAGATCAGTAGCTTGATGAAGTTTCAAGATGGATTCTACTGCAAGAATGAATGCTAGGTATGCTCCTATGGATCGGTCTCATATCCCTGGTTTTCCAAATCCTATGCCAAAGGTTGATTGGTTAGATGATCTTCCAATATTCAAAGATGAAAAGAAGGATGATGCTGCTCTCCATTTGGTTAAATTCCATATGCATGTACACAGTCTTAAGGTTCATTTCCCTGAGGATTGTCTCATGAAGATGTTTATGACCACTCTAGAAGGAAAAGCATGGTCTTGGTATAAAAGTCTAGAAAATGGTTCAATATATTCTCTTGCTGATTTCCATGATGTGTTCTGTGAAATGTATAAAGAATGTTACCCTTCCTTGTTGTTGCTCAAAGATTGCTGTAGGCATTCTTTAAATCTTATTCAGTATTTGGAGGATTGTTATGGTGATGATGAATTTATGGATGAAGAAATTTTAGAGGCTCTCCATAACAATGCATTTCAGCATCAAGGAGAAAGTATATCATCCCATGAAACGTAGCATAAGGAACAGCAGGGGTTCACTTGTGAAAACCGTGTTTCATCCCTTGATATGAATGAAGAGATGCAGCAGTATTCTGAAGATGAAATTGATTGCAAACAGCAAGAAGAAGTACTGAAGGAAATTTTCTATGACCCTCAGGCAGAGGAAAAGCTTGTTCAATTTTGTAATTCCTTGCAGCAGCTTACTTCAAATAATAATCATAATAGTGAGGAAAATTACATTGTTTGTGAGCATCATTCAGAAAGCCAGTTGGATAGCATATCAAATAAATTTGGTGTGGCTGAGGATAAGTTGTTTGAAGATATAGAATGTTATGAGAATCAGCAAACTAACCATGTGTTTTTTGACCCTATAGCTGAATACATGGAAAAGATTTACTGTTCAGGCTTCCAGTTATATTTTCATGTTGAAGAACAGTTACACCTCATGCTGACTTGGTTACTTTAGTATCTGGTTTATTTTTGTTTCAAGCACAGCCAAAGGACTCCAATATCAGAGAAGACAATTGATTGGCTTTATTGGAAATATCATGTTGCTTGAGCTACAAGTGGAGCTTGCAGCTGATAGGGTAGGTAGGTAGGAAAGTGCAAATAAGCTCAAGGTGACTGAGCATTTTTTTTTTGTCAGTAGATATAGACTTCTTTCTCCTACAGTGATCATCAAGCTTAAGCCTGAGGTGAAGGCCCAAGGAACTTAAAGAAGATGTTTGTCAAATAAATTTTTGTTCATGATAAGAGGATAAGGCACTGGAACTGCAGGTTCTTAGTGTACCACAAGGGCACACTATCCCAAGTGGAGCCACTGTTATCACTGAAAATTCCAATGCCAAAATTTCAAAACCGCTCACATTAGTTTGATGCGCATAAAGCCTTTTTGTAATTTCGCAGCGCAACATGTTTAGGTAGTTTCGTAGCGCATAATTCATATTTTGCACTGGCTGCGCTACGAAATTGGGGAAATGGCTGCAAGAGTTGGAGAGAGAATTTTTTAGTGATTTTGATGAAGCAAGTATCATTAGCCCCGCTCAAAGCTTTCACCAAACTTGGAAACATTTACATGGAATGGAATATGATCAGTGCAGCTGCCAATTTTATAAGGCAACCCTAGCTGTAACAACAGGCTTGTCTGCCCCATACAGTAATTTAGCAATAATCTACAAACAGCAGGGGCATTATGAAGAAGCTATTGCTTGCTATAATGAAGTTCTTCGGATAAATCTAATGGCAGCTGATGGTCTTGTAAACAGAGGAAACACTCTCAAAGAGATTGGTTGTGTTAGCAAAGCTAATTCGGGATTATATACGAGCTGTTACAGTTAGACCTACCATGGCTGAAGGCCATGCAAACCTTGCCTCCGCTTACAAAGACAATGGTCATGTGGAAGCTGCTATTAAGAATTGCAAACAAGCCTTGGCGCTGCGCCCTGATTTTCCAGAAGTTGCATGCAATCTTTTGCATACCTTACAGTGTGTATGTAGTTGGGAAGACCGTGAAAATAAGTTTGGGGAAGTTGAGGCCAAGTGGGAAACCGATTAGAGAGAAGGGAAGAAAGTCCTCTCAGTACCAGTGAATCAGTCTACTTGTTTCAAATAGATGCTGGAGAAGAGGTAAAAGCATGCTGTTTTAAATAACTCAGCAGTTTCGTAGCGCGCTACGAAACTGCTGTAGGTGATGTTTGTTACAGGCATATTTCTCTGTTTTAAGCAGTCAACTTACAGGAGGTATTTAGCGCAGCTGAAAGAATATTTTCCAAAATTGAAAGAGGTTTTCATTCCTAACATACTGAACTAGAAAAACCTCTTTCAGTTTCTTCAAATTGATTATGAGCTAGGAGAAACGAGTGACTAAAAGTTGCACTACGAAACTGCTGTGGATGCAGTTTTTAATTTCCTGTTTTACACATCTTCTTCAAGGATCGATTCTGGGCAGTTGGAGTAGTTTTTCAAAAAACAAAAAGAGGTTTTTGTTAAGCACGGATTGGTTCACAAAAACCTCCTTCAGTTTTTCCAAATACGTTTTCTGTGTGAAATTATGAGCTCTGTCCCAAGACATATTTTTCAGCCAGAATCTTTTTGAAACTTCAAGTTAAGGGAATTTAAAGTGGTTAAAGAATGGTTTCAGGTTGATGCTGCTCGTGCTAAAGAATGCATTTGGATAAGGGGGCTCATGTATTATGCTGCTATAACCATTTTTCTGCTGTGGTTATCACCGCTTGCAGTTTATGTTATGTCATTTGGCTCATGTGTACTAATGCATATAGAGCTTACTCCAGGCCGAGTTTTTACTGAAATTGTGACTTTCCGCATACTCCAAGAACCTCTGAGATCCTTTCCTCAAATAATCACTGCAAAAAAGCAAGCTGTTTAAAATAATACAGCAGTTTCGTAGCGCGCTACGAAACTGCTGTAGGTGTTGTTTTTAGCGCAGAACAAACAGTTTGATGGGAGGATCGAAAGTTTGCCAAAGGAAACACCTAAGGAACATTAAGGAGACCACATGGAGCCAGCATAAGCCATTCAAATGATGACAGGTGTGCCTTTTTGTAAAGGTGAAATATTTTGTCTCAAGTTAAAACTTTTATAAAGGTACTTTATGACCAGTTAGGGTTTGGCAGAAATGGCATACGAGGAGTATTGTTTTGGTTTATACACATGTCCATCAACGAAGCCTCCAACACATCTGAAATATGGTGATGCTCATCAATTTTGGGGTATTAAAGAGCTGGGAACATGTTGCTTAACTTTCGAAGGATGGTGGGAGACAAGGACCGGAAACACAGGGGTTTGTTCTTATGATCAATGAACCATCAGCGCATTCAGTATCCAATGCTAACCTTGTTCATTGCATCCACTTCTCAGTTATCTCAGCCAAACTGAAAGGAGACAGGTGTCCAAGAGCAAAGAAGGATCATGATACGAGGAAGATAGAATTAGATATGTAGTTTAATTAGCACTCTTTGTAATTATAGTCAGCACTTAATGTATTTAATGAATTAGTTAATTGGTAGATAGGGGTAATTAGTAATAGTCTTCGAGCTCCCCTCATGCTGGAGGAGGAAGCTCATAGTGGTTAAGGTTGTATCTCTATATATAGATCAGACTTTGATGTAATGGGGGTTGGATATTTTGAAGATTGTTTTGGCTTGTGTGTAAACAGAGTTTTAGTAATACAGAGGACTGTTTTTCTTCTCAGGATTCACAATGGATCTTCTTGTTCAAATGTGTGATGGTAAATTTTCTTTAATGTTCTTTTACAGTTTGGTAAATGCATAATCACTCAGAACTCATGGATCATGCTCTGACTTCCTGTATGCCTTTGCAAACTGTGGTTTCATGTAAGTTATGTTTGAACATTTAGATGTTAAGTGCCCTGATTTCTATGAAAGATAGTGTTATTGTTTACTGAGATATGAGTGACTCCATAAGCCCAATGGGAATCAATTCAATGTTGTCCAGCCAGCATACTTTTTCATGTGTCTTACAAGAGTTAGCCATCTTTTCTTGTCATTAGCCAATATTCATAATCTGTGAGAGAGCCCTCTCAGACTAAGGAGGCTAAGCCTTAGTCAAAAGCCTGGTTTGAAATAGTTACACAGAGTCTTACTGATTGGCAGCCTTCAGTGCTTGATTTTGTGATAACAGAACACAGACTCGGGTCTATAATTTCCTCCTTCGTGAGCGGTCCTTTTATGCCCTTACACTTCTTGTAGTTGCTTTCTCCCTCTCTTCCTGTTTGCAAGTTGGAAAATAAGAAGGCTGGTTGAACTCAAGATGGAGAGCTCATGAGTAATGAGAACATAGTGATGACAATGAGAATGATCATGTGTAGAAAGTGGAGGAAATAGTTCTCTATTTATAATAAAATTCTAGGATAGATCTAAATCTAGTCAAATAATAGAATATTATTAGACCAAATCAAGATTTAATTGTTAGGAGTATTTTATTATATTTAAGAGGGGAAAATATTAATGAAATGGTCAATAATCTTTATTTAGTGAACTAACTAAAAAAAATGGTTAATTGAGTTAATTAAGATAAGTGGTTAAAGTAATTAATAAATAAAAATGATTTATTAATTAGTTTAAGGAGATATGGTCAAAGTGAGTTAGAAATAATTACTAAATAATGATTTAATAATTATTTCATAGAAGGAATGTGTAATGATTAAGGAATAATAAATAAATAATGATTTATTTAATTATTCCTAGGTAATGTGGTTAGAAATAATTAATAAATAGTGATTTAATAATTATTTCAAGGGAATAATAAATAAATAGTGATTTATTTAATTATTCCTATGGATTTCTCGATTATTTTCAGGTATAATTAGGAAAACTGGTTCTCTAAATGATTTCCTAAGGTGAAAGTGGGTTTTAACGTGTAAAACCCATACTACATGGCATATTTCGATCATCCTAGTGGAAAATGTCTAGGTGATCACTTTTTAGGTGATAACAGTTGTGGCTCTTGATTCCTCCATAAGTGTGTCGATCTAATTCTCGAGGAATGATCAACAGGCTTGAACAAATTCCATGGAGAATTCGTTATGGCCTGTAGCCTTATTCTTTGGCATACTCATTTCTACTTCCTCCACTTCCTCCACTTCCTCCATTGATATATCTCTTGTGAGGGTATCATTGTGCTCTAGCTTCACGAGATTGGGGATGGAGTTTGTGATCCTCCTAATTGTGTTGAGCCCTTTGTCTTGAGATTTTTATAGTAGATTTCAGTAGAACCTTTTTAGATATTCTTCCATAGCTTCATTATATGTGATATTTTGATAGACAATATTTGGGAGTGAAAATTTTCTATTGGGGTGTTGATTTTTAAACATTGATTTGTGAAAAAAATTGGTATATTTTGCACCTTATTTTAACGATCTAATGCATGATCTTTTATGTCAAAGAATTTCTCCTTGAGTTCTGCACTTTTATAATTTAGTGAGAAGTTATCCTTCATCCTTAGAGAGTTCATTAGTCCGCCCTTTCGTGATGATGCACTGTTGGATCTGATCCATGCGCATTTCCAACTGTTTTTTGGATTGGTGGATATTCCCTAAATAATTTTGATTCCATTCTTTTATTATTTCTTTGAGAGATTCTAGTTTCTATTGGAAGTGGAACATGGTTTATTCTTGCACTGTGGTAGCTTCTCGTCACCATTATTGAGCCTTGTCTAAGATGGAAGGGTCTCGCAGCAAGAAGCTCTCAAAGCAAAAAGGCCTACTTTTGGGGTAGACTTTGAACCTATAAAAGGGAGGATAAATTCTTCTATAAATATATCCTTGTCCCACACCGATTCTAAAATTAGAAACCTGCCTAGTCTAGAAGCAATTTGATGATGCCCTTCTCATATCTTATTCCATGTGAAGAGACCATTTATGGTATCCACATTCGTGACTAAAAAATATTTCATTAAGTTAAGAAATAATTGAGAATCAATATCAAGACTTATAAGCCCACTTTTTTTTTCTTGTAATGATTTGATGATATTGAAGTCTCTCACAGTAATCGAAAGAACCTTCGAGAATAGGGAAAATATTGTTGGAAATACTAAGAGGGGGTGAATCAATATTTCATCAATTCAATTAATTTAAAGATCACAAAGCATTAACCAATAACATCACATAAAAGGTACACAAGATTTATATTAACAAATTATTTATAACTTGAAGGAAGCTACAACTTCTAGTTTTACCATCCACTAGTGGAAGGAGCCACAACCTATGACTATTTACCAGCCACTACAGGGAGCTACAACCCATGATTTAAAAACATCCATTGGAAGGAGGTGACAACCTCTTGAAGGAAGCTACAACTTCCTTTCTTAGCACCACCCTGCCACCCTTAATAATAAAAGATAGAACAATAATTTTGGGATCTTGTACTAGGGATAGTGACCCAATTATAACAACACTAAAAAAACTCAACAATTATAAAAAATTGTCATTGTCCTACTGCTCATCGATTTTTGTCTCACTGCAACTCTTATTCTAAAATTGCTTCCTTAGGCACAAACCAATGTGCCACTACTCCACCTTATGACCAACTTCTAACTGCCTCAAACTCAATCTAGAATTACACAAGCTCTTTCCTTTTAGATTCAATGTGACTTTGTTTGTGTACTAAAACTTGATAAACACTCACCTATAGTAGTGCATATAACTAGACTTCTAAATAAAAGGCTCATACCTCAATCTTTCACATTAACTTGCAAGATGTCTAGATATCACTAATCTGGTTCCCATTATTTGTAATGTTCCCTACACATTGTCCTTGATCAAAGATATGTCTTCATGATTTTCATTAATATTATCATTAATTTAAATAATATTATCTAATCACCCATAAGCATCCTTCCAATCTCCTCTTCAATGGTTTCTTGAACAAGGTCTGCACAAATGTAGTGTTCCCTGGGACAAGTTCTAGTCAATATCAAGTTTTCCATAGGCTTGTGGTCTCAAGAGGACCTAATTGGGGGCCTCCTCCATGTTTTCTAAGCATACTGAAATACCTCTAATAAATCCTCAGAAATTTGGTGTGAAATAATATTCAAACTAGGCCTCCGGTAAGCTAAGAGAACTGTCTCAAAAGGGCTTTTGTTCAAGACTTAGGAAGGGTGAAATGTTTTTCCTCAGGGAGGTCGAATTGTGCCATAAATAGGCCAAAAACCTTCCCAAAAATGTGCCTAAAATTTCTTTCACACACATGTTCTCAAAACAATCCTACGAATGAAATGTGATACATAGAAATACTCCCAAACTTGTTTCAGAAGAGGTGCCTCAAATGCAATGTTCTTCTGATACTTCATTAAAGGGCTAATCCTATGCTAAAACAAAAGATTTATTTTTGAAAATGATTCTTGATATTCCATTCTTTTATTTCCATGAATAGGGAATATATATACGTATTAAAGAGGCCTATTATGGGGTCGACTTGATCCATTAAAAGACATGACTTTCATTATTTCCAACCTGAACCAATTAGGGCTGACTTGCCCATAAGAAAATAAATATTTTTTCCATCAAGATGACCTATTAGATCACTTTTTAAAAACAATTTTTGTTCTTCAATATTCTCTCTTTCAGGGTTGTCTTAGACAATGAACTTAGGCCAATTTAAATTACAACTTTGACCTCCTTCTATGGGAAACAATGAAATATTAAGGCCATGAATTTGTGGGACAAGAGCTGGTGATATAAAAATTCATTTGAGGCAAAAAAATTTAAACTCTAATATATTTCCAACTAGGAGGTCCCAAAAATAATGCCACTTATCAAACAAAATGGCATGACAAGGAATACCAAACTAAAGTGCCTATGCATGCAAATTTACTAACTTGTGCACACATATCATCAAACAAGTGTTGGCCCATTGACTCTTTTACATCAATGGCAATTTCTTCCAACAATATCCCTTTTTCTCATTGATGTTAACACTCATGCTCCCCCTATAATCATGCTCCACTTGTCATCATGAGCCCCATGTCTCCATTCTTCACTTCCTTTCTCTCCCCATTTGACATCAATGGAAAATGGTCTCCTATTTTTGTGCGGTTGCTCCCTTGACAATATTTCTTCTTCTTGCTTGACATGTTTTATTCTTCAAACTTTAGTTGGTTTTCTTTCTTTCCTAATCTTCTTATGAGTATACTTAATGTCACATCTACAATCTCATGCAATATGTCCAAAGTTATGGCATTTAAAGCATTATGTGTTGTACCTGAATGATGGAGAAAATGTTGTGTAACTTTTGGTAGATAATCCATTATGGTTTCTAACTTGTCTTCTTGTAAACATGCTTCTAGGGTTTTGATGAAATCCCTAGAATTACGCTCAAAATTTATACATGAATAACAATAATAAAGAAATATACCTGGGCACCTTGATGAGTTGCACTGCCATGATGGTATTTTGAAAATTTTCTACCTTGGAGGAGGTTTAGTCTTCTACTGTTCTTCTTGGTAAGGTATCTTATTAAGAACATTAGCAAAAATGATTAGATTAGCAACTTTGTGCTTGTTATTCATTTCACTTGGAATTTTGAGGACAATGATTTTTCTTTCAAGTATTTCTTCAAATTTCTCCTTTAGGAACTTGGTGCTTAATTATTCTTTGCATGAAGGTTCACCTAGAATTGATTTGTTGCAACTGATAATGTTATCTAGCCCTTGAAATATTTTCAATTTTTTATTTAGCTTGTTGTGACTTCATGCTTTAATGATACAACTTCTTCTTCATGCTTCTCGCAATCTTCTTCCTTCCTTTTCAACTTGCATTTTGTGACCTCATCAATTATTCTTACTTCTTAAAGTTGGATATTTAAGGAGATAATTTCTTATTTAAGCATTCCCTCTTGTTGATCAAATTCAATTCGTATATTGAAAAATTCCTCAGGTTTTTATTTAATATGACTTGTCAAAATTTCTTCTCTCGTTTTTGCCTCTTTTACCTCGATCTTTAAGTGAACAAATTCCTTCTTGGCTTGTTTTACATAAATCTATTCTAGCATTTCCGAAATATCTTTACCCGAGGAGAATTTCCCCACCTTGTCTTTTATAGGATCTAATAAGACTCTTAGAATGGTATACATTTCTCTTGCATCATCTTCTCTTGACTCCTTTATAATTGTATATCCATTAACAACTATGAACCATATATAATATAAGGTTTTCAAATATATCTCCATAAATCGTATTCCATTCCATCAAATGCTAGAGGTGGTGGATGCATGACATTTGGGTCAATTTGATCTTTGCTAATAAATTTAGTATGTTTTGGCATCATTGCAATGGAGGAGACCTCCTTTCCTTTTCCTTGGAATTTTTAGAGTCTATCAAATTTTCCTTCCCCATATTTGCTCCCGAGATCTACCTTCCAATTGTTAGATTGTGATGAAGGAACTAACTATGAAACCAATTGTTGGAAATACTCAGGAGTGCGGGGGGGGGTGTGTGAATGGTATTTCATCAATTCAAAAGATTTAAAGATCGCAGAGCATTAACCAATCACATCACATCAAAGGTAAAAAATATTTATATTAACAATCTATTTGTATAATGAAGGAAGCTACAACATATGGTTTTACTAGCCACTACTGGAAGGAGCTATAACCTCTGATTATTTACCAACCATCACTAAAAAGAGATACAACCCTTGGTTTACTAGCATCCAATGGAAGTAGGTGACAACCTCCTAAAGGGAGCTACTTCATTTCCTAGCACCACCCTTCCACCCTTAATAATAAAAGATAGAACAATAATTTTGGGCTCCCATACCAAGGATAATGACCCGATTACAATAACACTGAACAAACTCAATAATTATAAAATCTTGTCACCATCCTATTACTCATCAATTGTAATATCACTGCAACTCTTGTTCTGAAATTTCATCCTCAAGGACAAAACAATGTGCCATTGTTTTTCCTTATGGTGAACTTCTAACCACCTCAAACTCGATCTAGAATACATAAGCTCTTTCCTTTTACACTGTCTGCTACATTCTTTTTGTACTAAAACTTTATAAACATACACCTATAGAAATGTACAAAACAAAACTTCTAAAAAGAAGGCTCATACCTCAACATTTCACCTTAAATTTCGAGTTGTTTAGATATCATTGATCTATCTACCAATTCTTTTAATGTTCCTTATGCACTATACTTGATCAAATATATGTCCTTAGGATTACCATTAATCTACTCATTAATTTAAAGAATATGATTTAATCACCCTTGGACATCCTTCCAATCTCCTCTTTAATGGTTGCTTGAACATGGTTTGCACAAATTTGGTTTGCCTTAGGATGGGTATTGGTCATGATCGAGTTTTCCCCATACCTATGATCTTAATAGACCCTGATTAGGGGCCTCCTCCATGCTTTATGAGTAGACTGAAATACCTTGAAGAAAACCTTAAAAATTTGGTGTAGAATAGTCCTCAAAGTAGGACTCAAGAGGCCAAAAAAGTTGTCTCAAAAGGGCTTTTGTTCAATCCTCCGGAGGGCCAAAATTTGTGCCTTAGGGAGGCTCATTTGTGCTAGAGATAGGTTAAGAAACTTGTCAAAAATGTGCCTACAATTTACTTAATACACAACTTCTCAAAATAGTCCCATCAAAGAAAAACCATACAAAGAAGTATTGTTGAACTTTCTCCAAAAGCGGTGTCTCTAACGCGACCTTCTTTTGATACTTCATTCAATGAATCAACTTGTGCTAAAACATAATATTTCTTTTTGAAAATGATGCTTAATCTTCTACCCTTTGATTTCCATGATTAGGGGATATATATATATATATATATATATATATATATATATATATATATATAGATATATATATATATATATATATATATATACAGATTGAAGAGGCCTATTATGGGGCCGATTTGATCCTTTAAAAGACAAGAATTTCACTGGAGCCGACCTGAACCAATTAGGGCTGACTTGCCCATAAGAAAATACAAGAAAATATGAGAAAATTGATTTTGGTTCTTCAAGATGCTCTTTCTTTTTGAAAATGATGCTTAATCTTCTACCCTTTTATTTCCATGATTAGGGGATATATATATATATATATATATATATATATATATATATATATATATATATATATATATATATATATATATATATATATATATATATATAGATATATATATATAGATATAGATTGAAGAGGCCTATTATGTGGCCGATTTGATCCTTTAAAAGACGTGAATTTCACAGGAATTGACCTGAACCAATTAGGGCTTATTTTCCCATAAGAAAATACAAGAAAATATAAGAAAATTTATTTTGGTTCTTCAAGATGCTCTCTTTCAGGGATGTCTCAAATAGTGAACTTAGGCCAATTTAAGTTACAACTTTGACCTCCTTTTAAGGGTAGAAATGAAATATTAAGGCTATGAATTTGAGGGGAAAGCACTGGTGATCTAATCATCCATTTGCAGCAACAAAAATTAAACTATAATATATTTTCAACCATAAGGATCCACAAATCATACCACATATCAAACAAAATGGTGTGACATGGGCTATCAAACTAAATTGTTCTTGTATTCAAATTTACTAAATTGTGCATGGATATCACGAAACAAGTGTTGGATGATTCACCCTTTGCCATCAATGAAAATTTCTTCCAACAAATATATGCCTGAGATATTAAAAAAACTGTAGTTTATCACCGAGAAGAGTAGGGTCATATACCATAGATATTATCCATATAATGCAAGAGCGTGTGAGTTGGAAGAGGCCTCAGAGGATGCGATTCATTATGACAAAGTCAATGATAGTGATTTCTATTGGGTTCTAGATTATGTCTAAGCCTCTAGGTTTTCCTTCTATTTCCAAGGTAGCTATGGCACATCCACTCCATTTTTTGCTGAATAATTCATTTAAATGTTCACTTGAGAATTTGGTCTCTTGTAGCATGATGAACATAGGGTTTTCTCTACATGTTTTGTCTCTTAAGAGCCTTTTCATTCCATTTCAATTGAGACCTCTAATTTTCCATGTAATTATATTCATTGAAAAGGATGGGGAATAGAGGGGAAACGATCTGTCATAAGAGTTACCTTACTTGAGTTGGCCAGTATTTCACTTACTTCTTGAAGAATATTTTTGTTGGTATTTCTGCCTTTCTTCTTTTCCTCCTTGTGATTCCAAGAAGAGTCGTTGAAATTTTTTGTTTGGATTCCATAGCTTGAGGGAGTTGATATTTGTGAGGTTGGGCCCTTGTGATTGTGTAGCTTTAGATATTTTTGATGCAACATTTGCACTTTTTTCTCTGGGACAATCTGCGGATCCTTTCCTCTTAGTTCCTCTACCATGTTGACTAGAGTTCCTTCCTCCATGTCGATTTCTTCCATATTATCCTCAGTGTCTACTCGGACTGCTACTACCACTTCACGATTTTCTGGTGATGAATCTTCTAGGTTCTTTTTATGAACCTTTTTTTTTCAATTCTTTATCTGAGTTAAGGTACGCTGATTCAATTTCCTACATTTGATTGTCAATCATTTCCATATCATTTTCTAGGGCTGCAAATTTATTTTTAGATTATGGGTTTTCCTTGGGATGTGGTGCGTCTTGTTGGTGCAGAGTCCTTATATGAGGTGCTACTTCTTCGAATACCTCAACATCCTTTTGCCTTTGGAGGCTTTGGGGATTACCCCTTTGATTTAGAGGATAATCATGGAATATGTGACCACATTCATGGAACCTCCTACATCTGAGTGGAACATGTTCATAGTATAGTTATTGTAGATGTAGTTCCTCATGGTAATATATATATATATGGAGGTTGGTATGGGTTCTAAAATATTCATGTAGACATATATGTGAGCATACAACATGTATCTACATCTCCTAGTCACTTTTGAGATTTTGATGAAAGTATCGATTGTGTTCTGTATTCCTTCGAAGACTTCCTCATTCCAAAAATCCTTTGGTAGTGAGAAAATATCACCCACACAAGAGTTGTAATAAATTCCTCCTTTTTGAGGTTGTATCTCTCTTTCTAGAAGCACATGTAAAGGCTATGTTTGTTGAAGACGTAGGGGCCCTTCTCAAAAACCTTGGCGTGGTCCTCCAAATTTGTAAAGATGACTGTAAAAAACCCCTTTCCCCCTAATTCCATATTACTTCCCTTTTGGCTACCATTTACCTTGAATCTAATTGATCAAGGGTCTTTTTGTTGGACACATTCACGTGAACTTACAAATCAAGGCATGGTTCTTCATGTATGAGATGTAGTTCTCCAAGATATGAGATTTGACCTCAAATTTGGGATTCTTTACTACCTTTGGAATACATCTACCTTGACTTTGTTTTTTCTAGTAAGCATCCATTGAGGCCTTATCTTTTCTAGTTATATCTAGTTCATTGTGTCCATTGTTCTTTGGTGGTTAGCAATGAGGTGTCACATCGGTGGACTGTCTTTTCTTACTACGTTCTTGTAGGAAATGATTGCACCCCCCTAAAGCTTGTGCCATGGTGGTGTGGTGAGATGGAGACTTATGGGAAAAAGGAAAGAAAACACTCAATATGAAGAAATCTAGTTGAAAAGTGTGCTCTTAATTGTTATAAATCATTATTTTCATTTTATGAATTTTTCGATCATCTTACCATATGGATAAGGATAAAACCATTTTTTTTCTCTTATTGATTATATGATTTGTTGATGATGATAGATATATTAGTGTTGTAGGGTATGGAACAATTAGGTTAGATGATGATTATTTCAATGATGTATTATATGTTCCAAGTCTTTCCTAAACCTTTAGTTAGTATATTAGATCACTCAATTAGGTGAAGGTATAGTAATGTATTTTTCACCTCATCACATTGTAATCAATGATTTAGAAGATCATAAACATGTCCTAACAACTAGTATTGTTCATGATATGATCGGGTTGTACAAATTTTATAATTTATGTCATCATATTTTCGATCAATTTTTATTGCTTACAACAATAACTTGAGAAAAATTCAGCATGAACAATTTGGTCCTCTGAATTATTACTCATTATAATAATTGTGTAATCAAAATATGGTGTTTGGTGTTGGTTGTAGTATTTATTTTTTTAGTGACCCAACATTAATCTGTCAATTCAAGGTTCATAGACTTCAAGAAACAACACCAGAAATGCCCAGAAAAACTCTAGTTATCTGGAAAACAAAACCCTATTCTAATATATTCATTAGAATTCCCAAAATTCATACGAACTCTTATCAATATTCTTGTACTCACTATTGCAATCAAATGGAAATTATTAAAAATAACACCCTATCTACCAATCAATTGAAAATACGAGCACTGACTACTAATTTAACTAAGCAACTTCAAGGCAAAAACTATCTCAATAAACTAATGAGATAAAGAATTTAAATCCAAGACAATCCACACACTTCTCATGCAATGAAGAACACCCAAATCCAAAAGAAACAACATAAATTCTATTGTGAATCCGTGTTTGGTTCTATTCTAACCTACCTCTGTGTAAAGTCAAGGAAATAAAAGAATGGTTCCAAATATACTTAAGGAACTATCAATCCAATTAGATGTACTCATTATGAAAGCAAACACTATGTGCATAAATGATATTGTTTCCACTCGGATCTAATACTCTCACTCTATATTCAAACTCAAATACACACTTCAATGATTTGTAATAAAATAAACTCACCTCCTTAAGCAAATATAATTTTTGGAAATGAATGTATTTCTATTACTCATCTAAAAGGACACAAGAGAGAGGAGTCAAAATGAATACTTTGTAACCCTAGAAGCATAAACCATTACATTGTCAACAACTATCTAGAAAGATACATGAGTATGGCTCAATGAATAATCCTTCAAATCAAATCATTTTGTAGTCAACACTTATAAAAAGGTACAAGGGAACACCTTATATATGCAAGCATCACTATTATGAATCCTCAAATAATCATAAGTCAAACAACAATTTATATATTAATGCAAACTCTATTTTAATGTGCCTAATGAACTAAGACATAATCTTACATGAATTGAAATATATGGTTTCATTCAACCAATAGATCTAGATCATGTCAGGCTTGTAACAACCCATGTTATCACTAAAAAAAAATCAAGATCTCGATGAATCCAATAGAACTCAAGCTATAACTTAACCAAAATCTTCACCCTCCAATAAGCCTATGCACTTGTGTTGTGATTCAACAAAGGTCTTCAAATCTCATTGGATCTATTGTACTTATGTCATAACCTGGAAAATGACTACATATCTCATTGGATCTGATATGCCTTTGTATCACCACTCAATAAGAAACTACAAATTCTGACTCGGGATTGAAACTGTAAACGCTAGTCCTCCTGAAACAGAGCATATGTCAATTCAATCAACAGAGTATGCATAAATATATCTCGTTGTAATTTATGAAATATATTCACACAATGATCAATTATAATAATGATTCATATGTCTATTGTTCATCATAAAGGCTCATCACACTTGCAATGATACTCTTTCCAAATTTGCACATATAAAGTAAGTATGAAATGAAGAAATCTATAACAGATAAACATAGTATAAAACCTCTTCACAAGGAACCTTTAGATATAATATCATACACACCGGTTAACACACCAAACTCTAAAATATCCCACATCACTTAGAATATCGATAAGCTATTCTAACAAATGAACAAATAAGAGAGGTAACAAGCTAGATTGGATGGCCCAACCAACTGACTCGCACCCTCTATAAATGATTTAAATCATAGAGTGTTAAACAAGAATACATGATAAATGAAAATAAAACTTGGCATAGAACTTTATGTTAAATCTTGCTTAGTATTTACATCATCTTTCAATGGATCAGGTCCAATTGACCAAAGGAGCAACATAGGAAAGCTAAACGAGTAGCATGGAGATACTATTACATTGCTAAATCAGCTAGAGGCCATAACTTGTCTTTCTATACACATTACATTATAAATATGGGTTGTTAACAACAAAAAACGTCCTAGACAAACTAAATGTAGATCTCAAAAACAATGGAAAAGAGACTGTATCTATTGTAACCACAAAAATATTCTAGGAAATTTTCATATCGCTAATGGAGAGGGAACTCAAAATAGTTCAACATTTGTTTAGGCCTACCCCCCACCCCCCAAGGTCTATGCAAACAACTTTCAACCACATGAATTATCGCATCATTGAATAGAGAATTAACATAATAGTTCCATGCAACCACATAACCAAATAACTTCGCACAACCACTTTCATACAATGATTTATGTATTTGGAAAAAACCTTCCTAAATAATAATTTAAAACTACAAAGCCTTCTG
The DNA here is from genome assembly GCA_031772625.1 of Pinus tabuliformis. Lineage (NCBI taxonomy): Eukaryota > Viridiplantae > Streptophyta > Pinopsida > Pinales > Pinaceae > Pinus > Pinus tabuliformis. The sequence goes on along the minus strand of CM062817.1, from coordinate 701,063,712 downwards.
CACATTTGCTACATAGTGCAAAAGGCCCTAGTTCTGCCACACATACTCTATCGCACAACGAAATGGTACCAATTACTGCATTTTTAATCAATATCACAACACTCACTATGCAAAGAACCCCATCTCTAAGACACATAATAATATTAATTCGACATTTGTTCATCTCCCCGTCTCGAACCTATGAAAAAAAGTTGCAACCACATCAATTATCACATCATTGAACAAAACATTAACAAAAAAACCACATCAATTCTCACATCATTTAGGAGAGAACTAACATAATAGTTACAACGTCATAGTAATCACCAACGTAGTGACGATTCAAAAATTTATCTTTATTTTAATTTTAAAATGAATCGTCAGGCATTGCAAAAAAAATATAATGCTCTCCACTTGGGGAATTATGTCCCTCGAAGCTTCCTCAACCAATCGAAAATTAGAAATAGCATTTACTGAAAATTCAATAATCATTTTTGAATTTATGCAAAAATATAAATATTAAGCATTTTCCTGAAACTTTGGTTAAAATTACACAAGAATAGCCAAATAATGCATAGTCAACACAACTTGAGTGTGAAGTGAATGCTATAGGCCCTGACAAGATAGGGTATTCACATGTACAACGACCTCCAAACAAATTTTACCACATAGCTACTTCCACACTCAATAATGCCCTTAATTGACATTTGAAACTCTGCACACGAAACCTCCAAACAATTAGCTTCAAAACAGATATTAGTTAATGATTATATGTTGTGAAATATGTCCCTAAATAACAATTAAAAATAGGATTTGTATATTTATTATCTTAGTAAATTTTGAACAAAAATTTAGCATAACATCCACACACACACAACAACCTCTGCACAACTTTTTCCGCACAACCACTTCCACACTCAATAACACCCTTAATTGACATTCGAAACTCCACACACGATACCGCCAAATATCTAGCTTCACACAACCAACTTCACACAACTACTTCTGTACTTCTGAAAAATGTTGATGAATAATAATTGAAAAAGACAAATCCTTCTGCACATTTATTTTATCACACAACACTTTTTCTTCACACAAATTGAAATTAAAATTTTTTTACACCCCCGTTTATGCAAAAAGTCCTCAAATATCCCACACATACTCTGTCCTCTGCATAATAAATGTTCCACATAATGACCCTAGTACTCACTATGTAAAGGATCTCATCTCTCTTGCACATACTCTGTACTACGCACAAGAAAACACAATAATATTAGTTCGACATTTGTTCAGCCCTACCCCACACCCCCACCCCAAGTCCTATGAAAGAAAACTACAACCTTTGGGTGTGCAATCCTTGACCTAAATGTTGTGAAGGATTTTGACAGGTATCCAAAGTGACGGACCCACATGGAACACTTGGTGTCAAACAATTTATATACATCCATCTCCTTGGTGTATGATCTCTATAAATAGTACATGATTTGCACAACCTTTGTTAGTGACTTGTTAATAAACATTAATCCTAGAAAATAAACATAAGCAAAGGTATTTTGGAAAAAATAAATATTTACCTTCAACCCTTTTAATAAAATGCCAATTGAACTCAATTCTTAATTATTGCATCAAAAAGGGTATGGAAGTGCAGGGTAAGGGGTTTGAAATAAGTAAAAAAAGTGAACAAAATAGGTGTCATACTTGGGTAAAAATAGGACAATTTTTGGTCCTGAAAATTGGTCTTCCTCTCATTTCTTATAGAGATTGTAGGTTTTAACCCCGTACAGAAATTACTTGCATACGAATTCTAAAACACAGAAAATAAACAATGCTAGAGCATAACACATAAAACACATATACACAGATATTTTCCCCTAGATCCCAAAACCGGGACTACCAACTTGATTTTTCATTATGTTCCTTTCAATGTTACAATACATATTTATACATGCTGAAGCATCCAATACCATGGACCGAAAACCATCGCGTCCAAAACCATGTGCAACAAACATGCACAAAACCATAGGTAGGTCCGCCCAACCTAATATAGGGTCCAAAACCCCATAAACTGGGGTTACCTGCACCCCTTAAACCCCCTGTGACTCCCCCCACTACGCAATCGGCGCAATGAAGGGGGGGCTCTGCCCCCCTTCTAAGCCCCCGGTTAACTATGTGGGCTAGTCATGGAAAGAATATAACACAACCCAACATTCTCCCACTTGTTGTTTTCTTTCCATAGGGGTCCATAAGAGAGCTTAGTTGTTTATCTAGCCCTGCAATGCCCATTGTTTCTCTACACCAAGAGAACTTCTCAGAGCTCACATATTTTGTCAATGCATCTACAGTGTTCTTCAAAGTGTCTACCTTTATTAGCAACACCTTTTTGTTTTCTATCATATCCCTCACAAAGTGATACTAAACATCAATGTGCTTTGTTTTTGAATGATATGCAGGGTTCTTTGCCAAGAAAATTACACTTTGGCTATCATAGTCTATCCTTATAGCTCCCTGTACTAACCCCATACTTGAACACAATCTCTGCAACCAAACTTCTTCCTTGCTTGCATGAGTGGCTGACATGTATTCTACCTCTGTAGTTGATAGTGCCACTACAGATTGTTTCTTACTCATCTAACTGACTGGACCTCCAAATAGGTTAAACACATACCCACTTGTACATCTTCTTTGATCCAGATCTCCAGCCCAGTCTGCATCAACAAAGCCATGAATATCCAACACTCTGTCCAATCCTGGTCCTCCTTGGTAGCAAAAACCATAATCACTAGTGCCATGCAAATACTTGAAAACCCGCTTCACTGCTGTCCAGTGCTCCTTCCCTGGTTTTGACATAAACCTGATCAATACTCCCACTGCATGTGTAATGTCTGGTCTAGTACAAACTGTTAGAGTTGGTCTGTTCAGTCCTCTGTCAGAGATCAAAACTCTTTATGCATTTCATTTTTAGGTGTCCCGCTCCATTCACTCAGCTGCATTCCGCTAGGGGCATGCCATGATCTGATGGAGAAGGTCATGCTAGTCATTTCCCCTCATGTCTGGCCCTTGCTGGCTTAGGTCTTTTGTCAATGATCACCAAAGTCCATGACAGTCAAGGTCTGGTCCTTTAATGGAAAAAAGTCATTTTTGGTCATTAGGTCTAGGAATTAAACAATTTGGTCTTTAATATGTCCAGTAAAGCCATGCAGGCCAGAGTGATGCCCTTGCAAAGTAATGATTCACAGAGTTTCATCGTCATATTGATAAACTTCGATTGTTCTTCAAAACTCTGTTTTGAAGAAAAGTCAAACAGTGTTATTGGTGACAAAATTTTCAAAAAGGTCTTCAGTTGATTTCTTCAAGTGCAGTCATGGTTTCCGTGGCCAAATGTCCTGTCAAGCAATCCCTGCAAAAAGTGTCGAAAATTTCATCATTTGAGCCAAAATTTCAAAGGAAAAGTGAAAATCAGGGTTGTTTTAAAATCAGTGAAAAAGTGTCAAACATGACATTAGAAAAGTGGGTTTTTTGAAAAAGCAAAATTTAAAATCATGACCTCCAAGTCTTATACACAAGTTTCCATCACAAACCAAACCCATTGTGCAATCAAAGGCATAGGGAAAACATTGCAAGATCATGGAGTGTGAAATCGCGCGATTTGGAGCAGTTTGGAAGAGGTTTTAGGGGCGCGGCGCACATAGGCAGGAGCGTGGCGCACACAGAGCCCGCCCGTAGTGCTTTTTATAACTGGCGCAGCGCACACCCAGAGCGCGGAACACTGGGTTTTGCGCCCGACGCACACAGACAAAGGGCCAGAAAAAGCGCCAAACTCCCTCAAATCTTTTGTGAAGCACATAAATTGCAAGGTAGGCTCCAGAAACTCATTTGTGCATCAAATTTGATAAAGATACAGTGGTTTATTTCCTGTGATTAAATGCAAAAAAAATTTCATAAAGTTAACCACAAGAAGACACCAAAAAACCCTTTTGCTAGGGTTGTGCCATTGTGTTGTTGCTGCCAAGGCTTTATTTTCCCTACCTTACCCCTGTTCCTTATTCCCCTATGCCATTTTTCCTATTATCACTACCCTAACACTACCAAACTCATATTCCCTTTCCCCTCCTATTGGTCAATAAAAACCCCAAACCCTACCTTATTAAAACCCCCAAACCCTAACCTATCAAAATACCCAAAACCCCTACATCTCTCTAAACAAAATTCTCCCTATAACCCCTATTCCCATTACATTACTCCCCTCCTAATACTCCCTTTGTTTCATTGTTCCCCTTGGTGGCAGATATCACAAACAACACTTAGTTTCATCATCATCAAAGGGCAAACTTAATACAATATATAAACAGCAGTCATGGAATCTGAGGGTTCATCAGAGTATGAGGTGGAAACTCATAGTGATATAGCTTAAGGAGAACAGGCCCCCAGGAGACATCACAGGAGTGGAAAACATGTTAGGGATGAGCCAAACACCCTCACCGAATTGCAGGCATGCCCTCTTGCTATGTCATGTTTCCAGCACCTAGCATGTTTTGAATTTTGTCAAAGGGTGGCAAATGTCAGAGTTCATCATGAGTTGGCCCATCTGTTTGTGCTTCACCTACATGGAGGTCAGTCTATCTTGGCTGGGGTCACCTTCACATTGACACCCGAAACTATCTCAGTGGCAACAGGCATACCAAATGTTGGAGAACAGTGGCATAAGAAAAAGAAGGTGGATAGGCATCATTATGAGCCTTACATTAAGGCCAGTTGTTTGAGGCATCTCACAAGAGTCTTCCCATTCAGATTTTTGAAAGATGAGTATGCTCCGCTCATGAAATTGATCATGAAGTACTTCAGTTGTGAGGGGAGGTTCTCTCGCCTATATGCCTATCACATCAGGTTGCTCATGCACTTTACTAGGGTGCGGATGATGAACCTCCCATTTTTCATTTGTGGGAACATAGAGAGGATGAAAAATTTCATGCAGCATAAGACCCCTCAGCAGCAGCTCAACAGTGTTTATCACTTTGCTCTTATCTGGATTTTGGTGGATCATCAGTTGGGATTGCAGGGAATTTCTTGGGAGGACTTCATCTCCCGTGACTTCTTCAGCACTCCACAGGTAGTATCAGAGGCAGAGCATGAGATAGGTGGTCCTTCTCATCAGTATGAGCACCATGAGACCACTACTATGCCAGTATTCATCACCTATCAGAGAGGCAGTAGCCATTTGTTTGCAGCGGTAAAGCGAGTGTTATCTCCACCTAGGGTGGAAGGGGCCTCGCTTCCTACATCAACGACACAGGAATAGGACAAAGGTAAGGAGCCAATGCATGATGAGGGGCCTTAAGGTGAGCCATCAAGTGAACGAGAGATAGAATTCGTTCTCCTTCATGATGATGAGACAGATACAGAACCGACAAATGCAGAGCTTAGAGAGATCATCCAGGAGAAGCAATCAATGATTGAGGCCTTATCCCTTGACTTGGAGAGGGCCAAGTGGAACATGAAGTACCTAGAGTAGAGAAAAAAATAGCTAGAGGATCAGCGGGCGATCATGGAGCTACAAAACATTCGTGAGCATCGCCAAGCTGCACAAAGGAGGAGAGTTGAGCTCACGTCATTAAAGAAAGAGATCAATGAGGACCAACAGGCCCATCTTGAGAGCGTGAACATGCACTTGGAGAGGCTGCTAGACAAGGCCGACCAGGACCATGCTTTGCTGAGACACATGGCTTATCATTACAGGACATGAAATATGAGTGCAAAGGCCCAGATAAGGAGCTTGAAGGCAAAATTGAGCAAAGCAACAAAAGAGGCAAAAGAGGCAAAAGAGCAAGATTGGCTTCAAATCCTGTCCGAGGCTTCTTTGGCACAGCATAGCACCCCATAGAGAACCTCCAACCCAAATTTCAAGGAATTTGGGGAAATTTTGGTCACATGACAAATTTTTGGGCAAAACACTTGTTTTTTCTCCCTAAAAATTGGGAGCTCCAAATGAAGAATGATTTGCATTTTTGGATTCAGCATGAAAAATCACGACTACTGGTGCTTGGACAAGAAATTTGGGCAAGATCTGAGCCTCCTGGAGGTCAAAAACACCCAAAAAATGGCCTCTCAGCCCCTTTTTTGACACACAGGAAGCAGTCTTGGGAGAATGAAGATTTGGAGGGGAAAATGAGCACCAAATTCAGAAATTCTAGTTGGGTTAGAAATTAGACAGGACAGGCTTTCCAACAAGCACACTTGGGCACATTTTGGACACCTGCAAGTGCCTCAAATCAGGCTCCAAAGTAGCGCAGCACACAGAGAAAATGGCGCAGCGCACACAGGAAAAATTGCCAAATTTGCTTCCGTTTCATGAAATTTCGATTCGCGACTTCTCCAAGTGGGCCTGCTCATCTACATTTCAGTTTTTTGGCACCTAAGGTGGCATTTAAAGTATTTTCTCTCCAGATTGGCTTCTATCCAAGTGGCGAAGGAAGGCAAACGGTCACCCAAGCCATTTGTCATGTTTGTAACGCTGCACCTGTAGCTGATGGTTGGATCTTCACCTCCATTTTGTAATGATTCGAGTAAATCCCCAACCCTTGGGCATTCTATCTCTTCATGGCACATTCTATATATTGTATGCAAACCATTTGCAAAGGGTTGGTTGGCTTGTAACTTCTGGGAGACTGTGGGAAAGAAACTCTGTTTCTTCACTGTACATTTTGACAAAGAATTAATGAAAGGCAGCGGCTCTATTTCATGAGATTCATGTGGTTGTGAGTGTAGCAAATGTGTCTCTTATGTTTTCATATGTATTTCGTTATGTTTCATAATTCAATTCATGTTCATTTCCAGTGAAATTTTCTGAGTTAGATAAGGTAGAATTCAATTTTATTGCTCTGCCTGAGGGAAAATTTCATGTTCAGTGTTCTTCTTCTGTTGAAAAGGATTCATGTTCCTATGCCCTTTTCACTCTCCTAAACAATCTCTCCATTCCGCATTATTTCAAACTAAATTGCTACACTTTCCGCCTGCCTTGCCTCACGAAGTAATCTGTGCCTTCGTATTACATTCTCTGTTCTTTGCTGACCGTTGGTCCCATACCATCCCAGAAGCTTAGTCATTCATAAAAATTGTTTCTTGTATCCCTATTCACTTACTAGCCTAAGATCAATACTTCATTGTAAGTCATCTCAGACCGTTTCGTTTATCCATTCACTGAGCGTGACTCGGAGAGAGCCCTCTCCTGTTCTGGTAGGGCTAGCTACCAGACTGAGTGTGGTTTGTGGTTACCTTGAATTTTTCCTTCCTTCAGCCTAGGGCAGATTTAGGTGCTAACATAGTGGCGACTCCACTAGGGACTCAACTGAAATCAAATCCCCTTATTTCTTAATAATTCTAAGCTTCCGGATGATGAGTTTAGGATTGGATAGGCTGAGTAAGTTGGTTGTGTCCTGTGATTTTTCTCAATAGCACGCTAGCTTCGAGACGATATACCAGAGCCAATCCAGACCCGGATCCTCCTCATATTTACGAAAACCCCAATTTGATTCTGAGACTCCTTCGTCAAGAGAGCACTATAACTCCCGTGTTCAAATCCCATTCATGTCCTGACATTTTTGAGTATCTTGAAGAGCTTGAGTTTGACGAGCGGTTTGAAATATCGTTGTTTGAGTCTAAATCCGAAAGGGCTGTTGATTATACTGTCCCCAATCCACAATTTCTTGTAGACTTAGAAACCGAAAGAGCTAATCGGTTAATTGATAATTATATTGCAACACAGCCTCAAACTCCAATTGCTAGCCCCTTACAAACTGTGCAAACTCCTCCAACACCTCCAAGGCCAAATCCACCAAGAGTGATGGTTGCCCATTTTGCACCCCTTGTTCTGCCTCAAGTTCTAGATGACATGCCCACAGATTATCAAAGTAAAATCCCGTTTTTTGATGGCACTCCTAACAGCATTATTGCCCAGCAACATGTGGACAAAATGGCAGACTTCTATGAACTTCATGAGATCGATGCGGAGAATGTGGCAATGAGACTCTTTGTACAGACATTTGTAGGTGATGTGAGGAAGTGGTTCAGAGGTTTGCCGACGGCAAGTATCGCTACCTTGGCTGACCTACAAAGACAATTTTTAAACTCATGGGAAGTGAAAAAGAATCCTCTTCAAATTCTGGCTGAATATGAACAAATCAAACGAAACGCTAGTGAGTCGGTCCAAGATTATTGTGTTAGATTCAATATAGTTTATAATGAAATTCCAGATCATCTAAAGCCACCTGTGGGACTGGCTATGATGAAATTTCCAGATGGTTTTGACGCTGATATGGCCTACCAATTAAGAGAGAGAGAACCAGGTACAATGGAAGACATGCAAAAAATCATGGTCAACTTTGAAGCAAATCTGCTGTCCAAGAGAGCTAGAGCGAAAGCAGAAAAGAAAGTCACGGTTAAGGAAGAGTCTTCTTCAATGGATCAATTACTCAAAAAGGTAGAGCAGATGCTTGAAAGGGTGAAGCTCGACAAACCTGAGCCACAAGTTAGAAATCCTAACTTCCGTGGCCAGCAACAACAGCCACAATATAGAATAAGACAGAGAGATCAGCAAACCCAAGAGCAGACAGCACAACAGCCAGTACAGACACCTTTGCAGCAAAATTTTGTGCATGGACCAGAGTCAGATGAGGACAGAAATGTAATAGGTGAAGAAAACCACCTCTTTACTCCAGATGAGCTACCTACTTACATTACCAAAGAAGAGGAGTGTGCGGTGAGCTCAGCTGCACACAAAGATGCAGATTTCATTCTAGCAAGTGACACTGTTTCACAAGAAGAATTAGAGGAGTATCAAAGGGGATATATGAATGCTCTGTCCGCACAGCAGCAACGATATTCACTTAGAAACAGAGATGTGTCGGCCAAACCAATTTAGAAAAAGAAGGATGTTGAAGCATCAAAGAATGATTCATCAGCTACACAAAGGAAAGGAAAAGAGGCGGTTGGTCCGAAGAGCAGCAAATCAACATCAGCAGAACAATCACATCAGCAAGCTGCATCAAAAGAAAAGGAAAAGAAAGAAATCCCAGTCAAAGAGGTAGAAAAGATTCCCGCTTTTAACTTAGAGAATGAGATTTCTAAGTTAAAGGTATCCATCCCCTTGACTGAAATAATGAAGAACAACAGTTATAGAGGACAAATATCTAAAATGTTGAATTTGGACCCAATGTCTGACATGGTAAATGTTGAAGACGATCAGCCTGAAATGATTTTTGGGCCAGCATCGAATGGTGAGTCTCCTGATAGTGATGTGCCACCCTTTTACATCAGTTTAAGATTGCATGATTTTGTGTTACATAATGCCATGTTCGATTCCGGAGCTTCTCACAATCTCATGCCCAAGGCTATCATGGATAAGCTCGGTCTGGACATCACCCGGCAATACCATGATCTCTATTCATTTGATTCCAGCAGAGTGAGATGTATAGGACTCATCAAAGACTTGGTTGTGAGTTTGGATCAGCTTCCCATGAAAAATGTTTTGATGGATGTTGTGGTAGCAGATATTCCTCCAAGGTTTGGCATGCTTCTTTCCAGGTCTTGGGTAGCGAAATTGAAAGGGACACTACAGCTAGATTTCTCCTATGCAACTATTCCAGTGTTTGGACAAATGAGGAAATTATATCGGGAACAAAAAATGAAATATATGATCACAAGCAAGGAGAAACCAATAAATCATCCAATTAACTATGTACATACAGATTTAGAGTCTTTTGTTTTGTATTCAGATAGTTTAAATGATATAGATAGTTAGGTAGTAGAAGCAGATGATATTCCGGAAATAACAAAAAATTTCAGAGAAATTTTAAAGAAACAAGAACAAGAACAACAGAACAATGTTGGCAATCAGCTGAAAGTAATGGACAGCAAGCAGACAAGGCACAACAAACAGATTTCCAGCACTTGCAAGAGGAGGAAGAAGGTTTGTGGACCATGGATTTTTATGGAGCAGTGGGAAATGATGGCGCTGGAATTGGAATTTGGGTATGCAGTCCTTTCTCCGCCCTAAACAAAGTGCCTAGTAGCGTGAGGGTTTGCTCTTACAAGTTGGCTTTTGAGTGTTCAAACAATGAAGCTAAATATGAAGCTCTAATTGCTGGCCTGAAGATCCTAAGAAAGCTGAATGCTAAGAGGATTTCGGTATATGGCGACTCTGAATTGGTAATAAAGCAGGTCAGAGGCGAGTATCAAGCAAAGCATCCTAGGATGCGGGCCTACTGTAATGCAGTTCTAGACATTCTAAAATTATTTTCAGAATACACCTTAACATGTGTGCCTCGTATACAAAATAGTATTTCTGACACTCTTGCCAAGGCAGCAAGTAGTTTGAAGATCCCAATGAATTCTAGCAATAAATTTGAAATACATGTCAAGCATCGTCCAACCATTCCAGACAATCAGAGATATTGGCAAGTGTTTCAAGATGATGAGGAGATTAATGATTTTCTGCAAAACAAAGGCAAGTTCAAAGAAACCTCAATTGATGTAGAAAATGACGATGGTAAAGGGAATGGTACAGATGAAGCGCAGATCAATGAAATGGACGTGCTACAGCTAAAGAATAACATTATTCCTAAAGGCTTGATACCTTTAGAAGAACTTTTTGATCAAAATGATGTAGCCTACAAGCCAACATTGCAGCCAACAGAGAAGGGTGTAGAAGAGGTCAACATCAGAACAACTGCCAATCCTAAGTTGGTAAAATTGTCCAAAGCATTGCTGCCAAAGATCAAGGACAAATACATCAGTTTGTTGGCTTCATTTGCAGATGTGTTTTCTTGGGACTATTCTGATTTAAAGACCTATGATACCAATATAATTCAGCACACGATACCCATCAAGCCCAATCAAAAACCATTCAGACAAAAGTTGAGAAGGATAAATCCAAAGTTGCTGCCATCTATTGAAAAGGAGGTAAACAAGTTGTACAAATCAGGGATCATTGTGCCCATCAGATTTTTAGATTGGACATCTAACTTGGTGCCCATACGAAAGAAGACAGATGAGATCTGCTTATGCATTGATTTCAGAAATCTCAATAAAGTTTCATTGAAGGACAACTATCCACTGCCCAAAATGGACCATATACTTCAGCGAGTAGTGGGAGCATCTCGTATGTCACTACTTGATGGCTATTCCAGATATAACCAAATTTCTGTCCATGAAGATGACCGGAACAAAACAGCATTCACCACTCCATGGGGAACCTTTCATTACGCCAAAATGCCTTTCGGTTTAAAGAATGCAGGTGCCACATTTCAGCATGCAATGGACTTGGCTTTTGTGAATGAGAAGGATTTATTTTTGGTGGTGTACCTGGATGATTTGACGGTGTTTTCCAAATCTGATGAAGAGCACATGCATCATCTAAAAACCGTCTTTCAAAAGTGCAGAAAATATGGTTTATCGCTGAATCCGAAGAAGAGCTTATTCACCATGGAGGAAGGCAAATTACTCAGGCATATTATCTCAAAGGATGGCATTCGTATTGACCTAGAATGTGTGCAAGAAATTCAGCAAATCGATCTGCCCCAGAATAAAAAAGAGATACAATCGTTCAATGGTAAGATGAATTTTCTACATCGCTTTGTACCTAATCCTGCTGAACACCTAAGAGAAATGATCAACATGCTAAAGAAGGACAACCAAGTGAAATGGATGGAGGAGGCTGTAAAATCTTTCAATTTGGTTAAATTGGCTCTTTCTTCAGCTCCTGTTTTAGTCAGCCCGGACTACACTCAGGATTTCATATTGTTTTTGTTTGCTTCGAAGCACACTATGGCAGCAGAATTATTGCAAAAAAGAGATGATCATGAAAGACCCATTGCATTCTTCAGTAGATCTATAAGAGATGCAGCCTTAAAGTACAACATCATTGAGAAGCAAGCCCTAGCACTTGTGAAGGCATTGAAAGATTTCCAGGTATATATTCTACATTCTCATATTCTGGCCTATGTACCTAACACTGCTGTAAAAGATGTTTTAGTGCAGACCGATCCTGAAGGAAGAAGAGGCAAATGGATTGCAGCCTTGCTGGAATATGATGTGGAAATAAATCCCACAAAACTGGTCAAAGGACCAGGATTGGCAAAGCTAATGGCTGAATCAAACTTGCATGCCTTGGACATAAACCTGATCACTGCTATGTCCGATGAGAATGAAGAATCATCATCAATTCAGGTATCTGAAATGTTTGCTCTTTCGCCATGGTATTCAGATATCATATATGTGCTTAAAAATTTGTCACCACCACCCGGCATGACTAGAAAAAAAGCAAGAACACTCAAGTTGAAGGCTGCCAAGTTTTGCATTCTAAATTCTGCACTATATTGGAAAGATCTCGGTGGCGTTTTGTTAAATTGTTTGGTGGAAGAGGAGGCAAAGAGTGTGGTGGTCACCTTTTTTGGAAGTCAACAGCAAATAAAATTCTGAGAGAAGGGTACTATTGGCCGACATTATTTGCTGATGTACATAAGATGGTCAAGAGCTGTCATAAATGTCAGATTTTCGAAGGAAAACAAAAGTTACAGCCTTTGCCACTTAAGCCTATTGAGGTGAGCGCTCCTTTCCAGCAGTGGGGGTTGGATTTCATTGGTGAAATTCATCCTGCTTCTTCCGGTCAGCATAGATGGATCCTCACAGCGACAGATTATTTCACAAAATGGATTGAGGCAACTCCCACCAGACAAGCTACAGATACGGTAATCATTTCATTTCTTGAAAATAACATCTTGTCTCGTTTTGGTTGTCCGAATAAGTTAATCACCGATAATGCAGCAGCTTTCAAATAAAAAAGGATGGTAGAATTTTGTCATAAATATCACATCATTTTGGGTCACTCAATTGCCTATCATCCGCAAGGCAATGGATTGGCGAAGTCTTCGAACAAATCACTGGTCAACATCATCAAGAAGCTGCTGGAAATAAATAAAAAGAGCTGGAATAAGAGGTTGGTCCACGTGCTTTGGGCAAATTGGATCAGTCAGAAAAAATCCATTGGTATGTCACCGTTTGAGCTTGTTTATGGAGTTGATACAATATTTCCTACCTCTCGCGTTGCCCCGGTAGTCAAACTTCTTCAGGAGGCCAGCAGTTAAGAAGATCCCATGCAGAGAAGGTTGAACCAAATGGTTTACTTGCAGCAAACAAGAGAAGAATTTTTCAAGAACACATCCAAATTGCAGGAGAAAATAAAGAAAATTTATGACAGAAAAGCAAAGGCAGATAAATTTCAGTTAGATGATGTGGTACTGAAGTGGGATGCAAGGAATGAAGAGAAAGGTAAGCACGGAAATTTCGAGAATCTTTGGAAAGGTCCTTTCAAGATTGCAGCATATAGGGGTTAGAATGCCTTTCTTTTGAAGGAAATGAACAGGGAACTTTGTCCAGGAGGGCCTATCAATGGTCGGCTGCTCAAGCGGTACCACTGCTAAGTTATTAACGCTACTTCCACTATCATTGTAAATACCATTTTTATTTTAGTTTGGTTCGAGTTTGTCAAGTTAGTTTTTGAGTCATTTCAATGTCAAGTTTGAGTCAATTTTTGGTCATCTTAGTTTCATAAATGAGTCAGAGTCCTGTGTTGTTTTCGAAATGATGACTCCTTAGCCCAATGGACAAAGGCACTATCTAGCTCCTCCAGAGATCTGCTATTCTTGGCACCTCCAAGGAGCTACCATCCCCCATTGGAGTCAATGTTAGAGTCGGTCTGGTCAGTCCTCCGTCAGAGATCAAAAATCTTTATGCATTTCATTTTTAGGTGTCCCGCTCCATTCACTCAGTTGCATTCCGCTAAGGGCATGCCATGATCTGATGGAGAAGGTCATGCTAGTCATTTCCCCTCATGTCTGGCCCCTGCTAGCTTAGGTCTTTTGTCAATGATCACCAAAGTCCATGACAGTCAAGGTCTAGTCCTTTAATGGACAAAAGTCATTTTTGGTCATTAGGTCTAGGAATTAAACAATTTGGTCTTTAATATGTCCAGTAAAGCCATGCAGGCCAGAGTGATGCCCTTGCAAAGTAATGATTCACAGAGTTTCATTGTCATATGGATAAACTTCGTTGTTCTTCAAAACTATGTTTTGAAGAAAAGTCAAACAGTGTTATTGGTGACAAAATTTTCAAAAAGGTCTTCAGTTGATTTCTTCAAGTGTAGTCATGGTTTCCATGGCCAAATGTCTTGTCAAGCAATCCCTGCAAAAAGTGTCGAAAATTTCATCATTTGAGCCAAAATTTCAAAGGAAAAGTGAAAATTAGAGTTGTTTTAAAATCAGTGAAAAAGTGTCAAACATGACATTAGAAAAGTGGGTTTTTTGAAAAATAAAAATTTAAAATCATGACCTCCAAGTCTTATACACAAGTTTCCATCACAAACCAAACCCATTGTGCAATCAAAGGCATAGGGAAAACATTGCAAGATTGTGGAGTGTGAAATCGCATGATTTGGAGCAGTTTGGAAGAGGTTTCAGGGGCGCAGCGCACACAGGTAGGAGCGCGGCGCACACAGAGCCCGCCCGCATTGCTTTTTTATAACTAGCGCGGCGCACACCCAGAGCGTGGCACACTGGGTTTTGTGCACGGTGCACACCCAGAGCGTGGCGCACTGGGTTTTGCATGCGGTGCACACAGACAAAGGGCCAGAAAAAGTGCCAAACTCCCTCAAATCTTTTGTGAAGCACATAAATTGCAAGGTAGGCTCCATAAACTCACTTGTGCATCAAATTTGATAAAGATACGGTGGTTTATTGCCTGTGATTAAATGAATTTTTTTCTTCATAAAGTTAACCACAAGAAGACACCAAAAAACCATTTCGCTAGGGTTGTGCCATTGTGTTGTTGCTGCCAAGGCTTTATTTTCCCTACCTTACCCCTATTCCTTATTCCCCTATGCCATTTTTCCTATTATCACTACCCTAACACTACCAAACTCATATTCCCTTTCCCCTCCTCCTATTGGTCAATAAAAACCCCAAACCCTACCTTATTAAAACCCCCAAACCCTAACCTATCAAAATACCCAAAACCCCTACATCTCTCTAAACAAAATTCTCCCTATAACCCCTATTCCCATTACATTACTCCCCTCCTAATACTCCCTTTGTTTCATTGTTCCCCTTGGTGGAAGATATCACAAACAACACTCAGTTTCACCATCATCGAAGGGCAGCCTTAATACAATATATAAACAACAGTCATGGCATCTAAGGGTTCATCAGAGTATGAGGTGGAAACTCACAGTGATACAGCTTCAGGAGAACAGGTCCCCATGAGACATCACAGGAGTGGAAAACATGTTAGGGATGAGCCAAACACCCTCACCAAATTGCAGGCATGCCCTCTTGCTATGTCATGTTTCCAGCACCTAGCATGTTTTGAATTTTGTCAAAGGGTGGAAAATGTCAGAGTTCATCATGAGTTGGCCCGTCTGTTTGTGCTTCACCTACATGGAGGTCAGTCTATCTTGGCCGGGGTCACCTTCACATTGACACCCGAAACTATCTCAGTGGCAACAGGCATACCAAATGTTGGAGAACAGTGGCATAAGAAAAAGAAGGTGGATAGGCATCATTATGAGCCTTACATTAAGGCCAGTTGTTTGAGGCATCTCACAAGAGTCTTCCCATTCAAATTTTTGAAAGATGAGTATGCTCCGCTCATGAAATTGATCATGAAGTACTTCAGTTGTGAGGGGAGGTTCTCTCGCCTATATGCCAATCACATCAGGTTGCTCATGCACTTTACCAGGGTGCGGATGATGAACCTACCATTTTTCATTTGCGGGAACATAGAGAGGATGAAACATTTCATGTAGCATAAGACCCCTCAGCAGCAGCTCAACAGTGTTTATCACTTTGCTCTTATCCGGATTTTGGTGGATCATCAGTTGGGATTGCAGGGCATTTCTTGGGAGGACTTCATCTCCCGTGACTTCTTCAGCACTCCACAGGTAGTATCAGAGGCAGAGCATGAGATAGGTGGTCCTTCTCATCAGTATGAGCACCATGAGACCACTACTATGCCAGTATTCATCACCTATCAGAGAGGCAGTAGACATTTGTTTGCAGCGGAAAAGCAAGTGTTATCTCCACCCGGGGTGGAAGGGGCCTGACTTCCTACATCGACGACACAGGAACAGGACAGAGGTAAGAAGCCAATGCATGATGAGGGGCCTTCAGGTTAGCCATCAGGTGAACGAGAGACAAAATTCGTTCTCCTTCATGATGATGAGACAGATACAGAACCGACAAATGTAGAGTTTAGAGAGATCATCCAGGAGCAGCAATCAATGATTGAGGCCTTATCCCTTGACTTGGAGAGGGCCAAGTGGAACATGAAGTACCTGGAGTAGAGAAACAAATAGCTAGAGGATCAGCGGGCGATCATGGAGCTACAAAACATTCGTGAGCATCGCCAAGCTGCACAAAGGAGGAGAGTTGAGCTCACGTCATTGGAGCAAGAGATCAATGAGGACCAGGAGGCCCATCTTGAGAGCGTGAACATGCACTTGGAGAGGCTGCTAGACAAGGCCGACTAGGACCATGCTTTGCTGAGACACATGGCTTATCATTACAGGACACAAAATATGAGTGCAAAGGCCGGATAAGGAGCTTGAAGGCAAAATTGAGCAAAGCAACAAAAGAGGCAAAAGAGGCAAAAGAGCAAGATCAACTTTGAATCTTGGCTGAGGCTTCTTTGGCATAGCATAGCACCCCATAGAGAACCTCCAGCCCAAATTTCAAGGAATTTGGGGAAATTTTGGTCACATGACAAATTTTTGGGCAAAACACAGGTTTTTTCTCCCTGTGGCACGGCGCTAAAAATTGGGAGCTCCAAATGAAGAATGGTTTGCATTTTTGGATTCAGCATGAAAAATCACGACTACTGGTGCTTGGACAAGAAATTTGGGCAAGATCTGAGCCTCCAGGAGGTCAAAAACACCCAAAAAATGGCCTCTCTGCCCCTTTTTTGACACACAGGAAGCAGTCTTGGGAGAATGAAGATTTGGAGGGGCAAATGAGCACCAAATTCAGAAATTCTAGTTGGGTTAGAAAGTAGATAGGACAGGCTTTCCAACAAGCACACTTGGGAACATTTTGGACACCTGCAAGTGCCTCAAATCAGGCTCCAAAGTAGCGCGGCGCACAGAGAAAATGGCGCGGTGCACACAGGAAAAATTGCCAAATTTGCTTCCGTTTCGTGAAATTTCAATTCGCGACTTCTCCAAGTGGGCCTGCTCATCTACATTTCGGTTTTTTGGCACCTAAGGTGGCATTTAAAGTATTTTATCTCTAGATTGGCTTCTATCCAATGTCGAAGGAAGGCAAACGGTCACCCAAGCCATTTGTCATGTTTGTAATGCTGCACCTGTAGCTGATGGTTGGCTCTTCACCTCCATTTTGTAATGATTCGAGTAACTCCCCAACCCTTGGGCATTCTATCTCTTCATGGCACATTCTATATATTGTATGCAAACCATTTTCAAAGGGTTGGTTGGCTTGTAACTTCTGGGAGACTGTGGGAAAGAAACTCTGTTTCTTCACTGTACATTTTGACAGAGAATTAATGAAAGGCAGCGGCTTTGTTTCATGAGATTCATGTGGTTGTGAGTGTAGCAAATGTGTCTCTTATGTTTTCATATGTATTTCGTTATGTTTCATAATTCAATTCATGTTCATTTCCAGTGAAATTTTCTGAGTTAGATAAGGTAGAATTCAATTTTATTGCTCTGCCTGAGGGAAAATTTCATGTTCAGTGTTCTTCTTCTATTGAAAAGGATTCATGTTCCTATGCCCTTTTCACTCTCCTAAATAATCTCTCCATTCCGCGTTATTTCAAACTAAATTGCTACACTTTCTGCCTACCTTGCCTCACGAAGTAATCTGTGCCTTCGTATTACATTCTCTTTTCTTTGCTGACCGTTGGTCCATACCATCCCAGAAGCTCAGTCATTCATAAGAATTGTTTCTTGTATCCCTATTCACTTACTAGCCTAAGATCAATACTTCACTGTAAGTCATCTCAGACCGTTTCGTTTATCCATTCACTGAGAGTGACTCGGAGAGATCCCTCTCCTGTTCTGGTAGGGCTAGCTACCAGACTGAGCATGGTTTGTGGTTACCCTGAATTTTGCCTTCCTTCAGCCTAGGGTAGATTTAGGTGCTAACACAAACCATCACATACATTAGGCTACCGACTGCACTTGAGATGCTACAATTCATTTCGTCTAAACACTAAAAACAAGTTCTAAGACAAACATAAAGCACTTTCACTCACTAAAAGGAAACCAAATGAAAACCAAGTTCAAGAAATCAAAACTAAGATTTTCACAAAGATTTTCTTCAAAAGCAACAACAAAAAGAGTCTTTTCAAAAAATGCTCTCAACAACACTGAAACTTGTGATTGAAGAATAGGCAATCAAACACTTTTGCGAATCGACACCATTCAATGGATGAAAACTCAACAAAAGTAAATGTGTTTAAAATCGCTCTTAACAATCAAAAGCGGCAATGAAAGCTTTGGCAATGAAAACCAAAAATATCAAAAAGACAAATTCCAAGAAAGTGTCAAACAACAACTTTCATGAAACAAAGAAGTGGATGGTCATAAAAAGAGATTTTGTCAAGCAAACAAAAACTCACCAAAAACAAGATTAACACAAAGATTGTGATCAATCTTCCTACCCTGATGAATCAGAGCAGCCAAGATTCCTAGCAAGAAATCTTGTGCGCTTTAGCAAAAAACGATGACGCTTTCAATCAACAAAAAACAAGACCAATACTCCTTATAATCAGAGAGAATTCGGAACAAGATTCTTGCTGTAAAAACAAAGACTGATACTGGAAAGTGACTGTTTCAGACTGACTCAAAATACCAGACAAACCTTCAGAGACACAAAGATTTACAAATCTTGAAAATTGAAAGATATACGCGACTGTACTTATGTATAGAATGCGTGTATATGCTACTGTAACTAAGGAAACCTACATATACGCGGGTTCACTTAAAGAAACATGCGTACATATGCTTCTGTAACTAAGAAAAACAGTGTATATGAAAAGCTTCAAGAAAAATAAAAAACAAACTGAAGAAACTGGCAAAACTTAAAGTCCAAAAACAGAATAGACAACAACAACAAACAAACAGGCAGCTGAGCCCTGATTGGCTTGAAAAACACCCAAACTAGGAACAACAAGAGTGTTGTCCCCAGTGGAGTCGCCAATTCTGTTGGAGGGAATTGCTCCCCTAGGGCTTTTTGGGTTGAAACCCTAGCAGACTGAAAGTTGTCTATTCAAAGAAACATACATTCATACAGCCATTATGCTATTATAAGCAAATTCTATGATAAGGGTGCGTACCTTTGGTCCTACGTTTGAGAAGGCCCTTAGGGTCCAAACCCTTCTTGGAGTTCCCTTCTTCTCTTTTGTCTTGCAAAACAACCAATTCAAAGAACACAGTAGTATATGGACAAAACTTATAAAGAAACCATCTTCATGTTATAAAGAAAGGTAGTTAGTTATGAAATCCAAACAACCATTTACATATGAATTCTAAACATGAATATCATTAACATAAAGAAGATTCATTTCGGGAACCAAGACATGTGTTTCTTTTATTATAGACAAATAAAGTACATAAAAAAGGAATATTTTCACCTGAATCACCTTCAGCAGGCTCCAAGCAAAGCTTCCTTCCAGATCCGTTCCAGCCTCAAGCCTCTAACAAACTCCTTCCATGACTCTCTCCATGATGTCATAAATGGTGGATGAACATCAACACACAAGGAAACAAAGGTTTCCTGTACAAAATGGGGGAAGTGCAGAAGGCACAAGGGACTTCAGACCTGGTCAAGGGAAAAATCTCAGCATAATAACCTTTCTCTCTCTTCTCTCCTCCTTTGGCCTTCCCTTTGAGGTCTTTTTATACCTCTCCCAAAGTAGTTTTTTAGTTGGGAGTTGGTTGGGAACAGTTGGGCCACGGGCACTAACAGGTGATCAGTAGGTAAAACCCGCGATCTCTGCCCGAAAATAAGGAATTTTATATTTTTTTAAGTGTTTTAATACATACACGCGGGTTGGGTATACACAGACCCGCGTATACACGCGTTTAACTCAGGGCAATGTCGTGTATAAGGGATAAAACACTGTTTTTTAAATTTTAGGACCAGGTCTGGAAGGAGGGGTTGCCCTAGGCCATGAGTACAGCATCACAAACCATAGGAGTGAGATTTGGAGCTATAACACGTATGGAACACGGGACATGTCCTCTTCCTCTTCTTGTGTCTTGGGACACTGTTCAGCAAATAACTTTACACCTATGGGAATAGGAACCTTCGCCGGTTTACTATCCTGAATATTAAATCTCTACAATATTGTTTCGACATACTTCCTCTGGTTTAACCAAAGCTTCCTCTTTGTTCGATCTCTTTTAATTTTCATGCCCAAAATATAGTTTGCAACACCAAGATATTTCATGTCGAATTTGGAGGACAAATGGGTCTTCAAATCCTGGATAATTTCTTTGTCATTTCCAACCAACAACATATAATCCACATACAAGACAAGATAAATAACACGGTCACCAATTAATTTAAAATACACACAGTGATCTGCTTTGCTTCCGGTGAAGCCAAGTCCCTGTATAAATGTATCAAATTTCTGATACCACATCCTTGGTGATTGTTTTAACCCATACAAAGACTTATTTAACTTGCATACCAGTTCTTTCTTACCCTTCACCGCAAAGCCTTCAGGTTGCTTCATGTAGATCTCCTCTTCCAGATCCCCGTGAAGAAATGTTGTCTTCACATCCATCTATTCTACCTCAAAATCAAAAGCAGCAGCAACAGATAAAAGTAACCTAATAGAAGTTACCTT
Source organism: Pinus tabuliformis (assembly GCA_031772625.1). Lineage (NCBI taxonomy): Eukaryota > Viridiplantae > Streptophyta > Pinopsida > Pinales > Pinaceae > Pinus > Pinus tabuliformis. The sequence goes on along the minus strand of CM062817.1, from coordinate 701,042,820 downwards.
GACAATAGGAGAAAAAATATCACGAAATCAATTCCTCGCACCTGGGAATAACATTTTGCTACCAACAAAGCTTTGTATTTCTCCACCTTTCCTTCTGCATTTGTCTTCTTCTTGAACACCCATTTGCTGCTAATGGGTTTCCTTACAACTGGCAACTCCACTATATCCAAGCCTCATTTTTGTGCAAAGATGCCATTTCGTCAACCATGGCCTCTTTCTAGAGTTTACCATCCTCTGAATCTACTGCTTCCTTCACAGTTCTGGGATGATCATCAGTAATAGATAAAGCAAAATTTGAATAGAAAGCAGAGGGACTATACCTTTCTGGCTGCCTTCTTTCTCGAACTAATCTTCTCACACTCGGAGTTTGTGGCTCTTCATCTTCTGATTCCTCCTCCATTGTAGAGTCCGATTCTTCCTCCTTAAGCTCAAACTCTATCTTCTTAGGTTCCTTTGGTTGGACTTCATGTTTAATAACATCTTTTACCTCTCTGAACACCACATCTCGGTTGTACACAACCTTCCTTATTACTGGGTTCCAAAGCTTATAACCCTTTAAACCATCCTTATACCCAATAAATATGCACTTTTCATATTTACTATCCAACTTGGTTCGTTTCTCCTTTGGAACATGTACATATGCATCACATCCAAATACCCTCAGATGTGAAAGAGAGGGTTTCTTACCAGTCCATACCTCTTGTGGAGTCTTATTCTCCAACACTGATGAAGGTGACCTATTGACCAGGTAACATGCTATCTCCATTGCCTTTGCCCAAAATTCATGTCCTAACCTGGCACCACTGAGAATGCTTCTTGCCCTTTCCATCAACATCTTGTTCATTCTTTCTACAACTCCATTTTGTTGAGGTGTATATGTAGTAGTATTCTGCTGTGCTATACCACACTTCTTACAAAATTCTTCAAATTCCTTACTGCAAAACTCTCCATCATTATCTGTCCTCAACACCTTTATCTTCTTCTCTGTCTGGTTTTCCACCAGAGCCTTAAATTCCCTAAACCTGTCAAAGACTTCAGATTTCTTCTTAAGGAAATATATCCATGTATTCCTTGATAAGGCATCTATAAATGATACATGGTACACAGACTTACCCAGTGATGGAACCTTCATAGGTCCAAACACATCACTGTGCACAAGCTCTAATATAAGTTTTTCCCTCTTACTACCAAAGGGGAAACTCACCCGATTCTGCTTCCCATATACACAATTTTCACAGAAATCAAAATCCAGAGAGCTATTACTCATACCTTCTACCATACCTTTACCATGAAGTATTCAAAGGCCCTTCTCTCCAATATGTAAAGGCCTTTGATGCCATAACATGGTCTTCTCTCCAGAGACCACTAGATTTTTTGCTCCACTTTCAGGAACCACAAAATTGTTGCACCCATCAAAAACAGTGCTACCTTGTAGCTTGTACAGAGTTCCAACCTGAACTCCCCACATCAATACCAGTGCTCCCCAAACCATCTTGCAAGTATCCTTCTCGAACACTATTTTTACTCCTACATCATCCAGTTTGCTTCCAGAAATCAAATTTCTGGCTAATGCAGGAATATGCAGAACACCTGGAAGTGTTCTAACCCTCCCACCTTGCAACTTCAACTTTACTTTCCTGCGACCAATGATTCTAGCCTTCCAGTCATCCCCCAAGAAGAAATCACCACCATCATATTTCTCATACTCACAGAACCACTCTCTATGGGGAGTGAAGTGAAAGGATGCACCTGAGTCAATCAACCATGCCTCATGATCTACATGTGTACTTGAAGAAGCCAGGTACACATCCCCACCTTAATCTGAGGTGATTTTTGCCTTTGTAGAAGGAGCATCATCAGATCCCTTTCCTTTGTTAGGAGCTTTAGATTTACAGTCCCTTTTGTAGTGCCCTTCCTTTCCGCATTTCCAGCACACCACCTTTACAGGTTTTCCTGGAGATTTAGATCTCCCTCTAGATTTAGACCTCCCACTCGATGACTTATTTTTGCTTTTGTTCTGGGACCGTCCTCTTATAAACAAGGCATCACCATTCTGGTTCTCCATATTTTTCTATCTCATTTCCTTCGTCAGCAAGGATGAGGCTATTTCATCAAACTACAAGGCAGTTGCATTACTACCTATTGCAATAACTAGACTATCCCACGAATCTGGTAGAGAACACAACAAACTGATGCACTTATCTTCATTTGAAATTTTAATATCAAGAGATGATAACGGACTTACCACAATATTAAATGCGTTCAGATGCTCTGTCACCGAGTCTCCATCTGTCATCCTCAGGTTATACAACTTTTTCCGTAGGAATAGTTTATTCACTAGAGACTTAGATTGGTATGAATTTCCTAACTTGTCCCACAAAGCCTTCGTCGTAGCTTCCCCTGATACATTCAGCAAAACTTAATCTGAGACACACAATCGTATTGTGCTCTTTGCCTTCCAATCCAATTTCTTCCATTCTTCATCGGACACTCCCGTTGGTTTAGTACCTGGATCTACCGTGATCCACTGATCTTTATCCACCAACAGATCCTCCATCTTGAGTTTCCATAACTCAAAACTATGACCATTAAATTTCTTGATCTCTATCTTTCCACTGCTCGCCATCTTCTTTCACCACCAGAATCGATCCCGCAGATCTCCCACTGAACAAGGTCTACCACAGGCCCGAGCGAAACCCCTCAGCAGCAAAGGCGTCCCCTTGAAGCCAAAACAACTCTGATACCAAATGTAGGTTTTAACCCCGTACATAAATTACCTGGATACGAATTCTAAAAGACAGAAAATAAACAATGCAAGAGCATAACACATAAAACACATATACACAGAGACTTTCCCCTGGATCCCAAAACTAGGACTACCAACTTGATTTTTCATTATCTTCTTTTCAATGTTACAATACATATTTATACATGCCGAAGCATCCAATACCATGGACTGAAAACCATCTCGTCCAAAACCATGTGCAAAAAACATGCACAAAACCATAGGTAGGTCCACCCAACCTAATATAGGGTCCAAAACCAAAATTTTCTGGGGCGCTGCCCTGGACCCCATAAAGTGGGGTTGCTTGCACCCCTCAAACCCCCTGTGACTCCCACTACTACGCAATCAGTGCAACGAAGGGGGGGCTCTGCCCCCATTCTAACCCCTGGTTAACTACGTGGGCTAGTCATGAAAAGAATATAACACAACCCAACAGAGATTGTGTTTGTGCTAGCTCTACTTTAGGACAATATTATTAGGATACTTTTGAAAAATGCACCTCTTAGCATGTATCAACCCCTTGTATATTATTCATAATGATTTGGGTGGTCCACTTTCTTCTTCTTCTTCCTTTAGTGTCAAGTACTTTTTTCAATTTCATTAACATCTTCTTTAGATGCACTTGTGAATATGTTTTTAAATTTACGAGTAGAGTTTTTGATATTTTTTGGGTCTATAAGGTCCTTGTAGAAAAACAATTTATAAATCAACCTTGTATGTTAATAAATATGATAGAGGTGGATAAGTTAATAATATATTTAACAATTTACTACAATACATAACACTCAAATGCAACATATTCTTCCATATACAACAAAACAAAATGGTGTTGTTGAAAGAAATGATCAATTACCTTAAAGGAAATGGCAATTGTATGATCCAATCTAAATAATTAAGTCTTCTTACTAGGCGGAAGATATAGATTATGCTAATTACATAGGAAATTGCACTCCCACAAAGTATAATACAACAATGGAATAAGCATAGCCTAAGATTAGGTCAAATAGAAACCACTTGCATGTATTTGGTAGTGTTGTTCCTTGTGACTATTCTATGGAAGATAACAATGCCAAGGCACCTTATAGAGGACCATATCCTTCCCATTTTTTTTCTTTACACTCGCTCTTGGGTTAGAGCCACTTCAAGAAGAACATATTTTTGATAACAAAGAGGACACTAGTAGAGAATAAGAAAAATAAATATGCACGGTGATAGTTAGAGTAATAATGCCCAAAGATACTAGTTAACTTTAACTGTGTCTTGAGACTAGGATCCTTAAAATGGACACCTTTATCCCTCAATGCAAACACATAAAACTATAAATGAATGGTGTAGAAGAAGAGTCCTCAATACTAATGCAAGCATCATAAGTACTCCTTGGTACTAAGGAGTAAAAATTAAGAGTGTTATTAAGGGTGATATTCATTAACTCTCTTGGCAAGAGAGAAAGCATATTTGAGAAGCTTGGATAGATTGAATTGCATACATGAAAAAAAAATGAAATTTCTACCCAAATCCAATAGCTTACAATAGTCGAATTCCTAAAAAATATTGATTTCTAAGAAACACAACCTTTATCACAAAAAGGTAGCAATAAATGCTAGACCTATTATAAAATTTTAATACAAACATTCACTCGAAACATTAAAAATATGCCAACGTTACCCATAAAATAACATGTATTTCATTGGAATTATCTATTGACTAAATATTCAAGATAATAATGAAATAATTGGAACAAGTTTGAGATATATTTCATGATGATTGAAAAAAATAAATTACAAGGGTTCATAGCCACTTCAAGAAGAACATATTCTTGATAACACAGAGGACATTAGTAGAGAATAAAAAAAGAAATATGCACGGTGAGTGGCGAATCCACTTGTTGGTCTACTACTCTATTGTAGTAAGCACTTCATCCTCCCTCTAGTGCACAAAACCCTAAGCCCTTCTTCCTCTTTCATTATTATTTTCATCCTTCTCCAAAATCTACCATCCAATCACTTCTTCCTCTTTCATTCTTATTTTTATCTTCTTCCAAACTATAACTTCTAATCCTTTTTTCTATATATGTTTTCTAAATTAATATTTATGGTTGAAGTTAGAAATACTTTGAGCCCTTTAAATATTTTATAAATTTATGATAATGAAACATCAATCTTCATGTTGTAATAAATTTCCAACTATCTCTTTTTAATTGGGTTTTCTCCATCTGATGCTCCTGTTTCATTAAGTCATATTGGGCTTACATAATTTGCATGAAGAGAAAACCTTCATTTTAATGAAGAGAATACTTCAACATTCTTCCCTAAGATCTTGGATGAGATATGCAACCATCAAACCTTCAATATTTCACCTATGAAACATCCAAATACCTTTAGCAAAATGTATGCAACATTACCAACTTATAATACTTTCCAATTGGGTGAGGATTTTAAACTTTTCCCCATTTAAGATTTACTACCATGTACAACTTATGATTTAATACTTCTAACAATTGTAAAAGTTTCATGAAGACTCACTCGATGAATCAAGGAGAGAAAAAAAAGGGACTTGGACTCTTGAGGATTTAGCCTCAATATGTTGGGTTGGTAGAAACCAACAACACACAAAATGTCCTACACTACCTCAACCTATGGAATCACCAAAATAACATCCAACACACATTCTAACTAATGGAAACTACAATAAATCTGTTCTAATAATGGAAAGTGATATGAAGGAATGTATCCATGCTTGAGAGGGAATTCCAAGCTGAAGAAGCAATGTTTAAGATGAACAAGCATTTATGTGCCCCATATATTCACATCATTTAGAAAAAAGCACCCACTAAGATGTCCAAACCCTTTTAGCATGTAAAAAAAAGGAAAAAAATGTCATTCAATTGCTTCATGGTGTTTTGGTAGATGACCTATATATTGGTCTAACAATGTATTTACTAGAAATTACTAAACTTGTTAGCACATCCATGTTTGCAGCGATATGTTATGGTGCTTAGAAAATTACCTAATTAGATCTTGTTATTTTTCTCTTAAATATGATTCTTGTTATGCTTGTGCATCAATGAGGTCAAAATTACTAATTATTTTGACATGTACATTCAAGTAGCTACAACATGATTGCACTTCCAAATAAGAACTCGACATCCTTTTATCATAGTAATCTTATGGAAATAATCAAATTAAAACATCAATCATGTTAGATTTCAATTGAAACCCATTCCTTTACTTGCTCAACATCCCTATATGTTTCATAGAATATTCACTTGCCTAGCTTGCATATGCTAGCCATCAACTTGTGCACCACATTGTTTTTATTCACTGAGAATAATTTATAGCCTTTAGTTAGGAAACCATGAGTTCATAACTCCTTTTAGTTCTTGATGAATATATCACAAATGGATATTATCTTCCAATAGGTCTCATGACTGATAGTATCAATGAGAGTCTCTAGTATATTTTTATTGTAAATCTAAGTTTTATGCTTCCACATTGAAAGCAACAAAATTGAGCTTTCATAAAAGTTTCCTCTTATTTGGTACACCTTGCAATTATAATTTTATTAGTATATCTAGAATCTAAATTCAAAAATGTACTTTTCACCAATGTCAACTGCTATATCCAAAATGTCGTGAATATTATAATTAAGAACCATATAAATATTATAAATATCAGTCGTAAAATAAGTGTAAACCATGGAATTTTCCCCTTTCTATCCCAACCAAAACTCCTAAAAGGAAAGCACAAGTGTACAGAGGTTGGTGACCAGCATGTTTGAATGCTAATTTACATCATTTCTTCTTCCTCTTTCGTCCCATGAGATTTTTGTTAGTTTAATGTTCCATGGGAATTCATTAAAGGAATATTTCCGAGAAATACAGTTTGTTTCTGTATCTTCCTACTATTCCTCCGAATCGATCTTGCTGGTACATATAATTCAGAGTAATATGTAAGGGACTGATATACAACATCTCTCTCTTTGATGAAAGGTTCTGGAAGATCGCCCATTGTGTTGATGTATCCAGGAATCATTTTCTCATTTTCTTGGCTTTCTATCACCCATTTAAATTTTATTTTTAACCCTTTAATGGTGTTAGTTGTTATCCCTAGCTTGTTATCTGAAGTAAGCAAAAATAAGAAAAAAATTATAAAGGATAACTATTTGCATATTTGGATGCATTTTCATATTTGTGAACTTTTGATTGAAAACATATTTTTTCATTACCCACAAAATATATAAGAATAATTAATTTCTAATTAGTTTAACCTTTAAAAGGAAGTTATTACATTGATGATCTCAACTATAGGTTAGTGACTTAGAATATGTGGATTGACCATACCCTACTCAATCATAGGTAGGAAAAACCAAAGCAACAAAAACTTCGCTTTCCAATGAATTCTTCGCAAATGTGTGTCTGCAATTCTAGAATTACCATGAACATGTTGTTACCAACCTAACTAAAAAGCTGGTGAACATAAATTTGGTAAAACTAGTAAATGGTTTTCCACGTGGATTTATGTCTAGAACTGATGGTTGATTTTTTTTTTTTATCTTCATCCCTACTTACTCATTTCAACTTAGTTCATTATGAATAGCATCTCATCTACATAGCAGATCTGCAGATCTGGAATCAAATATTTATTCTTACTCTATTATAGTATAGATTGGCTTACATGTCTAGTCAAATCTATTTTTATTCATCCCATGATTACAATATTTTTAGCTACTTAGATATCTCATTGAGATGCTAAGTTAATAAGAAATATTACAATAGGAGAGGTTCATATGAAGGAAGTGCATCAAAAGAAATTTAAGTAATTTTTTTTTTTCACAAAAATGGATCATGTAATTATATTGCTGGAAATATCTGATTCAAATAACAGTCACTATAGGAATAGGTTTTGCAGCTGTGCAAGGGGTTTGACCATCTTCTTACCTACGTAGTCATTACTAAGTTCACAAAATATGTCCGAAGATGACACATGTCATTACTAAGTGCTTGTTTTCTACAGAACATTAAGAATGCATTACATCACATTAACAACGATAAAATTTATAATTTCATGCTTTTCATACATTAAAAATTGAAATGAACATTAGGGGAAAGCTAGAAAGCTAGAAAGCTATGGGAATTTTAACGACAAAATTCCTGTATGATGTTGTTCTTTATTTAATGATCCTTGAATGACTTTAGAACTTGCCGTTCGAGTCCAAAATGAAATATGTGTATCCACATATATTTGTATTCGATAGTTGTTATATGCTTTTGGAGTCAAAACTATGGGGATTTTAACCTTATGTCATGAGCTTTCAAAGGTCATGGTGATTTCTCTGTTGATTCTACGACCAACCTTTTCAACTTAATAATGAGAAAAATAATTTCTTCGAGTTTTATATTTCCTAAGCTCATCATAATAACATACTCCTAAAACCTGATAGGTTGATTATGTAAGTAAATAACTTGATTTAAGATTCTAGGTTTTTCTCTTTATGGTTGAAATATTTTAGACCCTAATATTATCTAATGGGAAAAAAAATTAAAACCCCTAAATAAAATTCTATTGAATGAATATACTAATAATCAAAGAAAATATTATTTACATACACAAATTGTTTCTACTATAACTATTAGATATAACAAGGCTAGGTAAAATTGGTTTCCAATGTAACAAAGAAAGAATTTTATTGGTTACACAAGTTTGATGAATGCATTTGTTTATAAGTTAATAGCATAAAAAATGATAACATAACTTGGAAGTAAACCTTATACTTACTCCTTAAAAGAAGGATTCTCATGGGGTCAAAAGCTACAAATTACTCATATAGAATACCTTCTATCCAAAATTCAGTTGGATCTTCAACATCATGTGCAAAATATTCTTGGTTCACCAAAATGATATCTTTGTTTAATATGCTTTTAGAATCAAGATATTTGTGACTCATATGTAACCTATGAATAGTCTTACCATCTATTAAATTTAGATCATCATTTCATAGAATCTGATAGGCATTCTCTTCAAATTTGTTGCAAGGGTTTTTAATTTAATCCTCACTACTTAGATATGATATTAATAAGCTACCGTAAACAAAATGTTCATTAGATAATAATTTCCTTGTGTCAACATCTAATATATATTCATATATATAATTAAGAATGGAAAAATCTAGTCAACATCATATAACACATCAAAAATTTCCAAAATCTATAAATCCTTGGTGATAACATCAACAATAATGTGTTATTCCTCTAGTCTTACTTGTTGATGATTGATAATTGATTTATGAAATAGTAAGGAGGGGTGTATTTTCTAGATTTTTATACACATTCTTCAATTCAATGCCTTAATGTAAACTTTCAATATCTACAAATGGAATATGAGCTACTTGATAACTGTTTATAAGGTGATAATTACCATAAGCATCCAAAAGTTTTCTTCTATTTCCCTAGCATCAAGAATTTTATTTCTAATGTAGGGTATCTTTTTTTTCTAAGAAGGAATATAAGTTAGTTTCATGTACATATGCATAAGCTATCTTAGAAGTAGCTTCAAAAGGTTGGATTTCATAATGCATATTGATGTATAACCTTTAGAATCTCCTATCGAAATTTGAATGAGTTTCACCATAATTCCTTTTCATGGAATAAATTAAAAAAAGAGAGTAATGATGGGGTTTACTTTCATCCCATGTATCCAAGAAAACATCACAAACTCCACCCAAGAACTAGTTGATCTAGAAGGAAAGTTTCTAAACCATTCTTTACAATATTTTCCCAAAAGAGTGACTAAACATTCTCAAGAAGGAATCATCATACTTGATCTCTATATAATTGGTATAATATTGAAAGGATGATGTATGTTCCTTTACTGAAATATCATCCTCTCCATTGAATCTACGAAGGGATTTAATATATTTGACATGCATATCATGGAGAATTGATGGAAACTTGAGAGCTATGCATTTATTTTAAATCCAAGGGTAATAATTGTCATGTAATTGTTTAAATAATAGTTTAGGATTGATAGTCATCAGAGGAATGGATACCTAGGTTTATTGCTTCAGTGATCTTTTCGGAGGTAATGCTATAAATGGATGATCATTGTTTTCAAGAAGAAATAATGAAAAAGACTTATCCAATTGAAAATTATGAGAAGAGACCAAAATTTATTATTCAAAAGAAGCAAATAAGACATTGAACTTATAATCTTTCTAATGTATAAAATCAAGAAAATACCTTTTCAAATACAAAGGGAAAAATGACAAGAGAGTAATTAACAAAACCAGAAATTATTGGAAATAGTTCTTCCTATTGTGCCTAATTGTTTCACAATAGATATCCTTACATAGGAGGACTTTCATCTTGATGCAGTATTTCAAAATTTTTGAGTCACTAGGTGAATATTTGGAACTGAAATTTTTTCTTGAATATCCTTACAACTAGTTGTTTGGCCCTTTTCACCTGCAGGATCTAAGACTTTGTTGGGTGTGGAGCTTGAATATCTTCTTTATTCAGAGGTCTTTGTTTCAGCCAGATGTATACCCTAGGAAGATTGTACACCCCTCCACGTGGGGAGGTGCGGGGGGGGACTTGTCCCCGAAGCTAAAAATAGATGTAAAAATGCCTTGTAAAATATTATAATTTCGTAGTCAATCTGGACTGCTCATTAGGCGGATGATCTAATGGTAAAATTTATGTTTAATTTAGAGTTTTTTTTCCCTAGAAGGCAACCCCTCGCTATATATGATGGAATTGCAACTTTGTAGATGTGTATTCTGAGCAAGAAAGAGAGAGGATATTGTGTGAGAGCGAATAGGAAATTACAATGGATCGGCTGTAGGTTGTATCTCTTCATTTTGCTAGATAATATAGAGGAAGGACTAGTTGTTTTTCCGTAGAAGTAGCCCAAATTGGGTGAACCAAGTATATTCATGTCTCTCTTGTTTTATGTGTTTTCTATATTTATATTTCTGTAATATTTTATGTGTTCCATTTCTATGTAAGATATAATTTTCTAACAACTACTATCAGAGTCAAAGGTTTATTTGGCTGATAAACTTGTAGGAGAGAAGGGTTCTTGGTTCGAGTGGGAGCAATGGCAGAAGATGGTAGGTTTAGGGTGAAAAAATTTAACAACTAAAACTACAAGTTGTGGAAGATGCAGATGGAAGATTATATGTATCAAAAATATATGTACCTACCATTGAGCAGAAAGTCAAAGAAGCCAATGAGTATGACAGACACAGAATGGGATATTCTTGATAGAAAGGCACTTGGAACAATACGACTATGCCTAGCGGCATTGTTAGCCTTTAATATTTCAAAGGAAACAATAATAGAGGGTTTAATGTCAGCATTGACCAAACTATATGAAAAACCCTAGACCTAAAATAAGGTATTTCTTATGAAGCATTTATTTAATATGAATATGTTAGAAGGTGGATCTGTCACTGATCATTTAAATGAATTTAATACGAATACCAGTCAGTTATATTCTCTAGGGGTAACTCTTGATGATGAAGTTAGGGCTCTGTTATTTTTTTGCTCAATGCCAGAAAGTTGGAATAGTTTATTTATGGCCATTAGTAACTCTATCTATGGATCTAGTACTTTCACGTTTGATGATGTTGTCAGTGCAATCCTTAGCGAGGAAATGCGACAGAAAATCTATGGTGAGACATTAGGTAACGTTTTGACTGAAGAGACTAGGGGAAGAAAAATGGAAAGAGGAAAGAGCCTAGGATATCACAGTAAGTCAAGAAAAGGCAGGTCCAAGCCCATTTTTGGGATAGTGTATTGGAAATGTGGGAAGAAAGGACACCTGAAGAAAGACTGTAAGTCTCAGAAGGGAAAAGAAGGAGACACACATCAAGAAAATAATCACAAAAAGAATGTGACAGGTGACGTGTTGCAAGATGCTTTGATTCTTTCTTTAGAAAATATCATTGATGCATGGGTGGTAGATTCAAGGGCCTCATTCCATGCCACACTTGATAGGAACCTCTTTCGTGATTATGTTCAAGGATATTTTGGACAGATTCGTTTGGGTGATGATAAACCCTGTAAAATCATTTGAATGGGTAAATGTTTCATAAAACAGTAGAATGGAAACAAATGGCTATTGAAGGAGGTAAGGCATGTTCCAGATCTAAAGAAAAATATAATTTCAACAGGGCAGTTGAGGGGTGAAGGTTGTGTAACTAATTTTACAGACAAAACATGGAGGATCACTAAAGGAGCCCTGGTAATAGCAAAAGGATAAAAGGTTGGTACATTGTATTTATGCAATGGTATTTCTAATTCTTTTAATGATTTAAACTCTACAGGAGCAAATACAACATTGTGGTATCATAGGATCAGGCACATGAGTGAGAAGGGGATGAAGATTCTTCACTCAAGAAATTTGTTGCCAGCTTTGAAGCATGTTGATTTAGAATTCTGTGAAAATTTTGTTTATGGAAAACATAAGAGAGACAGATTCCTCAAAGTTGGGAAAGAAAAGAAGAGTGAAAAATTAGAGCTTGTGCATACAGATGTATGGGGACCTGCTTAGGTATCATCTCTCGGTGGCTCTGCTATTTTGTTAGTTTTATTGATGATGCAACCAGAAAAACCTGGATTTATTTTATTTGAAATAAATCTGATGTATTTGATACTTTCAAGAAATTGGAAATCTTTGGTTGAAAATGAGATAGGAAAAAGGGTGAAATGTCTCAAATCAGATAATGGAGGAGAATATTGTAGCAAATATTTTGATAAATATTGTTCATAGCATGGAATTCGGTGAGGGAAGACATTACCAGGAACACCACAAGAAAATGGTGTGTCAGAAACGATGAACATGACAATCATGGAGTGTGCATGGTGCATGAGATTGCATGCAGGATTTCCTTTACAATTTTGGGTAGATTCTGTAGATACTATTGTTAATCTAATAAATAGAGGGCCTTCAAGTTCCTTGAATGGAGGTATTCCAGATGAGGCATGGACAGGTAAAAAGGTAAGCTACTCTTTTCTAAATACTTTTGGTTGTGAAGCCTTTGTCCACATTAATGAAGAAAATAGAACAAAGCTTGAGGAAAAATCAAAGAAATGTACCTTTATTGGATACGGTGTTAATGATTTTGGTTATCGTTTATATGATTATGAAAATTACAAAACCATTAGGAGAAAAGATGCCATATTAAATGAAAAGGTTTTGTATAAGGATCAGATGTAGAAAAGAAAACAGAAAAAGAAAACAAAGAATACACAATGCTTGATGAGATCACAGAAAAAGTAAAGGTGTCTAAAAATCATAATGATCAACAACCATAACAACAACAAAAACCACAACAACAATAGGCACCTCAAACACCTGAAAGTGGTGTTAGAATATCTACCAGGATAAGTAGACCCCCTGAACGATACACTCAATTATATTATGTATTGTTGACCGACTATGGTGAACCAGAATGTTATGAAGAAGGAGTGCAGGTAGAAACCAGGAAGAAGTGGGAGCTAGGCATGAAAGAAGAGATGGACTCCTTGGTATAACTAGACTTGGGACTTAGTTAGCTTGCCTGCAGGTAAAACATCATTGTAGAATAGACAGGTTTACAGGTTGAAGGAAGAAGATGGATGTAGAAAAATGTATAAAGCTAGACTTGTGGTGAAGGGTTTTGCACAGAAAAAAGGTATAGACTTTAATGAGATATTTTCTCCTATTGTTAAAATGACTTCAATCATAACTCTTTTAAGTCTAGTAGTAGGCGAAGATTTTCATATTAAGAAGTTAGATGTAAATACGACATTTCTCCATGGGCATTTGGAGGAGGAGATCTATATGTTGTAGCCACAAGGATACGAGGTCAAAGGGAAGGAGAAATTAGTGTTGTAGAAAATCTGATGTAGGTTAACCCGATAATGCAATATAAATCAAAGTAGAATACTATAATCTACTTCTACTATCAATTTGCGGAAGCTTAAAGATCAAGCTGAATAATATAACCAGAAGAAGAAGAATCAATCGCACAATACACATGAAAATACTTTGGGGAAAGCCTCAGCTAAAAACCCCACACTATTGTATTATCATACACGGTGGAAATACATAGGAATTATACAAAGCCATAGCTCTCACAGTTAGCCAGCTCTAAGTACAATCCTCATAGGCAATCTTGGCTTCTCTCCAACCTTCCTCTCTACCCTCCAAGCTCCTATTTCCTTGCGATGTTCCTTGTGGATGATCTCTTATTACCAAGTGGATGATCAATTCTCCAAAACTATGTAATATTCAAGGATGAATCCTTGATTGCATGCATGAGTTTTATCCATGAGAAAACACAAGCAATTGATATTACACTGTCCTTGAACATTAATCTCAACTGGGTCTTTCTCATAATAGACATTCATGAGTTTCTGATGAGGGAAATTTCAGTTAACTGGAGTAGCACTAGTTGAGTGCATTAATGCATCAACTGACTGTTAACTCACTATTAGTTCCTCAAGTAGTTTGGAACTAATTTAACTGGACTTAACTCAATAAACTAAGTTAACTAATTACAACTCAAAGATAACTCAATCTTATCTCTTTAATTTAAGGGATAACTCTTGCGTGACTTCAGAAAGACTTCTAACTTGAATTTCTCCAACTAATTAATTTAAAATAAATTAATTAATTATTTCCAAGTAGATGTTAAGACTAAATTAGATTAATTCAAGGACAAATTAAATTGGAATATTCTTGTTGCCATATTTCAACACTCCCTCTCAACAAGAAAGGGATTATCTGCCACCCTGATCCTGTCTCTATTGAACTCGAATTTACACTTTGACATTGCCTTTGTCAAAATTTCAGCATCTTGCTCCTCTGTCGAAATATACTGTAGCAACGTGATCCTCCTCGCTACACAATCTCTGAGATGATGATACTAGATGTCGATGTGCTTGGACCTATCATGAAATACTAGATTCTCAGAGAGTTTGATACAACTATGATTGTCACAATAGATCACAGATGGATCCATCCTCTGATCAAACAAACCAACTAGGACATGTTGCTTGACTTGCAGCCATGTATTTTGACTCTGCTGAGATGAGTGCAACCGAACTCTATTTCCTGCTGTACCAAGAAACTATCACTCACCCAAGGTTGAAAATCCCTCCTGATTTGCTATTCTAGTATGATGGACTCCCTGCCCAATCTGCATCAGTGAAGCCCTATAGCTTCACTCCCTCTGTCAGTCTGTGCCATAATCCATATTGAGATGTGCCTTTGAGGTATCTCAATACATGATTTGTCACCTTCCAAAACATCTTGGTAGGCTGAACCATCGCTTGACTCAGCTGGTTCACTGCATAGCACAAATTTGGTCGTGTGTTCACTAAGTACATCAGTGAACCCACAAGCTGCCTATACATAGTAGCCTCTACCACTTCTCTAGAAGTAGCAACCTCCATCCTCCAGTTACCTGCTAGAGGAGTTTGCATGAGCTTGCACTTCTCCATGTGGAATCTCCTGAGTATCTAGTTGGCATACTTGCCTTGAGACACAAACAACTCCCCATCCTTATGCCACACTTCCATGCCAAGGAAGTAATGCATGAGACCCATGTATTTCATCTCGAATTCTCTTGCAAGGTCCTCCTTGCAAGACTCGATCAAATTATCATCGCCAGTCAATATGAGATCACCAACATAAAGAATGATGATCAACAGCTTACCTTTCACCAGAATGTGGTATAGGTTCCTATCCGCTTCACTCTTTGTGAAGCCCAACCCGGTGAAGTAGTTGTCTATCCTGGTGTACCAAGCACAAGGTGCTTGCTTCAGCCCATACAACACTCTCTTGAGTCGACACACATGCGACTCATGATCAAAGGTCTCAAAAACTTTCGGCTACTCTATGTACACCTCTTCATCAATCTGGGCATTGAGGAATGCAGTATTCACATCCATCTAATGGATGTTCCATCCCATCTGTGCTAACAGTGCCAACATAGATCTGATAGATGAGTACCTTGCGACAAGAGAAAAATTCTCATCATAGTCAATCCCCTCGACCTGTGAAAAGCCACGGGCATCAAATCTTACCTTATGCTTCTCCACACTACCATCAGCAGCTTTCTTTACCTTGTAGAGCCAACGGGAACTCACAAATGACTTGTTCTCTGGTCTTAGAACCACGTCCCAAACACTGTTACGAACTATGGAGTCATACTCCTCCACCATAGCATCAACCCAAATCGGATACTGCACTGGGTCCTTAAAGGAAGATGGCTCGGTCTCAACACATTCCCCAGCAAGGGCCATGTATCTAGTGTACCTCTCAGGCGACCTCCTCTGTCTGTGCTGAGAAGATGGTGCTCCCACATTCTCTCTCACATCCTCCAACAATTTGTCAACTTCTTTTGTGCACTTCCATCCATTTGTGGAAGACTCTTCTTGAGTGGATGTATCCACTCCCGTAACCTCTGCATGCGGCTAATTCGCATTAGTCGGAGGCTCCTCTTCCTTAGGAACCAACAATTCCTCCACAACCTATATTTGGAGCTCCCTCTCAAGGGAAACTCGCTTGGCCTTTTGCTCATCAAACTTGAGATCTCTACGAACCACTGTCCTCTGACTAGTAGGCAAGTACACTCGTTAGTTGTGAGGTGTATCAATGTACCCCACAAATATCCCCAACTCTATTGTCGTCTCAAGCTTCTTTCGTGCATCCTTTGTCACATGGAAATATACTGATGAGCCAAAGATCCTGAAGTGACCCACATCTGGTCTCTTACAAGAGAAATATTCCTCTGGTGTCTTCATCCCAAGTATGCAATGCGGGCTTCTATTCTACAAATAGACCGCTGTGTTTCATGCCTCAGCCCACAAGTGAAGTGGTAGGCCTTGGTCATGCAACATTGCCCGTGCTGCCCCTACAATAGTTCTGTTCTTCCTCTCGGCCACCCCATTTTGTTGTGGGTTATGAGGTGCCGTCAACTCTCGTTTAATTCCTTCTGCTGCACAGAAATCCTTTAACCCTTGAGAGACATATTCTACACCATTGTCACTACTCAAGGCCTTGATCTTCTTCCCTGACTCTTTCTCGACCAAAGCTTTGAACTCACAAAACTTTGTGAAGGTTTGGTCCTTCTTCTGCATGAAATAAATCCAGCATTTACGAGAATAGTCATCAATGAAAATCACATAATACCTTTGCTTCACTGTGGATGCCATCAAGAATGGTCCACACAAATCAATATGAACTCACTCTAAGATAGCCTCTGCTCGACTGTCTCGATCATGAAAGGAAGACTTGGTGTACTTCCCTAAGGTACAACCTTTGCATGTGTCAACTTGCTCAAGTTTACCTTTGGGAAGTCCTGTAGATATCTGCTGCATTATCTTCAAAGCCCCATGATGCAAATGGCCCAACTGTCTGTGCCACAACTCGTCAATGTCTTGGCTTTGCACCAATTCCGCTTTCGTACTCAATGCTACACAATCATCTACCTCTAGTTTATAGAGATTCTTCACCTGAATCCTTATCCTCATTTTTTGACCCATGGCTATGTGTCTTAGGAACGCCTTTCCTTTACTGAAGACAACATCGTAGCCTTTGTCCTCCAACATCGCGACCGATACCAAGTTCTTCTTCAGTATAGGCACATACATCACATCTGCCAAGGTGAGAGGAGCTCCATGCTCCCTCTGAAAAGCAACCGTGCCCACTCTTGAAACACTATACCTTCCGTCGTCACCCATCTCTATGCGCATCTTGAGGTCTTTCTCCTCCAAGGCATTGAATAAATTTTTATCACTGGTCATTTGGAATGAGGTTCCACTGTCAAGATTCTAGACACAACCGATCATCGATGACACCATGCATGTGATGAGGTAAATTCCATTTCGAACTGAGAGGCTAATGCCTCACCTTCCGATCTTACCGAGGATCCCTTGTTGGACTTCCTCGATGGGCAATTAGTTGCATAATGTCCCATCTTATGACAATTAAAGCATCTTACTTTAGACATGTCACCCTTCTTCCCTCCATGAGAAGAATTTGATTTGAAATGGGAAGCCTTATCATCCCTTTGCTTTCCTTACTTGCTAAGGCCAAATTTTTTTCATCATCCTTCTTGGATGAAGAACCATTTTGTGTGCTCATCCTAATCTCCTCTTGAATAAGATCCGACCACAGTCGTTCCCAATCCAGCAGTTTCTCCATTCAATTCATAGAGTCTTGGTAGCTATTCCAGCTCTTTGGAAGGCCAAGGAAAGCGAGGCTCACCATATCATCGTTGGCAGTAGTTATTCCCACATTGCCAAGCTCATCTCTGCAGGTGGTGAGCTTGTTCAGATATGTGGAAATAGTATCACCCTTCTCCATCTTGATTCTTCGAAGCTTATCCTTGAGCGCCAATTTCCTCTAGTCGCTACTGTTTTGGTAGAGGTCCTTCAATGTCTTCTACATTGAAAATGGAGTATCCTTCCCATGGAGACTCGAGACAATATGGTCTCGAACTCCCTCAAGGATGATCCCTCTCGCCTTCACCACACACTTCTTCCACTCAACCAACTCTCGTGCATTAGTTGAAGCTGGCTTTGGGATTTCTTGATCAATGAATTCCTTCAAGACATTGTCTTCTAATACAACCTCCATTCTATCTTTCCATGCTATGTAATTCGAGCTACCTTCCAAGGCATACTCGAGTCTCAAGCCATAGAATTCCATTGGCTGACCTTGAAGTATGATATGAATTTGATTTTCACTTGCAACCCAAAACTTTAAACTTTGAATTCTCTTCTCAGTATATTGTTCACAACTCTGATACCTTGTAGAAAATCCGATGTAGGTTAACCCGATAATGCAAGATAAATCAAAGCAGAATACTATAACCTACTTCTATTATCAATTTGTGGAAGCTTAAAGATCGAGCTAAACAATATAACCAGAAGAAGAAGAATCAATCGCACAATACACATGAAAATACTTTGGGGAAAGCCTCAGCTAAAAACCCCACACTATTGTATTATCATGCACGATGGAAATACACAGAATTATACAAATCCTTAGCTCTCACAGCTAACCATCTCTCAGTACAATCCTCACAGATGCTCGCAGGCAATATTGGCTTCTCTCCAGCCTTCCTCTCTACCCTCCAAGCTCCTATGTCCTTGCGATGTTCCTTGTTGATGATCTCCCGTTACCAAGTGGATGATCAATCCTCCAAAACTACGTAATCTTCAAGTATGAATCCTTGATTGCATTTAAGAGTTTTATCCATGAGAAAACACATGCAACTGATAGTACACTGTCCTTGAACAAGAATCTCAACTGGGTCTTTCTCAGAATAGACATGCATGAGTTTTTTATGAGGGAATCTTCAGTTAACTGGAGTAGCACTAGTTGAGTGCATTAATGAATCAACTGACTGTTAACTCACTATTAGTTCCTAAAACAGTTTGGAACTAATTTAACTAGACTTAACTTAGTAAACTGAGTTAACTGATTACAACTCAAATATAACTCAATCTTATCTCCTTAATTTAAGGGATAACTCGTGCATGACTTCAGAAATACTTCTAACTTGAATTTCTCCAACTAATTAATTTAAAATAAATTAATTAATTATTTCCAAGTAGATGTTAAGACTAAATTCTATTTTAATTATTTAATTCAAGGAAAAATTAAATTGGAATATTCTTGTTGCCATATTTCAACAAGTGTTCAGGTTGAAGAATAGATTTTATGGCTTAAAACAGGCTCCAAGGCAGTGGTATCTAAATGATAGGTTTATGTCTGAACAAGGTTATACTAGATGTCACTCTGATCATTGTGTTTATTTCAAAAAGAAAAATGATGACAACTACATTATATTATTATTGTATGTAGATGACATGCTTGTTGAAGGGTCTAACATGTAGGAAATAAATGTACTGAAATGAAAATTGGAAATTTCATTTGCAATGAAGGATTTGGGTGCTGCAAAAGAAATCCTTGGTATGAGAATAACTAGAGATAGGAGAAATCACAAATTAACATTGTCTCAGAGTGAGTACGTACAAAAGGTGTTGGAAATATTTAATATGCAGAACACAAAACCCGTTACTACACCTTTGGTATCCATTTCAAACTAAGTAAGGGGATGTGTCCCAAGATTCAGGAAGAGATGGATTATATATCTAAAATTCCATATAAATCAGTAGTTGGAAGCTTAATGTATGAAATGGTCTTCAAAAGTCCTGATATTTCTCATGTAGTGGGAGTTGTAAGTAGGTACATGAACAATCCAAGAAAAGAACATTTGATGGAAGTGAAGTGGATTCTCAGGTATTTGAGAGGTACAAAATATCAAGCATTATGCTTTGGTGGTTCAAACATTGCTCTATAGGGATATGTTGATGCAGATATGGCAGGTGACAAAGATAACAAGAGGAACACCACAGGGTATATGTTTACTGTAGGTGGAACGACTGTCAATTGGGTTTCAAAATTGTAGAGTGTTGTTGCACTCTCAACGACGGAAGCATAGTATGTTGCTACTATAGAGGCTAGTAAAGAAATGCATTAGGGGAATTTTGAGGTCTAAAATGGGCGTCCTAAGGAAATTATAAAATAATAGCGGAAATAATAAAATAACATTAGATTACATCATCAAATTTTAGAGGGAAAAAGAAAAAACTATTTTTTCACTCGTATTTTCAACTTATCTCCCCATGGGTTTACTCAAATTTTGAGTGAAAATACTCGTTGGATGAAAATTTTAATTCATCGTCCAAGGAGTACCCATGTTGCATACTTTCGATGGACCCTACTACAAGAAAAACGAGAAATACATGAAAAATGTGATTGTAATAACGTTTTTTCATGTATTTCTCATTTTTCATAGATCAGGGTCCATCAAAAGTATGAAACATGGGTACTCTTTGGATGAGGAATTAAATTTTGCATCTAACAAGTACTCCCTCTTGAAATTTGAGTAAAACCTTAAGGAGATAAGTTGAAAATACGAGTTGAAAAAGTAGTTTTATTATTTTATTATTTTTTAATCTTTTTACTTTTTTAATCCAAAAATGGTGAATCATCCCCCATGGTTAACATCATGTTACACAGTATTTTGTTACACCTCCTATACTTCCCCGTGACATACCCTGAAGTGCCCGAAACATGACCATCATGTAGTGTACTTATTCAGATATGTGGCTCATATCCTCCCTAGAACATTGATTGGAAAATGGCTTGAGCTTTCCCTTGAAGAAATAGCTCTTATGAAGTTAAAAACCATGATAGTCACATGTTGCATCATGCTTGACCCATGATGGCATCACTCTATTCACTTGTATACCCAGGATGATCCCCAAAAAGGAATTTTTCCAAAAGAGGATGAGAAGCTTTGTGATCTAGAAGCTTCCAGGGCGATGAGATGGAGGTTGTTCGACATGGATGAGGTCAAATTCTCCCATCTTGGGTTATTGGTATTGTCCCTATGAGCTACCCCCTTGATATGAGGGCCTACTCCTATATTTAGAGAGATCCTAACTCCATTTCCTTGCCTATATATTCATCTTTTCCCATTCACAAATGGTTGGTCTATGCCTATTTTCACCCTTATGCTAAGATTGTGCCTATATACTATTCATTTGGCTTGGAGAAGGAGTTCTTAGGGAGCTTAGCTTGGAATTGAATATTCATTTAAGGAGAGCCTATCAACATCAAGGCTTGGTTGTATGCTTCCCTTTATTTTTTATTAATATACAACTATTGGTTCATTTTCTCTAAATATGTATGCTCATGTATCATTTAGCTTAACATTCCTTGATCAGTTAAGTAGGTTTCTTTTGAATATGCTACTTGTATTTGCATGCCTTGTTGTGTCTTGATCCCTTGTGCAGGTGCATAAATGCTGAGAGCAATAGGGATGAGCCCATGACACAAGTGATTCGAGGTCTTCAACAAAGGAGATTGAGATAGAATCACAACGAGGTAGGCCATCTTCTTCGTTTCTCTTTTCAATTGCAACTTAGGAAGATGTCTGGTAGATCATCACTTAGGTTGCTAGACCCACTCATTGGGCTAGAGGGATTGTCTCTGTCCGTAGAGAGGATTTACTTAGACAACACATCATCATCTTGAATCTTATTTGTTCTTATGAAGTTTATTTTTGTTGTACATTTTTCTTAGGAGCCCAATTTTAGACCTCAAAATTGCCCTAATGGATTTGTTTACAAATATTTCTAGATGAATTGGGTAAGAAGCAGGAGTTGGGCAGGTTATACAATGACAACTAGAGTTCCATTCATCTTGCAAATAATTTTGAATTTCATTCCAAGACTAAACATATACAACTCAAGTACCATTTCATACGGTCAGTGTTGGAAGATGGACAGTTGAAGCTGGAAAAGATACACACTAGCCAGAATCCAGCATATATGTTAACAAAATTTGTAACCAGGGAGAAACTAAGATTCTACTTGGTTTCAATTGGTCTTCAAGTATGATGACGAATATGAGAAACAACCAGGTCCAAAGTGGAGTCATTTTCCAACAAATGAAGTAGCGGTGGAGTTGCTATCATCAGTCTCCAAGTGGGAGATTGTTGGGTGTGGAGCCTGATTATCTTCTTTATTCAGAGGTCTTTGTTTTGGCCAGATGTGTACCCCAGGAATATCGTACACCTCTCCACGCGTGTGGGACTTGTCCCCCTCGGCTGGGGGGTTCGGGGGAAGTGCCCCCAAAGCTAAAAATAGATGTAAAATTGCCTTGTAAAATATTGTAATTTCATAATCAATCTGGACCATTCATTAGGCGGATGATCTTACGATTATAAGTTATGTTTAATTTAGGGTTTTTTCCCTAGAAGGCAGCCCCTCGCTATATGTGAGGGAATTGTATTGCAGCTGTGTAGATGTGTATTATGAGCGAGAAAGAGAGAGGAAATTGTGTGAGAGCAAAGAGGAAATTACAATGGATCGACTGTACTTTGTATCTCTTCATTTTGTTGGATAATATAAAGGAAGGACTGGCCGTTTCTCCATGGACGTAGCCCAAATTGGGTGAACCATGTATATCTGTGTCGCTCTTATTTTATGTGTTTTCTATGTTTATATTTCTACAATATTTTATGTGTTCCATTACTCTATAATATATAATTTCTAACAGACTTAAGTATAGAAATTAATAGAATTTTTTTACTACTAATGTATTCAAACTGAAAACAAGAGATTAAATTTTTCTTCTATTATTTTGTGGAATGGAAATCACAATTTAGAAACACATGCAATGACATGCAATCATTAAAAACCACAAGAACACAATGATTTATAGGGGAACCCAACTGGGAAAAATATATTCATTGCTTTCCATTAATCAGATGAGAATGAAAAACTATTACAATGTATTGCTTCGAATCTTAAGCACACCCTACACTATAAACTAGTTCTCCTACTGATTGTTCGTCTCTAGCCAACACTTAGCCAATTCAAGGCCCCAAATTGCTCCTATTTTCTTATGCAATACTAGAGGAAATTAACTCCTAAAAATTAGGCATTTTATCTTATTTTCTTGCATAATTCCAGAGGAATGATTCACCTTCTCCATGCTAGGCCTTGCACACTCAACTAGTATACAATTGATAATTACAATGTGCCCTTTTCCTCCACTCCAGCTAGGAAATTCAAATTCCATGCATGTTTGGGATAGTTTTAGCTGATTGACTAATTTAACTGAGATTTCACTGAGTTAACAATAATTCTACTACTCAAATGAACTTCAACTGTCTCAACTAGGTACTTGAGCTCAATTAACTAAGTCAAACTAAAAATAACTGAACTAGATTACTAAATTTGAGCAATCACTACATGCATAACTCTACTTCTAGCCTATAACTCGAATTTATAGAGCTAACTAGTAGACAAAGCCATGTAACACAAGTTAACTACAATCCAAGCCAACCTGGTGATGTGGAAAATTGAATTACTAAATTTGACTCAGGCACAAGTCAAATTTAGCCTTTCTTGCTACAATTTCTAGCACTCCCTCTTAGCAAGAAATGGATTTTGCACCAGCCCTATCCTGCATCTATGGAATTAGAATTTTCCTCTTGATAATTCCTTTGTCAATATTTATGCATCCTACTCCTCAGTGTGAATTTATTGTAGCATCATAATTCTCCTCTGCACATAATCCTGCAAGTGATGGTACCTGATATCAATGTGCTTAGACTTGTCATGAAATACTAGATTCTTAGAATTTCATACAAATATAATTATCACAATGAAACAATGTCAAATCCATCTTCTAACCGAAAATACCCATAAGTGTTTTCCTCATCCATATGGCCTCAAATGTTGCTCGAATTGCAGCCATTTATTCAACTTCTGTTGAGTGCCATAAACCTATGTTTCCTTCTATACTAGGAAATAACTGCAGACCCAACATTGAAGATAACACTTGAAGTAATTTTCATGTCTGATGGACTCCCTACCCAATCTTCATTAATGAAGCCTTGGAGCTTCACTCCCTATGTTCTCATGTACCATAAACCATACTTGGTTGTGCCTCTAAGGTACCTCAACACATGATTTTCTACCTTCCAATACATCTTGGTAGGCTTCACCATGGCTTGACTCAACTAATTAACTGCATATCATATGTCAGTCCTTGTGTTCACTAGATACATCAAGAATCCCACAAGTTTTCCGTAGATGGTAGCATCAACTGGCTCTCCTGAAGAGGCACTCCCCTTCCTCTAGTTTGTAGCTAGGGGTGTGTCCATAGGCTTGTAGTTATCCATGTGAAATCTATGAAGTATTTCAGAGGCATACTTCCCCTGACTCACAAAAAACTCACCATCACCCTGCCATACTTCCAGCCCAAGGAAGTAATGCATCAAGCCCATGTCTTTCATCTCAAATTCTCTTGCAAGGTCCTCCTTGCAAGAGTGGATCAACTGCTCATCCCCTGTAAGTATCAAGTCATCAACATACAAAACCAAGATAAGCAACTTTCCATCTACCACAATGTGATAGAGGTTTCCATTTGCTTCACTTTTGGTGAAGCCCAATCCACTTAGATATGTATCAATCTGAGTGTACAATGCTCGGGGTACCTGTTTGATACCATACATGGCTCTTCTGAGTCTACACACATGTGCCTATCTGTCATATGTCTCAAATCCCCTTGGATACTCCACGTAAATTTCTTCCTCGACAACACCATTGAGAAACGTGATCTTCACATTCATTTGGTGGATCTTCCACCTCATCTGTGCAAGCAATGCTAGAATGGATTTGATTGAGGAATATCTCGTCACTGGTGCAAATGTTTCTTCATAGTCCATTCCCTCAGCATGAGAGAGGATTTTGGCCTCAATTTTGGCCTTGTACTTCTCGATGCTCCCATCAATTGCATGCTTCAATTTATATATCTATTTAGAATCAACCACTATCTTGTTCTCTAGTATCGACACCACCTCCAATACAATATTATTCATGATGGAGTCATACTCCTCCACCATGGCATCAACCCACATTGGTTGAGAAATTTCTTCCTCAAATGAAGAAGGCTCTATCTCAATGAGTTATGTCATGAGATCCATTTATCTAGTGTACCTGTTTGGTGACCTACTCTACCTGCATTGAGATGTAGCAGCTCCCACATGCTCCCATGCATCATGTACCAATATGTCAGCGTCTCTTTCTTTCTCCCCTCTCCGGAATATTCTATTTGAGAGGGTGCCTCCACTCAGCCTCATGTATACTCCTCCACAACATCCTGAAGCTTTGCATGAGGCTCCTCCTTTGGAACTCAAATTTACTCCTCTTGTGGAATACTCATCTCTCTCTCTAGAGAGAATCTCAAATAATTTTCCTCTTCAAATTTGACATCTCTCCTCACTACTATCACCCTGAGTGAGCGAAAATACAGCCTATAGTTATTCTGTGTCTCTGCGTATCCTACAAAAACTCCCAACTTAGCTATAGGCTCAAGTTTCTTCCTGCTATCCTTGGAGACATGGAAATACATAGTAGCTCCAACTTTTTTGAAATGAGATCCATATGGCTTCCTCCCAGAGAAAGCTTCTTCATGTGTGATCATGCCAAGTATTCTATGAGCTTTGGTTCGGCAAATAAACTGCAATGTTGTGTTCTTCTTTGCATAGATGTAATGGAATACCTTGATCATGCAACATGGCTCTTGTTGTTCCCACTATGCTTATGTTCTTCCTTTCAACAACCCATTTTTCTTTGGGTTATGGGGTGCTATCAATTCTCTAATGATAACCTCTTTGGCACAAAATTCCTTGAAGGTGCTAGAAACAAATTCTCCCCCATTATCACTTCTCAAGGATTTCATTTTCTTCCCAGACTCCTATTCATCCAATGCTTTAAATTCAACAAATTTTGAGAAAATTTCATCCTTCTTCTGCATGAAGAAGATCCAAAATTTTCTTGAAAAATCATCAACAAAAATTACATAATACCTATGTTTTGTTGTAGAGGTCGTTGAAAAT